>OZ010614.1:27029202-27039202 GCA_963932145.1 Acanthosepion lycidas
TATATGGTTATGGGGTAGGGACACTAATGTCCAAAACCCTAGGAGTACAATAATAGACAGAAGCTACCATATATATATATATATATATATATATATATATATTGGATGATTTTTTTTTTTTTTTTTTTCTCTGTCTGGATTTAAGAACTTGTATTTTTGAGCCAGAAAAGGTCTAATCCACCTGTTTAAAAAAAAAAGCATCTATTTGGTGTTGGGTTAACTTTCTATTGTCATGATCATAAGCTGAATACAAAGCAACTTCTTTACAAATAAACAAACCAAACTCTGCTTGATGCAGTTAATGAACTTAAAATTTTCTAATCTGGCACATAAGACACCAGATTTGCACTGTGCCATTTATATGGGAACATTTTCTTGACTTAAATAATGGCTTGCAGCTTAATATTAACCACTAGACTACAAACAAATGGTAATACATGCTTATAACCATTTAAAACTTATAACAAATCCTGTCTGCCGAAAAAAAGAACTTGTTTTGAAATCATTTTGGCTTATGTAACATAAGACTCTCACTGCAAAAATAGTTTAGTCTGCAAAATTTAAATATTTAGTATGTTAATGTTTACTCTGATATCATGTACCTGATGGCTGTAACTTTTTCAATCATTTCCATGACTTCACCCATCTTCAAATATGGATGTGGTTTTTGCATTTAGTCCTGCTAGAGTTTTACATTCCCTTGCACAGATGTGGCAACATTGGGAATCTTTTTCAATAGTTGTTACATAAATACTGCATAACATGTAGTGACCAATTTCTCTGGGGTTTCCCCACCATCTTATAGGCCTGCCCTATTTAGATGTGACCATTCATTACAAGTTGTATCATACTGCAGCAACATTTCCAGGGAAAATTAACTTAGGTTAATTTACACTTCTTTTGTTTTTTTTTTTTTTTTTTTTTTTCCCATATGCAACACAATTCCATTCCATCCATTTTTTTTTTTTTTTTTTTTTTTTTTTTTTTTTGTTCCCATTCTACTTCCATCGGGCTAAAATATTGAACGTAATTCTGATGGGGATCTTATTTGCCGTCAAATAAGGCACTTGGTTGGAATTCATCAGTTTTTAGCTTTTTAGAAAGTTTTTAAAAAATTTCAAGAGGAACTGCCAAATGCAATGTTCTTGAAATTATACAGTTTAACATCACTTATTAGATGTGTGACAGTATTTTTCCTCTTTTAATATACTTTTGCCATTGTGGATAATATGAAGTTTTGGCATCCATACTTCAGCTATCCCATAAGACTGCTTGTAAATTTAATCAGGCTTTTGATATATGGAATCATCTGTTACATTAGATTACTGAAAATAGATTAATTTGTGGCTCATATTGCTGGGAGTTAATTGAGTCAATCTATATATTAACTGCTGCAAAAAGAACAACTTCTTTACTTTGCCTGAAGACAGTAGAATGGATTGGCTGAAGTGTTAAAAAAAAAATCCATCCAAGCAACTATTTGACTTTCTTATATGGTAAATTATTAGCTACTGATGTACAAATTTTAATGAAGACAGTTTAGACCCCCCGCTTCCACATGAGAGGGGTGCTGAAAAATTCTTGGCCTTGACTCGCTTCCAAAAATTGGAAATTTAGTGAAAATTTTCTTATTTTGCACCAAGCAAGGCAATAATACCACTAGGATGCAGTGAATTACAGAGAGTGAAAGAATGAGAAGACTTTAGTGAGGAAAGATCAATAAATGGGCAGGATTCAGACAAAAGATGGCGCAACTGATGTTGCTTTTAAATTTTTGCAGATTCTGGGTAGCAGGAAAGGAAAGTTAGGATTTCTACAGGCGAAAAAAAAAAAAAACTAACAGAAGAAAAGTAGACTAATTTTTAGTACTCACTTGTCTGGTGAGAGAATGAGTGTGCATGATAAGACAACCAGAATGAGACAATAGTATTTTTTCTGTAATTATATATATCTCTATCTCTGTTTGAAAATGTGAGTAGAAAATAAATGTAACTAAAAACAATAAGTATTGTCCAAAATTAAATAAGTGATTAAATAAATAAAATTTTGTTTCTTATTTCAGCTTGAGTGAAAACCAATCTCTAGTAGTGATGCCCCCCAACAAAAACATGTGGCTGCTTGGTGCCATTGTCCTGTCCATGTCTCTCCACTTTGTTATCCTCTACGTCGACGTCATGTCGGTAAGTGATTTCATTTTAATTTTATAGTCCCTCTTCAGATGAACTTTCTTCTTTTTCTTTCCTGAACTAGTGGTATAAATTGCAAGAATTACATAAATCTTTTTTTTTTTTTTTTTTTTTTTTAATTTATTTATTTATTTTATTTATTTATTTATCAATCTATCCACTTAATTAGAAAGCCACATACAGTATCCAGTTATAAATGATCTATGATGAGAGATCTTATTAACATGCTATGCCGTGGAATGGCAGCCTTGTTCACTGTTCAAAACTGTGGAAATTCATTTTTCTTTCTCTTGCTCTATCCTCTGAATGCTTGAGTCATCTTGCAAATTTCAACAACACCCAACTTGTGTGTCTTCACAATCATGGGTTTGGTACTCCCCAACCACTCTTGGTGGGTGGGTGTTTTTTTTTTTTTTTTTTTTTTTTTTGCACCCCCCCCCCCCCCCTCTCCCTTTTATAAATATGGTTATTCTGTTGAGCAGTATTCAGTTTCATCATTCTGGTCACACTTTAATGGTCATTTTAACATAACTTGGAATTATTTTTTTTTCTCTTCTCTTTTACAGCAAATCTTTCAGATCACGCATCTGAATCTTACAGAATGGATTGCAGTCCTGAAGATATCTACTCCAGTATTGTTAATGGATGAGACATTAAAATTTATTGCCCGCAAATTCTCTGACGGTAAAAATTATATTTACGAATGCTCTTTACTTGTGCTTGTGTGGACCCTTTACATTGGGTTCTTCTATTGGCATACATTTACATAGTTGTTCTGTTTTTGTTTTTGTTATTCCCCCTCCCCCTCTTCCCTATTTTCTTTTTTGTTGTTATTGTTGTGGACAGTGGCAATTAAACCTACCAGTACCTACCATTGGACTTGCCCTTCATACTGCCACCACTACTACTACTACTACTTTATTAATCAACTCTGTTATTATTACTACTACTACTACTACTACAACATCCACCCTCTCCCCACTTTTTTAAATTGGCATTTCTTATTCTGAAATGTACATTTTAGACTTTTTTGTCTCCCCCCCCACCCCACCAAATGGGTCCCTCCTTCATTCCTACTTTGTCCTATTTCATTTATTAATCGTTAAAATCTTCCCTTTACAGTTAACTTTTTTTTTTTTTTTTTTTTCCTTCTCAGTAGATAGGGTCTGTCCTTTTCTCTCTCCCTCCAAACGAAAAAAAACATCAGTCCCTTCTTCCCTTCTCATACTGATACAGTTTGGGGTGAGAATCACTTCTGACTAAAAAAAAAAAAAAAAAAAAAAAAATCATCATCCTAACTTTCATACCGTCTTGAGTTAATTAAAATAGTAGTGCTTTTCCTAATCTTTTTGAAAACTTGTGGTAAGGGTGAACATGGAGCATTTGTAGCAAAAGAAAAGGACACCCCCCCTCCTCCCTTGCTACCTCCATGTAATTGACTGGTAATGAATAAATTAGAGCAAGTGACCATTTACTGCCATGACCTCTTCCTCAACAAACAACAATACAAGCCAATAATGAAAGGTGGGGAAGGATCCAAAGGTTGATTTTTTTTTTTTTTTTTTTTTTTTTTTTTTTTAAGGGGATGCTGATTGTCTCAAAATGAGCTACAAAATGTCACAGTTAGGACATGAAAATTTGTACTATTCTACAATCAGGATTCATTAACTTTTTATGTACATACCTACATATTTTAAATTTTTTTTTTTTTTTTTTTTTTTTTTTAAGGTTGAAGAAAAACTTTAAACTTAATTTTGGCCTTTTTTTAGTAATGTACTTTAGACTGTGCTAACTGGAATTTTCAGGCTTTTTTTTATTTTTTTATTTTTTTTTAATTTCAGTTACTTTTAACCATCTTTTTATTATGCTTTAAATAAAGGGAGCTTGGAATGTATAACAAAACTGGAAAAAAACAACACGGCTCCTATAATTTTAATTTTTATTGTTCAATGAGATTAACTAGTGGGTCAAAAATGGTACAATTATATCTTACAGGGGCTGCTTGCACTCTGGTGTAGGCAAAGTCTTTTTTTTGATTTGTGGTGTAGGCTTGAGCTTATATTATAAGCAGCCATGCTTTTGACAGAAATAAATTCTAGCTTGGTGTGATCATATTGTAAAAAAAATTTACAGTATCATCTACTTTGAGTCACTTATTTTGGCTTCTTGTCACAGTTACTTCATTTGTCTACTTATGAAATCTGTGATACCTCCAGATATTTTTAAGTTATTTGTTATTTTGATTCCATCCCTGTGATCTTGCTAGATTAAATATTTGTATTATTCAATCAGTAAGTTTATTTAATACCAACTTTATATCGACTTTAATAGATTCTAAATTTTGGCCTGTTCTATAAAAGATGAAGCCTGTTCTGAATTTGTAGTCCCTGCTAAGACTATGTACATACCTTCTGACCATGGCCATTCTCTGCTTATGGTCAGAAGCCAAAAGCAAGTCTGTAACTACCTCTTGGATTTATCTGACTCTTCCTACTCGGATGTTTTTTAAGAAGTCAGACATGGAACTTGCAGGATGTGGTTACTTATCTGCGTTTACCGATTGTGAATTTTTGTCAGTTATTGTCTTCGGAAACACCTGACATTTATTTCAACCTACAGGATGTACCTTAACCCTTGGTTAATTTCCAAACCCTCAGCTCTACCACCCCTTTTCTCTGCTTATGGGCAGGCCCACACTAAATAGCAGTTTGGATGATTCAAGAGAAAAAGGATGGGCTTGTTTGGGATGGGGTCGGGGGGGGTTGCATTTTTCATTCCTAATTAGTTTGAAATCTGGGCTGTGAGAATATTTTCATTTATCATTCTTTCTCCTTCCTCACCTTTCAACCAAAGCCATATATATATATATATATATATATATATATATATATGTGAAGTACCCACAAAATTTTATCACTGTTAAAATAATATTAAAAAATGAAACAAAAATCCAAATTCAGATGGTTTGATCTTTATTTTTTTTATTTTTTTCTTCTCTCTCTATCCTATTTTATGGCACTGAAACCTGGAGTGTTGGTTGGCGCCAATGTTAAATTTACTACTTGTGTCCACCAAGCCAGTTCAGTTATGGTTCGAACATAGGCAAGGCCGTGTAGATTCTTTGCAAGCCTCGCAGCAATTTTCACAATGGCCAGTACATTTTGGTACTTGCAAAATTTGCCGTAATACATTCTGCTATTGGTCTGTTTATCGCCCCCCCCTTCTAAAAAATCTGTCCAGTTCTCTTATCTGTATGGATTATAAAATTTAGATTCCCCTCTTCCCACAAAAAAATCCCTTTAGTTAGCAGAAATGTTCCTGACTTCACTTCTTAAATAATTTCTAACCCTCATTTTTCTGGTTCACTTTAAAATTTAAAAACCTCTGTAGATGGTGCTATTTATTTTTTTTTTTTTTTTAAACAGTAATCATGCTGCTGGTATCAGCCTAAATAACTTAAATTACTTTCTTCTCAGGGTAAGCACCAAGGTTCATTATAACTAGATTCAACAACTTTCTTCTGGCCAACTCTTTTTTAAGCAAGCTTCATATTGTGAATATATACTTTAAAATAACTTTTTTTTTTTTTTGAACTTTTAGAAAGTGGGACAACTTTTTATTTCTAATAAGAGTAAAGAAATAGAAAGAAAATAGTGTTTAATTTAAGGACATTATGCTTTCTTTTTTCTTTTTTAAACTCTTTTTCCATAGCCTCAAAAGAACTGCTAATATTGTCAGCAGCTTTTTTTCAAAAAGCACGTTCACAATATGAGGCAGAGATATCTTAAATACTAGTTTTTTGAAAGTTTCAAAGCAAGAAGTCTATTGAAAGCTTTTTGTATGACTGTTTTAAAAATAGTCTCTCACCACTCTTTACACAATATTTCCTGTAATCATGGACCTTTTTAAATAGTTACCTCCAACTGATGATATGGAAGAAAACTAAATATTTTCAGAATATTATAAAATAGTCATTTATTACATATATGTTCTAAATTAAAAATGAAACCTTATTATGGCAAAGTACAATTTTCCAGCAGATAGACAAAGAAAATGGATGCCATTAATTTGTCTGATACAAAAATTATTTCTGGAACAAAATAATTTTAATCCATTCCATTTAAGGTAAATGTAAGCTTCAAAACAAGATGTATTAGAATTATTGAATTGAAAAGTGAAGCTAAAATGGCATTTACTTTATTGAAATCTATAAGATTCCCTGTGAAACCTGGTAATGAAGCTGCAGATTTAATATCTAGTAGGTTTCCTGGGAGTCGAGTTGCTTGTCCCACACTCAACCAGTTTGAATTCAGTTATAATTCTTCCAAATTAATTACCATCCAGTTAATCTTGCTCATACCTTGGGAGAATTTATGGATTCTTGTCTTTTCCCAGGGCATTAGTACATGACGAATTGGAATTTGATCTCTATTCACAGGTTCCATTTTGTTCGGACACTCAAACCTTCTTTATTTTTTGCTTAGATAGATCTTGGACTCGGACAAAATGGCACTTGTCCGATAAATACTGTTAGGTTTCTTTCACTAAAAAAATAAAAAACCTCCCCCCGCCCCTCATAATTCTCCCTTGTCCAAATTTAAACTATTTTATAGTCGTATATTAGAAATTCAAAGATAGGCTGTATGACATTTTATCTATGGCTTCAACTCCTCTTTTATAAAAGTTCCATATTCCTGTTCAGTCGGCACTTGGGGACAGGTGAAAGTATAAAGGTAATTGGTGATAAAACCAAATTAAGACTTTGAATATAATTAGATGCAAATATTAAAAATAAATAAATGAAAGTTTTAAACAGATTTTGAAAGGTTTTAGAAACCTTGTCATTTTTCTAAATCACAACCTAGAAACTAAGTAATAAAAATTAAAAAAAAAAAAAAAAAAATTAGCATTGCCAAATTTGATTTTAAAATTAATTGAATGTCTATTAAAATTACAAGGTAAATAAATAAAAAAAAAAAAAAAAAAAAAATCTTGCAACAAAAAGAAAAAATTCTTAACCAGATAATATCTAAATATTTAAAAAAAAAAAAAAAAAAAAAAAAAATATGGGGGAGAGTTTTTTTTTTTTTTTTTTTTTTTTTTTTTTTCCCCTCTCCTAAAGTTGTATCTGTTTATTCATGTCAATGTTTTTAATGTTAAACAAATTTGGTAGAAATTTAAAATACTTTTTCAAAAAGAAAAGAAAAACTTTAATAGTTAATGAAAAGCATTTACAAAATTTTCATAAAGCTATTTCCCAGAAGTCTCTGAATTATGCAATTGGTGGTTGATTGGTATTTAGGTGTTTATAATAATGGGTCTCTTCCTCTCTTAATTTGGGGGACTTTTTAATGATCTTCACTTAGACTAGGGTGTATTAGTCTTTGAAAGATTTTTTTTTTTTTTTTTTTTTTTTTTTTTTTAAACTTTTCAAATGTTGCAGTTGCTTTAAAACTTGTACATTCTACTTGACCCCCCCTAGTTATCCCACTACCTTCTGTTGTCATCCATTACTTCAGTGAGCCTTTGCTAGATTACTTGGCATAGTTGTGCTGTGGGCAGAGTTTGGGATGTTGTGGAGGACCATGATTGCCTAAAGAAAATACCTACAAGCATCTATTTAGTACAGTCTTGCTTGCACAGCAAATATTGGCTCACCTGTCTAGAAAGGTACTGGACTGTCGACCAGCCATGTTGGTATGACCGATTGATTTGGGTTTAAAAAGCTGCACAATAAACTTTGATCACATTGTTTACAATCAATACTGCTTAATCCATTCATCTAAATTTACCAGAAACAATGTAAATATATAAATGCACATTTGAATTTCATGCCCCCTTCCAAATCGTCACCACCCAATCAATCACCACTATAAAGTATAACTTTACTGCCATGTTTCAATGTCGGTAAGTTTGTTAGTGGCCAAGGTTAACAAGCAAATTGCAGGTGTTAGTGCCAGGGATTGAACTGTAGACTTTGAATTTCAGTCTAACAACTATCCCTTAGTACATAAAAGCAGACCTTGTGTAAAGATTCAGCAACACAATCTTAATCTTAAATGAATAGTAAGCTGATTTCTGGGTACCTTGGCCAGGCTCAATCTCCATGCTTAGATGCTTTTTGACATTTGGAGACTTGTCTGGACGGGTGGGGGGATTCCAAGTCTTCTAAGCTGTTTTTATTAAATAAAAAGAAAAAAAAGTTTGTGATTTAAATATAATTATTGCCAGTTTTTAACCCCTCCCCCCACATTTTTTTTTTTTTTTTTCCTCAACTTATTCTGCTATGATTAATTCCCCTCCCCCTTCCCACAAGGAAACATGGACTGTACAAATTTATAAAACTCACTTTTTCCACCCTATTTCTAAAAAGTCTTTTTAAATTTTGAAAAATGTATTTAAATATTAAGGAAAGATTTTTTTTTTTTCTTTATAAAAACAAAAAAAATATCTCGTGCATAAAGTTCTTAAGTCATCTCTTTTTTTTTTTTTTTTTTTTTTTTTTTTTTTTTTTAAAGGCTTTAGTCATCTAATGACTAGTAGTTTTTTTTTTTTTTTTTTTTTTTTCTTTTGTGGGAGGGATTTGTGACCTTGTCTAAAAATGGACAAGAATGATTGAAAATATTAAAGTTGCTATGAAATTCAAGGATTGCTTAAAATGACTTGGTCCAATTTTTACACTTTCAATGAAAAACAAAACAAAATTTTAATTTTTCTATTTGCATATGTCTATACAATAGGGTAATCCCCCTGCCACATACACCCAACTACTTATTTTATTTTATTTTTTATTTTTTATTTTTTTTAAGGCTGCAGTCTGGACTGTGTCAAAATTAACCTTGGTGTCCATTCCTTCAGTCTTATCACCCTTGGTATATCTTTCTTTTCCCTCCCCTCCCCTTCTAGAAAAAAAATCTTTTTTTTTTTTTTTTTTTTTTTTTTTTCTGCTTTCCACTGTTATTGTTGAACAAATATACCTGAATATTTTATTTTAGCTGTCACTCTTTTTCTCCTCCTTATAGGATCATTCCACAATATAAATAACCTGGCCTGTAAATATTCATTTAAAAATTAAAGACAAAAAGAATTTATTTCCTCACTCCCCTTCAGCTATTGCTAAGAAATTTTAACAAAAATGTACAATTTGGATATATTCACTTCCTCCTGCATTTCTTGAGTCTTAAGTAGACTGAAACAAGATATAGGGGCCTAAGAAATATTTAAAAAGTAATTTGAATTGTCCAAAATGAATGTTCTTTCTCTGTCCCACCTTCACTTTCTTCATTTATTTAATTTCTAAGACTATTCTCTCAAGACTTTTCTCCCCTAAACTATTCTCCCTAGTTCTTTCCTGCCACCACTTATTTTAATTCATCTGCCGCCATTTTTTTTTTTTTCCCAACACACACGTACACACACACACATATCTATATATATATATATATATATATATATATATATATATATATATACACACACACACACACACATACATTGTAAACTTTTCCTTGGCCTTTTGTAACAATCTTTTTGTCTTTATTGCTGTTTTCTCCAGATATATTTTTTTTCATAATAAAAAAAAAAAAAAAAAACTAAACCACACCTTTTTGATATTTTCATTCCTCGATGAAACCATTGTACAGTAATAGCAAAAAAAAAAAAAATAAAATAAAAAAAATAAAAAAAAAAAAAAAAACTTTTTTTATTAAACTTCTATCATAATCAACTGCATGGTGTCTTCAGTTTTTTTGGTTTGACTTGTCCTTCAAAAAAAAATTTTTTTTTTTTTTTTTTTTTTTTTCTTCATATTGACA
>OZ010614.1:27044202-27061702 GCA_963932145.1 Acanthosepion lycidas
CTCTTTTTTTTTTTTTTTTTTTTTTTTTTTTTTGAAATGTTTTGGCTAGCAGTTGCCAGTTTTGGTCACTCCTTAATTTGAGTAAAACAGTACAAAGAAATTTTTTTTATTATAGCCATTTTTAAAATTTAAAAAAAAAAAAATCATTCATTGGAACCACAAGTTTTTTTGTTTAAGCAACTTACCAACGGAGACAAGCATCCTACCTTTCAACAGAGGCTAATATTTTCTAAAATCAACCCAACCCTACAATTACTGATCATATCTGTTATAATCCTTTCCTTTTTTTTCTTTTCTCTCATTGAAATGTTCATTTTAAATGGTTAAAATGACTCGAAAGCCTTTTTTTTTTTTTTTTTGTCAACCTGTACACTTGATATATATATACATATATATATGGAGGCACTGTGAAGTAATGGATTGTGGCTTGGATTGACGTATTAGAAACCCATGTTTGAATTCCAGTCAAATTTATTATATTCATTTACGTGCTAATACCGTTGAGAAAGGTATGAATCCATCTCTTCTACCCCCCAGCTATGGATAAATAGCAGAACAGACTGGGTTCTATAGCCTTGGGTGGCAACCAGTCTAGGAAAAGGGAAACTCTGAATTCAAACCAGCATATATAATCTCATCAAGACATTGTTTTGCTGTATCACACCGCTCCTCAGTGTGGCTAGACACTTGATTGCTTCAAGCCAGGATTGAAACTTGATCAATTTGGCTTCAGTCAGAAACTCTGCCCCTAAGCTATATATATATATATATATATATATATATATGCTAAACCAGTGGCCAGTGCTCAATTCTGGCAAAGAGCTATGCAAATTAGAAATTCTGTATCTTTTTTTTATATATATATATATATATATATATATATATCGAATTTCTAATTCAGTAGACATTATGATTTCAAAGCCAAGAATAACTTTAAAAAAAAAAAGACAATTATGCCATAGCACCTGATAAAGATATGTTACTTTTTTCCCAAAAATTACAACAAACTTTCTTTATTCATGGGTTTGTTTCATTCTGACCTGAAAATGCCTGCTGTAAAAAAAGGGGTGAAACATATCAGAACATCTTTCCATGGTTTGTCACATCACACCTCTCACTCCCACAACTAAAAGGCCAAGCACAAAAACCAAACAGTGTCAGTGCTTCTAGTATGATGAGACCAAACCAAACGGAGATAAAGCTGTAATAACCAGAACTGTTTACCCCTGTAATCGTAACGGTTTTGTGCTCAACTCACTGATCAAACTTGATTACAGTTATAACTTGACATCTTTTTAGATAATTTTCTCAAATATGTTTCCAGTATAAACTTGTGATATTTGCAGCTCTGCTTTGTCATTTTAGCTTCCAAAGTTTTCATTTGAAGGCTCTACATTCAGTGGGGAACCTGTAAATAGTTAACTATTGCATTTAAAGTGTTAAAAAAATGTTGCAACCTTTTTCTGTAAAGATATTCTGCTTTAGTGTTTGTAAATTTGGACATGATTGACAAGAACTGACTGAAAGAGGTGAGAAGTATTATTATTCGCATAATGGTATGCATTTGCTTCCAAAGATTTTTCTTTTTTTTTTTTTTTCTCATTGTTCAGTAGATTTTTTGTAAGATTTCAATGAAAATTCTTTGTTCTTGGCATTTTTTTTTTTTTTTTTTTAAATTTATTCTTTTCTCTTTTTGCAAATGTTTTGATGTAGCACTTTTCTTTTTTTTTTTTTTTTTCCTTTGTTCTAAGCATTTCACAAGAACTGTTTCATCGCATTTTCACACTTTGCTTCCAAATTTAAGGCTTCGTTTTTTTTTTTTTTTTTTGTTTTTTTTTTTAATTTTCTTTTTCTTTTTCATGTTTACCCAACTTTGAAAGATATTAAGCTCTTTTCCAATCTTTTTTTTTTTTTTTTTTTTTTTTTTTTTTTTTTTTTTCTTCTCTCCTTCCTTTCTGTCATGATAGGGAAGTGTTTTAACTTAATGAGTAAGTTTAATTTCTCATACTGTCTGATCTGAAATTAAAATATTTTTTCTCTTGGTGCAAATATCTTTTCTGTTCTGATATACAAGTCTGCTACATAGAGATGGGTGAAAATTGCCCATTGCTGTACTGGAAATAAAAACTTATTTTAAACTTGTTTGATAAAATAACATAATTCTGCTCCCCCCTCGTATATTTTGAATTGCATTCTACTTTTAAAATATAATGAAATGTTACTCATCAAGGTTGGAATCACAAAAAATATTATTTTAGCTCGTATATAACAAACTGTAAATTACCATTTCAAAAAATACATTGACAATTAAGTGCTCAATGTAGGTTAAAAAAAAAAAAAAAAAAAAACTGCTTGAAGGTTTGTGCAGGAAACCTGTGATCCAGGATTAAATGATATAGTTAAACCTTGATAGTATGTATTAAAATAAATAAAAATTCTTTCCCATGTATCACGATATATATTAGGTTGATGCAAAAATAATGACGTAATAATGTTGTTTTTTGACGTTAAAAAATACGTCAAAAAAACGACATTATTACGTCATTATTTTTGCAGCTAAACTCTTATGTTGTGCCAAACAGGTCTAATTTTTTTCATCTTCAAAATGACAAGTTGTCAATTGACTTTAATGGAAAGCAAAATGTCTTTTGTAAATCTGTAATAAATAACCTCTAAAGGTTTTGTAATTATTGTGTATAATTGTATCTGCACTTTAATATTTCTGATTTTAATCTTTAGCACTCTGCATTATTATTACTTTCCTTTCTCCTGTATTCTTTTTCAAGGCCTCTCAACTAGAGTGTCCTTATTGTTAATTTCACTCAGGTATTTTCTGTTGCCATAGCAGGATATGACAACACAAGTCTTAAATTCAAACACATCAAGGATCAGTCACCTTCAATGGCAGGATATTTTTTTTTTTTTTTTTTTTTTTTTTGTACAGCAAATCAAGTCACACAGTGATAAAGGTTAATCCGGAAAATATTCAATTTCTGAGCATGTTTAAAGATTAAGTCTGCCTAATCTTTGAATGTAAATTACTGCAGGTTGGCAACTTAAATACATTTTTATTGAGCAACTTATTAGGTACAATGGCTTAAACTGTTAAATTTATTCAGGTGCTTATCTATGTATTAAAATCCTTTGTAATCTAAAATTTTGCTTCTTGAATATCTGTTTAAATGGTAAGTAATAGACTTTTGGCTTTACTTGATTCTATGTCATTGGTTAGATAATGCACCACAAATTCTTGTCTCTGGCACAATGCAAGTTGAAATTTTTATAATTCTGTAGTTATTTGCTTAGCTTAGCCTGGCACAAGGCCACATATACAGGTACCCAGTGATGGTAACTTGTAACACTGTAGTAGTGACCTGCAATACTAAGCTTGTTAACCATTAAGCGACAATGAGGTGCTTAAAAGTATTTTTAGCTTAGATTGGCACAAGGTCACAGAAGCACCAAGCGACAATTAAAGTCAATTCACTAACAAATTGGTTAGCAAGATGAGCTCGTTAACCATTGCACATGCTTTCAGATGTTCGTCCCTGTATATGCCTCCTTGAAATTCATCAGATTTGTCTAACTTGTCTGCTTTTTGTCTATAATGAAGAATTTCTCTATAACAGCTGCCAAAATGAAATGTTTAACCTTCAAACGATGACCCTCATCAATTGCTGTTTCATTCATTATTAGATGTTTTCAGTTACGCTTTTTTCCAAACATACAGGCATCATTCACTCACTCATTCATTCGTTCATTGAATTTAAATGACTAATTGCCAACTCTTGGATCCATTACCTGCAAATAAATCTGGGAGAACAAAAGCCAAAAATGGCACTATGCCAGCATGCATACTTCTTAAAATGAAGAGACCCCAAAAAAAAAAAAAAAAAAAAATGGTGACTCTTTTGTGCAAAGAATGAAGAATTCTGTTGTGCATGGACAGCTTCAAGGAATATTGTTAAAAAAAAAAAAAATTAGGAATCAAATATTTTATAAGTTTCATTGAAGACTAACAAGACACTGCAATTAAGCATTTTTTATTGTTTCTTTCTTTGATTCATAATTTCTCTTTTGGAGTGTTCTTATAAATTCTCCAAATGCTCTGGAGTCAAGTGTTTTCAGCTAATCTGTTAGTCATTATCAAGGATGTGTGTGCTGTGGTTTTATTTATTTATATATATATATATATATAAATGTTTTAATTTTAAACAGCTGGCCAGTCCCTGTTGCAGACGCCTGCTCAGGCACATTTATGCCTGAGCAAGTGTCAAACATTGTTCAACATTCACAGAACCCTCTCTCTCGTTTATACTGCAACTATGCTGAGTAGACCTTAGTTTCTGGAAGAGAGTACATGATTAGCAGTATGAACAAGGGCAACATGCTCAAATCCTCTGTCATTGAAGACTTGTGATTTTGTGCCAGCACAATCATTGATAAATCCCCAAGGAGTTCTGTCTACCCAATTTCATTCACAAAGCTTCAGTTAACCCATGGTATGGCCTTTAGGCACTTTTTCAAAAGGTGCTGGGATTGCCTCCCATATTATGTCACCAAAAATTATCGACTTTTGCTCGTAAATCTGTGCAGCCTTTCTCGCCATTTATGGATTAAGAGAATTGGCCAACTTTTAGGACAAGGCCGCAATGAAGCAAGAAAAATGGTAAACTCGTTATTCAAACAATTGCTTACTCAGGCTCTTAGCTAAATAATGTCTTTGCAGAGAACCTTTAACGGTCAGCAAGATATAAAATATTTTCTCTTCATTTGCGTCGGATATTGACAATGATTTTTTTTTTTTTTTTTTTTTTTTTTTTTTTTTTTTGTTGTTTTCTCTATTGAATCCATTCTTTGTATTTGTTAACATTGTCTCAGCCATTCTATTCTACAGCCTTCTTCAGATGTAGAATCTGTAAGGGGTCTTGTTTTAACACTTTCACTGCTGTTATTTTATTACACTTGCCTGGCTGTATTGGATCATTTTGAGGAAAAGAGAAAATTGCTATTTTCTGGAATTAACGGACTATAAATAAGTTGATAATTTCTCATGGCTACTGCCATTTTTATTTTCAATCAAATACTTTGCAGTATAGACTAAGCTACCTCCCCCCTCCCCCCCAAAAAAACAATATCACGTGAGATTAACTCCTCCAAGTCAGATGATAAACTTGAATTATAGTGCAGATGATTTCGAAAGTGCTATCCGGGATATCACTCATCCTCGAGGATATAAAAATAACAGCTAAGGAGGAATTACATATTCTTGGTTCTCCAGTCTTTCCAATGGCCATTCAAGAGTGTTTGGATACTAAGCATGTCATTCTAACAAGAATGACTGAGAAATTGCAGTTAATTGATGCACATCCAACCCTCTTGAAGAACAGTTTTTCGCTACCGAGTTTCCTCTACACTCTCCGAAGTGTCCCTTGCTACCTTGAACAGGATTTCTTAAATGAGATAGATATCACAATTAAGATGTGCAGAGCTAAGTTGCAATGTTAATTTTGATGACACAGGCTGGGGGGCAGGCAAAGCTCCCTTTGAGTTACAAAGACCTGGGCCTTTGATCAGCGGTAGATTTAGCCTTTCCAGCATATCTTTCTTCACTTTCGTCCAGTCGCAAATTAATTGACGAGATACTCGGATCGTCTCGGTGTTTCTCGGGTAGTTCTTTCAAATGAACTTGCAGCGTCTGGGCCCAAGAATTACTTTCTATCCCACTAGACACATCAAAACAAAAAAGCTGGGATAAAATAAAATACGAGGCCAATTTTAATAATTTAAGGCTCTCTCTGGATCAGCATAGCCTTGCCTGTCTACTATCTGCTTCACAACCGAGTAGTGGTGCCTGGCTCAACGCAGTGCCCTCTTCATCTACTGGTACTCTTCTAGATGATGAGTACACTTGGGTCAGTCGTGATCCATCTTGGACTCAAATTATGTGAGCGTCACAGATGCAGATGTGGAGCTTCCATCAATGAGTTTGGTTTGCATCCTCTCTCCTGTCATCGTAGTGCCGGCCGCTTTCCACAGCATGCAGCAATAAACATCATCAGAAGAGGTTTGCATGCAGCTGGGTTCCCTTCCCAAATTGAAACCGTAGGCCTTGACCACGGTGATGGAAAGCGGCCGGATGGCATTACCATTTTCTCTTTTAAAATGGGGAAGTCGTTGATTTGGGATGCAACCTGTGTGGATACATTTTCGGCCGGTAATTTGATTAGGTCCACGGTTGAGCCGAGGTCTGCTGCCCGGGACGCAGATAAAAAAGATGGTTAAGTAATCTTCTATATTTTTTTTTAAATTTCTGTGGCAGTGGAGGCTTCTGGAGTTATTGGGCCACGTTCGATGGCATTCATTCGGAGGATTGGTGCAATTGCGTCTCGATTAAGGGACGAGCCTCGTGAAACGGTGTGGCTCTTGCAGTGTGTCTCACTGGCAATGGTTCGAGGTAATGCTTTCTTCATCATTGTGACTGGCAGAGGATAGCAAAAAAAATTGTTCATAGTTACTTTGTTCAAACTTTTTTTTTTTCTTTTTCAATAAACAAATGTCACTAAAAAGCAGTATTGTACCACTGCTATATATCTACACTTATTTGCTGATAGCATTATGCATGAGTTGGATAAATGCTATGGACAGACATTTCATGATGTCTGTAAAATGGATTTATGCCTCTCTAGTGGGTAATAAGTTTCATGAACATGGAAGTGCCTCAACAGTCACAAAAGATTTAATAAATAGCAGACTGATTACTGAAAATGCTAACTAGTATAAACTAAAAATCCTGCAAAAAGTTAAATCCTGGTCCTTAATGAAGTTTACACATTGTTATTTTAAAGTTTTAAAATTCATTACTTCTATAAATCTTACAAAATATCTTCTTCACTTGAAATTTGAAGCAATTATGCTTTCTAACTGAAGTGATATTTTTTTTTTCTTTATTTTTCAAGAATTGCCATATTTGCTGTCAATTTAAAAAAAAAAAAATATTGCAAAGAATATTCAAATTTTACACTTTATCCAATGCACAGGATGCTGTCCTTCAAAAATAAATGAACAGATTGGTCAAATTGAAGTGAGCAATACTGATTACACACATGCACCAGTATCATTTCTAACCATTCATCTTACAGGTGGGAAAATACTCCACACATGTGTACCATATTATTTTTTTTTTTTTTTTTTATATGGTTCAAATTGCAAAATTTATGGATTTCGTGTCATCTTTCACTTATTTTTTTTTTTATTATTATTTCTTTTTTTTTAATATGTACACTTTAGACATATTTGGTCATTGACTAATATATATATATATATATATATATATATATATATTTCTTAGTACACATTATCTTTCCTTGACATGTCCGACACTCTTTCCTCCCCTCTTACTTTGGGGTGCCATCTGTTGGTCAATTTCTGACTTTTTTTTTTTTTTTTTTTTTAATCATTCTCATGTCAACTCTTATGTATCATTTTAATACAGAGTCTTTAAACATAGTAATGTTGGCAAATATATTTGTAGATTTTTTTTTTTTAACTTTTTCTCTGCATGTGCCTTTTTAAATTTTTTTTTTTTTTTTTTTTTTTTTTTTTTTCCTGCATGTTTGTTATCCCATTTTTCATTTCTGTTGTTGCATTCTGATATCTGTAGTTATCAACATTTTGCTTCAGTTCATTTGATGTCTTATTTCTTGTCTTAAGTTTAAAATCCTAGACTTAAAAATTCATTTTTATTTTAACTTTTTTGTTTATTTTCATTTTCCAGTTTTGACATTTTCAGTATTTAAATGAACACAACTATTACAAACAAGAGTATTTCTATAGAATATAATATTTTCTAAACAATGTTTAATAAAATTCACTCCTGACACACATTGACTGCCAGAAATCAATTATAAAATCTGACCTCAAATGCCAACATTTTAATTGCCAACTTAGTTAATACACAATTTTTATGAGTTGATTTATAGCTTCAATTAAGTCTTGACTTTTTCTTACACTTGTATCATTGCAAACCAACTTTGTTGGTACCCAAGGGTTATTTCAACTACGAGGTGACTTGTAGTTGACAGTCAATGTGTTAATCTTGTCTGAAAATTTTAATTGTAAAGATAACAAGGTGAAAAAAAGAACAGCAAGATTATAATCCTTGTAAACTGTCTAATGTGCCTTTTCAATCTATTATTATTGCCATACATATAAGATTCTACTGGACATAAAGTGGGGACTTTGTTTCTTATGGTTATTAAGTACCAATCTGATCCCCCCCACCCCCATAGTTACATATTAATATCCTTCCTTAGGTGCCATGTGTGATGGACATTTAGGTGATCATGTCACTTTTCAATTCATGATTGATTTGGCAGAAGAATTCGTGTAGTAAGCTGCCATTACTTGCTACAGCAAACTGGTTGCCAACCAAGGCTATATGAGAGTCTGTCCTGCTATTTAATCCATAGCTGGGGAGAAGATATCATACCAAATAGTAGCATATTTTTCAATGCACTGACACTTTAACCACAATTGGTTAACAAAAGCTCATTTACATGATCACACTAACCTTGGTAAGTGGCGAGGCTTTTTTTTTTTTTTTTTTTTTTTTTTCCTCCCCTCTGCAAAATCCACATGAGACACTAAAGTGTTTTGGCTTTTGTGTTATGTTGCCATTTTCTTCTGTACAATTGCCAAATTCTAGTTTATGATCTAGGCAGAAACTAAAAAAATGTTAAAACAAAAATAGCTCCTTTTTAGTGCAAAAAAGAAAAAAATTACCAATGTTTTAGAAAAGCCAGAAGATGGTTTTTTTTATATATATATATATATATATATATATATATATATATATATATGACAAAGTCCACTCTTTCATTTAACATGTGGCGTCCAGAGACGTGACCAGTTTAAAATGTCATGGTTACACAAAGCAATGTAGCATTTGCAAAATCTAGAGTATAGGCAACATGGCTGGGTGGGGGGGGGGGTTGTGCTAATTATGAAATTAGTCCTACTTTTACTCTCTTCCACTCCAATAAGTGAAAATACTTCATCTAAAAGGTATTCTTGGAAAATGACAGTCCAACATATGGCATTCAGGTACATGACCAGTTTTATGCAAAGTGATTGTGGCATTTGTAAGATCTTGATGATAGGCAACGTGGCAGCGATAGAATGAAGACATTATTTCTGAAGTGAAAATTTTTCATCTAAAAAGCAACAGTAACAAAATGGAGTAAAATTAACAAGTAAAAATGTTACACCTAAACTGTAATATAATCTTGGTAATTATTAGGTTGGTGCAAAAATAATGACGTAATGATGTCGTTTTTTGACGTATTTTTTAATGTCAAAAAAACGACATTATTACGTCATTATTTTTGCACCAACCTAATATATAAAGTAGGTTTAAATTATCAACATTTTTGACTTATTAAAAAATTTACAGGTTATTAAAAATATCAAATTTCTTAATATTCAATTTGAGTTTTAAACTTCTAAACTTACTCTCTCTTAAATGAATTTATAAAAATTATAACTTTTTTTAGTTTTCATTTGTCTTAATTTATGCTTTCTTTTTATACTCAAAAAAAGTCTAAATTATGTATTGAATTTAGATTCTTTTTGTTGATTTGTCAGGTCCAACTTTTAAAAAAAAAAAAAGCCTTTTCATTCATTTGGTTGTGTGCATATATATATATATATATATATATATATATATATATATATGTGTGTTTTTATTTTTATTTTATTTCATTTATTTTTATTCTGTTGAAAACTGATTGCATTTATTAGACTCTTTCTTTTCATCAAACATTGTTTTGAATTTAAATGCCTTCACTGCTGACCAGATTATTTTAATTTAATATTTGTTTATATTTCTCTAAAGCAAATCAGATTTGATAATGTTTACTGGATAAAACTTTTTATGTAATCTCTATAATAAACATGAAAATAATTTCATTGAAAATTTATGAATTTTGAACACCATAAGTATTTAATTTACAAATGGTTAAACGTATTTTTCCTTTGACCATTTCCTAGTTTTTCCTAAAACGGTCACTCTTAACATAGGAGTAAGAATGGATTTCTTTATTCTGGTCATTAGTATTTAATATTGTATAACTTTTTGTTGAATTGTTTTACTTTTTTTTCATTTATTGTTGCACATGATACATGTTCTGTATTTCTATACATCTTTTTTTAAAATTTATATTTATTTCTCTTTTTTTTCTTTTTCATATCTCCATAAACCTTGCTTATACACATGGCATCTGATATTTTGGCCCACAAATGCATGATCTTTAACTGTATACTTTTTTTAAAATATACATACAAAAAGAGCATTGAAAATACTTTAACCATAATAAGTTAACATTCCAAGTTTTGTTTGGATGGTTGAACAGCTTTGTACAGATTACAACAATATTTCAGATCTGTTCTGAAGCTTTCAGCTATATAATTCACAAGGTTGGGTGGGAGGAGATTCCATAGAATGGATCTAATGAAATATTTTAATACAATGGAATTCTATTGTCCAAACAAAGCATGGGATTTTTTTTTTCTTTGTCATTCCAGTGTTATCTTCAGCATGATTTTTCTCCATAATTCTGATAATTTTTACCTCTTAACATAAATATTGCATGAATCAGCTAGTCTTAAAATTCTTACCAATATTATTTTTTTCCTTATTTGCAATTGGCAAATAATGGGGTTTCTTTAAAGTATATAACTACTGTAGAGAACTTCAAAATAACTGTTAGTGTCACTTTTTATAATCAACTTTAAATTATAGGACAAGGATATATCTCGATCAAATATATAAGACAATATCCTTGACAATTCACTAATATTTACAGTTTAGTCCAACCTAGTGAACTGTTTTTGCACTGTTAATTCAGCTTCTCCATTCTACAGCCATTTTCTGTAATTTATACAGCTTGTAGAAATAAACTAACAAAAGAGTTCAATAGTCAGAACATAGTTTGGAATGTTAGGGGGTGCTGATTTAAAGATAGACCAAGATGAAATAGGTTTTAAATGTTTTGACGACTTTTTTTAAATATATGAAAAAAAGCGTATAATTTCTCAACTTCTCTGTGTCTATATTTCCAAGATGAAAATTGTAACTATTTACATCATTTGGACTGTTAGCCTCGCCTTTTATTTAGTTTTATTAATCCCAAAGATTCACTCCCTGATGTCTCCCTAAGGATAAAAGCATTGGCTGAAGTAATCCAAAAAGTGACTTGGCCCAAAGAGTTGCGAGTTCAATACCTTGCCACAGCAAACAGAACAAAAACTTGGAGAGTTACTAAATGGAAATTAACTGAAACTATCAATCAAAAAAAAAAAAAGGCATGGTACAAATTAAAACAATTTACCCCCATTCCCGGTAGGCTAAATATAAGGTTTGGTTCAAAATTCCAGCGTATATCACCTGAAGAAGGCCAGCATGTACAATGGTTGAAATGTTGTGAATATGGCAATGAAGATGAGGACAACAGTTCAAACAATGTTAATAGTTATTAACTGCATCAATAAGATAAAATAATTTAACTTCTGTGACTCAATTCCTTGTGCTAATAAAATAACTGCTTTGATTCAATATGAACTTTTCTATGTAACTTTTATAGCTGGTTTCTGCTCTTAGATACTGGGATACATTCTTTTTCTTTGAAATAATTCTGTAAAAAAAAAAAAAAAAAAAATCAGAAAAGGAAAACAAAATAATAAAATGAAGATAAGCTTTTTCCAAAATATATCATCTTCATTTTATTATTTTGTTTTCCTTTTCTGTTTTTTTTTTTTTTTTTTTTTTTTTTTTTTTTTTAACTTCTAGTAACAAAATCAAAATTATGACACTACTAATGTCTAATCTGCCTTGAGCTTTAGCTTCATTTCAAAGCTTAGCATAAGCCTGGCATAAGGCCCCCACTAGTGAGAGCACCCAGTAAACTAGCTAAATTAATAGATTTGTCAGATGATCTTGTTAACCACAACCTATAAATATGCATATGTAATGTGCTTATAGAAAATGGACTATTCTTTACTATTGCATAATGTGCTGTCAAGAAGTTTAATAAAAGTGAGCACAGTCAATCAACATTGGCTTATTTGCACGTTTCTTAATTATACGCTCCTTTTTTTTTTCTTTTTTTCAAATCTTTCTTTTACACACATACACATATATATATATATATATATATATATATATATATAAATAAAACACTTGCATGATGTCTGCCTTATCTTTATATATATAATTTTGCTTAGTTTGAAAGCTATTAAAAGCTAAAATTTAAACTTAAAAGAAGAGATCCTTTCTACCAAAGGGACCAGCCAACTATACTGATGCTAAGGAAAAACAAAATTGGGGTCCTATGCTGCCGGATGTTACTTTTGGAAACTACAGAAGCTGATTCACTATCTTGCAAATAGGGGTTTGTTCCAAATCACCTGGTGGTGTGTATGTGTGTGTGATACTTTTTTTCTTTTTCTTTTTGATTTTTCTTCTCTAGTATTTTTGATTTTCTGTAGACATTGCTTCCCACACTTAATTTCTTTGCAATCCTGGTTTTTGCACCTTACCAAAACCCTTTTTTTTTTTTTTCTTTTTTTCCTCTCCTAACCCCACTTCATTGTTGAAGTTTTCATCACTTATTTTCCTTTAATGCTTGTATAAGGCAAATTTCTCTCTTCTCTGTCTCTCTGTCTCTCTCTGTCTCTTTTTTTTTTTTTTTTTTCCCTTCTATTAAATGAAAAAATAACCTGAAATATCTAGGAATATTTAAACAGTTACTTTTTATATTTGGGCAGCAGTCTCTTGTTAATACAATCTTCGTTATAGTCAAGGATGTTTTTGAATTTTAACTTTAAAACTTTAAACAAACAAAACCTGTTTTGGTTCGATGGATGTATACAATGTGCCAAATCTTTTATAATAGCACTTGTGACATTCAAGATCTGAGTGTGTGGTATCTGGATGTATCCGGCTCTCTTCATTAAAAGTGAAGGCTGCATTCATTAAACCCCCAAAATTTATTATCAAACAATATAAATAAGGTGCTTTTGAGTTAGGTAAATGAGAGGGTACTGTTATTAGGTTGGTGCAAAAATATTGTTTTTTGACGTTAAAAAAAAAAAAAAAAAAAAAAAACATCAAAAAACGATATTATTTTTGCACCAACCTAAGTTCTCAAATTCAATCCATTTACCAAATGGTCAATTACCAGATTTTTATCTTTTTTAGCATGCACTTTGTTGGGCTGAGAACTTTCAGCACCTCTGTTTTTTATATATATATATATATATATATATATATATATATATATATATAAAAATTCATGGGTATATAATCCAAGCGATCATAATATAAAATGTTAAAATTTTTCTACAAAGAGAGCTCAATGTATTTATTATAACAGAGCATATTTAAATAAATTATATAGAATTGAAATTCAAAATGACCTCATTTGCTTATAGCTATTTCACCACCACAAGAACTTACTTGCAGGGATTTTCAATGCAGATAGAACCCCTGCAAGTAAGTTCTTGTGGGGTGAAACAGCTATAAGCAAATGAGGTAATTCAGAATTTCGATTCTGTGTAATTATATACACACACACACTATAAGTTCATATTGCTTTTCAGGCTTGCTGCCATATCACATTGAAATACTGATTCCCATAAGATCACCAAAAGTTGAGCAACATTGAGCCTGATAAGTACTTAGATGGGTGACAACTTGGGAATACCAGGGGCTGGATGTGCAGGTGGTGTAATGTATTATGCCTCAGAATTGGAAATAAGGGCTTTCCAATTCCCAGTCATATTAATTATATTCACTTACATGCAGATACCTATAGGAAACATAGATCCACCTCTTCCCCACCAGCTATAGGTTAATTACTAAAACTTATCACTAAACCATTATCTGAAAAAAAAAATTTTACTAATACAATTTTTACTAATTATTAAAACTTGTATCAGTAAAACTCATTGTCTCCAAAAACATCTTAGAATATAAAAATATTTTCTGTCTTTAAATAACCTGGAAAAGATTTTTTTTTTTTTTTTTTTTTTTTTTTTATGATTTTCAATCTGAATACTTATTAGTGGTCAACTCTGAGTTTTGTGATTTCACACTTATCAGGACTTTTGATAAGAATGATTGCATTGATTGAAGAACGTTTTCTATAAAAGCTTATTTATATACACTAACTTTCAAATTAAAAATTTTTCTACACTTACACAACTGTCAGTCTTGAGATACATAATCTCTCTCTCTCTCTTGCACACATGGCAGTCGCTAAAAGTATTTTCTGAAATAGATATTGTGCATACTCAGCATTTGATAACTTAGATATTACCATTTAAAGCAATGTTCCTGTTTTTAACTCTTCTACAGTCACCTCTTGCGTCTTGGTAGCTTATTAGTATGTCGTACGGCAAGAGCACTATATTTGATAAAGGAATTTAATTGACATTTATATGGCAAACTAATATTTTATATTCTATATGATATCAAATCTTTGCATTTTAGTTTTATTTACCTACTATTTACAGTACTTTTTTTTTTTTTTTTTTTTTTTTTTTTTTTTCAAATGGGTAACTTTCCAGAGATCTGTTATTTTTCAAAATTTTAGCATGTTCATACCTTTTTTTTTTTTTTTTTTTTTTTTTTTGTGTGGGGTCAAAGAGCAATAGATTCTAATATATAATGCGTTTAGCAGAGGAGGGGGTGTATTTAACATTTGATAATTTTGTGCCAATACACACTTAAAGGTTTTAGGCAGTTTTGATCAACATTTATAAGGTAGTTCTACAATTCCTTATAGCTAACCATAAAAATGGTTAGCTGTAAGAAATTATGGGACTACTTTACACTTAACTAAAATAATATTTATTAAGAATTTATTATAGGAAATATCAAGTTTTGCAGAAACATTGACAATGTATTTAGCTACATAACAAACAAATAAAAATAATATAAATTTTGATGCTATATTTTTTTTTTTTTTTTTTTTTCATTTTCTCCTTTGTTATTGGCAGCATTTTAGAATACTTGGCTGCAATGCTAAGTTTCCTAAGTTGAACAAACTGGAGCTATTTCATTTACACTTTGTTACCTCTCTTTTCCGTCTTTTTTTTAGATCACTTTCTTCCAGTCAATAGCGAAATTCTGAAATTTAGAATGATCTTATTCTATTTAAAAAAAAATAAAAATAAAGCCTGTAAAAAGGAATATTTTTAATTAATATAATAAACTTTTAAAAAATGAAATGCTTTTGACAAAAAAGCCTTAATGATTTCACTATAATTGTGTAACAATTATGTAAAGATATTCTGCAGACAAATCTAAGGTTTGTTACCTCATCACATTTCATAGTTACGAACTATAAACCTGAATTGAGCTTGAAATATTGTGTAATCAACTCTAATTTTTTGTAAAATACTTGAATATGTATAATGAATTTCTTTTAATACACTACCCCCTCTGCCAAGCATGTCATATATTTGTATATTTAGGCAGCAAATTCTCTTAGACATGTCTGATTGAATAAATTACAAACATTGCTTATTTTTATCATAATCTTTTCATATTCACAAATATTTTCTGTATATTACAATAAAATGAGTCAAATGTACTGTAACAGTGAAAATCACTTCCAATTACTTTCTATCTCTTTCTGAGATCATTATCAAAGATGCAACTGGTAAGGCAAAAACTATATGTAGCTATCCATTACTGAATTCAGTTGTAATATATGGAAAAATATTTGTGAATATGAAAGGATTATGATAAAAATAAACACTATATATATATATATATATATATATATATATATATATAAACTACTGAATTATTTTTTAATTTATTAATCTGACAGATTTTATCACTTAAACGTCATTTTGAGAAGATACTCATTTTTGAGTAGGCATTCCACTTATTAAATATTATATTCCTTTATTTTCCTTTACTAGCCTGAATATAAGAAATCTTATTGAAGAAAAATGTCCCCTCCAGCAGAATCTGACACAAAGGATTTTGCTTGATCGCCTAATGTTCTTCAAGGCTGTCAGTATAAGGATGTCAGATCTAATGATGGTTTCCCCTGCCAAGGTGGACACAGTTTCGTATCCTGCCAGAGGGAGCATATTTTTCTTTATATATGACTTCTCAAATATTTATCTCATTTAATAAATAAATAAATGAAGTGTCTACTCAAATATGAGTATCCATGAAAAATAATCTTTAAGTGCGAGATATATATATATATATATATATATATATATATATAAAGAAAGAACAGTAAGATATAAATATTATAAATTAACTGATTTAAAATATGGTTTCTTCGCTGCACAGTAATAACCATGTTTCAAAAACCAAAGCTAAAAACTTTTAATTTATTTATATAATTAAATTAAATGCATTAGTTCTGTTTCATCTTCAAGCAAATTTTGGAATAACTTATTTTTAAATTTACTGAGTTTTAAATAAATAAATATAAAGTTTTAGCTTTGGTTTTTGAAACATGGTTATTACTGTGTAGCGAAGAAATATTTTAAATCAGTTAATTTATAATATATATATACACACACACACACACACACACACACACACACACATACACTCTAGCCAAACCCCTCTTCTTTCTCGATCTTTGTATCGCTTTCTCTTTTCTTACTTTTTATACTCGCCTTCAATCCAACTCTTGTGATGATAAATCTTTACCTTGCTGAGAATTTTTTTTTTTTTTTTTTTTTTTTTTAAGTCATGTTGCCCTTCATAATTCCTGCAGTCACCTTGTCGTTTGATCTTTTTAGTGTTTCTCTTTCCTTCCTCACACACTCAATAATTCTGGATTTTTCCTAGTTTTTTAACTTTGCTTAATCAGTTTTGACTTCCTTACTCACTGGTTTTTGTCACCCTCCATCCTTTGTGATCACCTCCTCCTCCTCTCTCTAATTCTTGCTAACTTGTGATCTTTACTTACTCCAGGGAGTGTTTTTTGTGTGTTTTCTATTTTTTTTTTTTTTTTTTTTTTTTTTTTTTTTTCCCCCTCTCTCTCCCCACCTTCCTCTTTCCGGTAAGAACACTTGCTACTCACAGAATTTTTTTAGACTAACATCTTCAAATGGATCCCTCAATCTTTTTTTATCTACCAACAGCAGCACCCTCCAGAAAAAAAAATAAAACGGGCAGACAACATATGCTCCCAGATTGGTGGCACTTTGATAAAAATGAAATTTACTCTGATCTATCATATCGGTGAAAGGAATTTTGTTAGCAATTAAATCCCCATTGCCTGAATATTAACCCTATAGGTATTGATGTACCTTTCCTATTCATTTCACTATAAAGCTATTCATAATTTTAATTTCCATATTTTTCTTTCTTTTTTTTTTTTTTTTTTTTTTTTTTTTTTTATATGCTATGTACCTTCAGGGCGTGGCATATGCTTTATCATGATGGTTCTCCACAGCC
>OZ010614.1:27066702-27108537 GCA_963932145.1 Acanthosepion lycidas
CGTTAATAGACTTTGTGTTATTATTTTATTTGTCTTGATATGCTAAATATGTTCACCAAACAAGTTTTAGTGGGATATATTTGTGGCAACCTTTTGTGGGTATGGTAAGTGGTGTAGTGTGGAGTAATTTTTACTACTTGGTGATAGTTATGCATTTTTATACCTGCCATATAAGTCATAGACCCCCAACCCTCCAAAAATAATTTTTTTTTTTTTTTTTTTAAACTTAAACTCCACTTTTGTACACCACAATTTATGGTACATTTTAATTTGCATTAATAGTTAATAATTGACTGACAAAATAGGCAAACTTCTGCATTTTGACTTTCAAAAAGATTAAAATGTCTCCAGTTATGGAATCGTGTGTAAGAAAAGAGACTAAATGCATTTCATTCCATACATTACCTGTTGGATTAAAAAAAAAAAAAAAAAAACATTCTTCCAAAAATTAGTTTTGGTTTTGAGTACAAAACTGAAGCTAGCAGACATAGATGTAGAAATCCAAACAGGAAATGTAATTTCTGCAAACATGGAATTCAAACTTTGCTCTGTCAGGATGGTCTCTTGTGGCTTTAAAACAAAAATGTTTCCTTGAGGGGATAGGTACAGATTCAATTCCAGGTGAGGGCACAGTTTTTCTTTAGTAGGACTTAACAATCTAGGCTGATTTATTAATTTCATGGCTTAAGAAAAAAAAATCAAGGATATCAAATTGAATAAAAATGTTTGTAGTAATAAAAAAAAAGAAAAAGTAATTTTATTTCACTCAATGCCTAATTTTGGCAGGAATAGGGCTCTTATGAGAAAAGATCTTGAGGATTAAAGGCTAAATTTTTTTTAATTTTCCCTGTTCAATGTGAGGAAATTGTTTAACATTACATTATGTAGAATTCTAGCGCCCCCTTCCCCCCCCCCCAACCTTTAAATATCTCCCAGCTCTTTATATGAAAGATTCAGGTATCGTAGTTTGTTTCCTATCCAGATGTAGACTGCCCCTGGTGCAGGGGTATTGTGACCCCCCCCCCCCCCACACACACACACACACATATACACTCACTCAGTCTACTATATCTCAATTTTCATAAGGTAGTTTTCATATAAAATACAAATTTTATTGTAATCTAATTATGTACAATAATGGATCATATGCAATGTAGGCAAAAAAAATTCAATTGAGAATAAATACAATGTATCTAATTTTAAATTAGAGATGTATCATATAGATCATTCCATCTTAAATAAATCAAGTTTTATATCATTTTAAACACCAACTTGAGATTTTTCTTGTTAAAAAGTTGAATTTTAACACTTACAATATTGTGGATAAAAAAAAAAGTGAATTTTCATGGATTTGGAAGAAGAAAAAAAAACCTGCAGAAAGACATCAAAATCCCAAAATTTGTCATCCTTTAATACACTAATTCGTAACATATATAGCATTGCCTAGGGATCCCCAAAGGCCTCTCCACTCCTCCAGTTGGGGATTGTATATACCAGACTTGACTGTCCGTACATAATCCTTGCCTAACTCCATGATATTACAATGTTGATTGGTAGATAGTCAATCAGGTGAGGTACTTGTATGCCATAAGTTGTTTAGTTTTAAACAAAAACCAAATTCTCTATTTTAAGTTTTAAACTTAAAACAATTGGCTGTGGGTCAAGTTGAGACTTTGTCTATTTAATGTTTACTTTTAATATCATTCTCAAGTACTAGTTTGTAAGAGCTCTCGTTAGTATTGATTGACTTTTAATCATTGTACTGCCTGTCCATTTTTTTTTTTTTTTTTTTTTTAAATCAGCAAGACAGTAAAGCCACTAAAACACAAGGGGTTAGAGGGTGTAGAAGGATTAGGAACAGAAACGATTAATAATGGGAAGAGGAAAGAGTAATCAGGAGGACAGTAGATAGTGATTGAAATTGCATTTAAATTTTTGCAGGTTAAAGTTAGCTGGAAAACGTGGAACTGGAAGGGAGTTCCACAAGTGAGAAAAGAAACTGTTAGCATAGAATTTACAGTTACATCTAAGCAGTTCAAGTAATGCCAGTCTAGGCACCATAGTGATCTGAGCAATTACCATGAAAGTATTTATAGAAAAGATGCAGGCAACCTTAGAGCAGTGGGCAAGTGACTGAAGCTGATCTGCCATATCAGGACAATAATATTGCTGATTCTTCTTTAGATCTTGTCAAGGAGCTCATGATAAATAGCAGGGACACTTGACTATATATGACAGCAAAGCATGGACAAATGGTAGACTTATAGATAGATTGTGGAGAGAAAAATTCTTGCATGACACAGCCAACCTTCTGAGCAGCTGACCTAGCAATGGATTCAGTATAGTCTTTCCACTTCATGTCAGGTGAGAACGTTAGTTTTGTATACTCAATGTTGCGACTATTATGGGATAGAGGTTTTAATAAAACTGAAAGGAATATATTTTTTAAGATACAGTATTTATATCTTCAGCATTCTTTTCAGGAGCTTTAATTGTATTAGTGTCAAAACTCTTTAAAATTCTTTCATAGTAGTTGTGACTTTAACTGCAGCATTTATTATGGGATACTGTAATAATTTTAAGTTTCTAGTTCTAATGTATCCTGGTGTAATGGTGAACAAGCTTGTCTCGCTAGAATGATTACAACTGAGTAGTGAGTTTGATCCTCACTGGGTGACCCATACTTTCAGCCTTGTGCCACATCTAAATTTATGCTTAGAAAAAACCCACCATATCCTTCTGGTTTCAGTTTAAACTGACATAAACTCCCCACCCTCTTCGATTATCTAAACTATAATTATGTAAAAAGAATTTGATCAAATGTTGGAAAATTCCAAGATTTCATCTGAAATCATGAAAATCAGCTGACATATCAAGTAGATGCTATAATCAGACCAGCTCGGATTTCGTTAGGTGAAGTGTTGGAACACAGCATATACATGAAAAACAGGTGTCGGTTTAAACTGATGCCAGAAGCATATGGTCTTAGTATCATCTTAAAATGCCCACTTCTTTTGTTACAAGTTAAAAAGAATCCCTGGCAGCTATGTTTTCATGGTACAAAACTGTATTTACTTAATTGCAAAGTTTACTGCTTCTATGAAAAATGTTGACTCTCCATTATTTGAGAAACACTACCATGTAGGATTTTCTAACTCAAATTGTATTTATATTACCTCTGTCCCATAAGAGGTGGTCCATTTGCATCCACATTTCATACACAAAATGGAACAACCATTATGGGACAGAAGTAGAATTTTCTATTACCTCTGTCCCATAAGAGATGTTCCATTTGCATACACAAAATAGAAAAAAAAAATTTTTTTTACTGTGTTCAAACAAGCTAATTTCTTCATAGGTTTTCACTTTAACTGCGGTATTCTCTAGTTTTCCTCAAATAAATAAAGACTGCCATAATTATTTGTCCTTGCCTAACTCCATAAAATTGTTAATATATTTAAACAGGGTCTTGAAAATGTAGGATTTTCTAATAACTCATTCAAAATGAAAGTTGTAAATTATATTAGTCAATCCCATAATTGTTGTTCCATTTGCATCCACATTTCATACACAAAATGGAACAACCATTATGGGACAAAAGTTATATTTTCTATTACCTCTGTCTGATAAGAGTTGTTACATTTGCATGCACAAAATAAAAAAAACTGTGTTCAAACAGGTTAATTTCTTCATTTTTGTTTTAACCTCTGCTGCATTTTCCAGCCTTTCCTCACATATATGAAGACTGTCAAATTACTTGCCTAACTGAATAATATTGTTAATATTATATTTGATTGAGAACTTGTAAGCTGAATATGTCTGTTTGGGTTCTCAATCTCTATAATTAAAAAAAAAAAAACGGGTATAAAAATTATATCAATAACTCTTCAAACCAAAGTCCTGATTCCATGAAAGATTTAAATGCATTGCTTCAGGAGTCCTTTTATCCAAACTTCTATCTTGTATCCATGTGAGTCAATAGCTCTTCATTGGAAGGAAGTGTATCCAATATAATTTACATGTGAAAATGGACACTGTTATATTAACAGATGCGAAAAATCTTTGTCCCAGTATTAATAATAATGCAGATATTGACTCTGGTAAGTTTTACCAGTTGCTATGATGTCTATATTTAGGTACCCTATGAGGATCAAAGATGCTAACATCAGACAGCACTATGACCCTGGGAGCTGGTATCATGCATCTTCTGTGCATGGCGTTCTGCTAGAAAGAAAGTTTAAAAAAAAAAAAAAAAAAAATGTAAGCTATTAATGGTATTTATAAGCAGACTGTTATTGCCATTTTTGTGACAGTGTGACTTCTCCAGGTCTTGCTGGATTCTGGATTTATCTGATTTGAGCATTATTTTGATATAATGTCCAGGTCTGTTCCAAGGTTTGAGGTTTCAACCAGCAGTTATGCAGAATCCTTTCCCTCAAGAGGACGTGTCCCACTATTTCGACTACAATCCCCTGGAACTGTCCGATGCCTTCATTGATAAGCCTGGTAGAATTAGCTTTAGGTCTCTAGGCCTGTATAAGAATGTCACACAGTATGACATCAGTGTCAATTTTTTTTAATGGAGTTTTTCCAACCACGGCATGTTGTGATTTGATAATTTCTGGGATGAGTAATTCTCAATATTTCCATTTGTAAATAGCGTAAATGATTACAACTCGTCATCCCAGAAATCTAGACAGAACTTATTGCTAAGGAGTTCTTTCTTGGTGTTATTGAAAGGTTTTTGACTGAATTGTTCTGACAAAAATTTAGAATGTCTAAATCTAGGGGTGTTTTTTTGTTATTTTTAATATGTAGAAAATGGCCAATCGATTGTTCCTGTTTGCTCTCTGTATCCATTTTAATGCGGGGGGGGGGGGGTTCCATAATTCCACTCCCGAGAAATCCAAGCTGATCCGATTATTGCATCTTCCAGACATGTCAGTTGTTTTCTTCCATTCATTTACTTTGAAAAAACAATTCTGATCCAAATATAACAATGAAAATTGGAAAGGGATCCATGCAATTATTTGATTTCATTTATACCCCCCCCCCGCCACCTTTTTTTTCTTTTAATAGCTGACCTCATGGTGTGTAAATACTACAGATGTTGATAATTATGATAATTGATTATCTTATGTCTCTACCCTTTTCTCAACAATTTCCAGTATCTTCTTGTTCTCTCCCTTATCCCTTCCAATCTTCACTACTGTCAATATTTTTTTGAAATTACATGGATTAATTTCACATGTAAATAAGAAATGGACAAGTATTTTATTTTTTTTTTTACTTGCATCTTTTTCTTACTTTTTTCTTTCTCTCTCTTTCTTTTTCTTTCTCTCTCTTTCCCTCTCTTTCTCTCTTTCTCTTTCTCTTTCCTTTCTCTTTTTCTTTCTCAAACATAAACAAGTATGAATTTGAATGTATTGCAATTTTTTCTCCTTTCTCTCTAGACCTGCTGCCTTTAAATTTTTTTATTCAAGATCGCTTGAGACCCAGCCACCAACAAAAGCCAGTCTTTGTGTCTCTATCCTTTCGCCCCCCCCAAACCACTTCAAAATATATAATTTTTTCCTTTTTGTTCACCTTCTTATCTCCCACCTCTCTGGCTTAAAAACTCCATCACATTGTTTAACTTCAAGGAACCAGTGTTTCAATGTTGAGCCTGGTTTAATACCATTTGGGAATACCAGGTGCTGTAAGGTTGGATGTGCGGGTGGTGTAATCGATAATGGCTCAGAATTATTAATTGGAGAACCAAGTTCCAATTCCAGTTGGGTTTGTTATATTCACTTATGTGCAAATCCCCACCCACTTATGAAAGCTATGAATCTCCTCTTCTCCCTAACACTTGTATCACTAAACCATTATTATCTCAACAAAAAATCTTAACTGAAAAAAATATTTTCTGGCTTTAAATAACCTGCAAAGGGTTGATAAACCATAAAAAGTCAATCAATCCTGCCTCTCCTCCTCACTTTGTATTATATATTAGGTTGGTGCAAAAATAATGACGTACTAATGTCATTTTTTGACATTAAAAAACAACATTATTATGTCATTATTTTTGCACCAACCTAATAGCTTTACTTGGCCAGATAGCATAACTAATTCCAGCCCAGAACAGTAGGAGATCAGGCAGATAATATGCTCTCTACATATGAGTGTCAGACATTTTTTCTTTTTTTTTTACTTGAGATTGGACAAGAAAAATAATCATATCTCATTTTCAGAATTCACTTTGAAAAGCAGAGTTTCCATCTTTAGGATTTTTTTTTTTTTTGATTTTTAGAAATTCAGGTCCACCATACCAAAAGATCAACAATCATGCTGTACTTTTCACTTTTATCAGTTTTTCAAGTCAAGTCTTTGAATATCAAAAAATAGATTTGAATTTAATAACAAAGACCTGGTTTTCATCGTTAGGTTTATTTGGTTGTAGCAATTCAGGCCCACCATACTGAAAAGATCGTCAACAATCACACTTTGAACATGTAGCTCCAAAAAAAGAAAACTGTTGATTTCTTGTCTCTTTTTTTTTTTTTTTTTTTTTTTTTTTGCTATTGTTGTCATTTTAATTGCTTAAGGGTTTTTTTGTTTGTGTTTTTTTTTTTATTTTTAGATAGAAATTTCCGCATAATCCTTCAATATGAGTAATCTGTATCCCCATTCTTAACACTCGGCCCTTTGTGCAAAGCAAATTGAATAAATTGTGTTCATGGTGACCTAAAAGAGGAGGCAGATAGATTCAATAAGTGTCATTGCATTGAATTTGTTTACTCAGAAAAGTGGAATACCCGCAAATTGTCTTAGGTAGTTTTAACCGAGCATGGTCCTGCTTAACAGATTTTCAAGTTTGGACCTTATTTCATGCTTCAATTATGACCCTGGTGAGTTATTTGTAAGTTGGGCCTTGCTTCATGCTTAAAATGTGCTTCATTTTGGGCCTAATCTTGCCTCATGCTTCACACTTAAAAAAAAAAACATTTTTGTTTGAACTTTGAGCAAGGAAAGAAGAATAATAGTTTACCATTGTCAGTCTCCCTTTCAAATGTGATTGTGGCTCATGGCCTCATTTCATGGGAGCAGCTTAGAAGGTTCTAATGCAGAGTCAGTGGCAGCTCAAAAATAATAAGCTTTATTTGTATCGATCTATACTCGAATAGGTTACATTGGTTAATTTAACAGGTCAATGCTTGTTGCGTTATTTAATGTTGAATAAGAATCTTATAGGATAAAAATCACAATGAATTAACCTATTTCTCTTATGATGAAATGCTTAATTTAACAACATATCAATGCCTATTAGGTTATTTAATACTGAATAGAAGTCTTCTAGGACAAGCCATATTGAATTAATAGATAGGTAGTTTGTTTTTTTGTTTGTTTTTTTTCCACCTCTGAACATAAATGACATCTAAGGAGTAGAGAGAAAAAAAGAATTGGAAGTCTCACTCATTTCCTTTCACTCCTTCATTGAAGAGCAATCAGTAAAATTTCTCTATTAAGTACAATAAAAGCAGCCAATACAAAGCATATGTAATTTAACTCTAAGAAAAAAAAAACTTCTGGTGAAAAGACATCTAATTTAATTTTCAGTATGAGGTGGAGACAGACTAACTTTGCCATATTTGCTAAATAAGCCATGAGAATTAACATAATCAACCCAACCCACTATAGGAGTGGTCACCAAACATCTTTTTCAAAAAATATACCCAACTATATATGATACTGTGACAATGTCACAATTGTAAGGTAAACTGTCTGTTAGTGTGTGTGTGGCCTCTCCTGGATTTTTTTTATATCTGGAAGTGTCTTGGGTGTTCTTGAATGCAGATTAAGTGAGTTAATGATTAATCAACCCTGTTGAGTTATTTAATGTCAAATAAAGGATGAAAATCACAAGGAATCAATATATGTAAGTCCAGATTACACCAGAGTCAAAGAGGTAACAAAGTACTGAACGATGTACCTTGGCAAGAGTTTCACTCAGCCTATTAAAAGTCATGACAAAAGGGCAAATAGTTTAATAGATTCATCATTTAAATGAGAGAAAAAAAAATCAGTCTATTGGGCTGGTATTCAAAATGCATCTCAAACACAAGCCTTAATCTTATGAATCGTAGGTAGACTGTATAGTGCCAATTCTCTACCTTGAAAATCAGCATTCAAAACTAAAGTCAACCTAGACTCAACCATGGTGAAGAAAGTTTTTGTACAGTTAGATTAAGTGTGGGGAAGAGAGCATTGAATATGTGATGCAAGGAAATTGGTTGACAGAGGGAGCATTTCCTAAGCCTAGACCCTGAAAGGCAGATCAAACATGACATTGACAATTGTGCTATGGTAAGTTGAAAGATTGCTTCCCAGCTCAACACTGCTTGTTAACGATCCCCTCTCTACGGGACTTTTGATACTGTTTAACATAGTTAAGTAAATGCGTTGGTAGCTTAATGGTTACCGGGGATGGACGTTCGTTTTTTACTATACCCATGTCGAAGGCATGAATATGGCTATACTTTAAATAAGTGCAGAGGGGGCTAGAAAGGGCTTTAGTTAGCAGACAGAAAAAAAAATTTCAATTCAAAACTAGTTAGGTGTAATGACGTCGATAGAGGTCAACTCCAATCCTTGAACTTTTCATAAGGTCTATCCAGCATGAAAATCAGCTCCGGTGTACCTAAGGGGAGAGATGGTACACTACTTTTTAGGCCAGGTCGACTGAAAGAGTTGAGAATCAAAATTACAACACTAGCAAATGGCCAATGAGAAGAACAATGGTGGTAGGAACCTGAGAAAGTTATCTTTGGCACATGGCCTTAAATGCTTTTTGTTCAGCGAAGTTCACTGCAAGCATTTGCTTCAGAGCAAAATGTCCGTGTAATGTACTAGCTTAAAAATTTCCTCGGCATAGACGTGTATATACGTTTTTACCAAAAGTATCTTTTTTCAGTCACGGATGATTAGACACGTCTCAAACATCACTAACCCAACCCACTATAGGGGTGGCTACCAAGCACCATTTTCAAAAAGGTCTGGTTTATAAAGAAAAAAAAAGGGCAACTGCAGGCATGAATCCGGCACTCTATCCCCGGGTGGCAACCGGTTTAAGGGATACTCTGAATACAACAAGTATGAGAAGACAACATGGGGACCACTCTGTTATCTTTCCCAAAAAGCCGTGGCAATTCACAGAAATTAAAAGAAAGAGAGTCTTTGGAGAGCCATGAAAGAATATGGCATTTCTTTTCTTTTTTCTTTAAACATTAGTTAAATAACAGGGTAGACTGGGCTTTATAGCCTTGGATAACAGTATAGCAGGAGTATTTTGAATTTTAAAATGTGGAGTACTACAGACGTATTTATAGGTCGATCTTGATTCTTTTTATGCACTTCTGAGTTTGAGACGAGTTCAATTGTCAACTCATACATCTGGTAGAGGTGTTAGTCATTGGTCGGGTACTTCAAGGTACCTCAGTTTTTTGTTTAAAAACAAATAAAAATATTCGTCTAAAAATGAAACTTTTTTCCTTCTAAAATAATTGTCGGGGAAGGAGTTAAAGAAAAAAAAAGTGTTTAACATGGATCAGAGAATACGTGCAATCACGTGATTAAAATAACACCGAATGTAATTTGACCCCGTCTCTCTGGAGCCTTCGGCGTCTATAAACAATAGAGATGGAAATTGACAGAAAGAAGAAGAAGAAAAAAAACATGTCACTCTCAAAACACGTATACCTCGTAAATAAAGTAATAAATAATATCCGATAATGAAATGGAAAATTACTTTGTTTATGTTTCGGATACGAAAATAAAAGTTACCGTATTTGACGGTGTATAAGACGCACCCCAATTTCAGCAGGGCAAATTAAGAACAAATTAGATAAAACTTACATATGGCATATATAAGACACAAGGGAATTTTAAAAGATATTTTTTAATAAAAAATAAAAATTGGCGCCTTATATGCCGTCGAATACGGTAATAGATACGAGCTTCAAGACATTATTCCTTAAATAGGGTAATTGAACTATGCTTAAATGCGAAAACTATCCGTGGCCGAGCGGGCTAAAGCTAAACAAAAAATTAGCCATGCTAGAGCATATAGGTTCGAACTCTGTCCGGAGATACTGTAAAGCTAAAAACAACGCAAGTTTACACCATGTAGCCATATGCAGCTAAGGATCAATTCATATTGATTGACTCAATGATCCCGAATATATTTAAAGATGTTTTTGTAGATACAAAATTTAATGATCGAAATAAAAGTATAAAATTTAATATTACGAGACATGTTAAAAAAAAAAAAAAAAAAAAAAAAACGGGTGAAGCAACCGGTTTCGCTCCCGCTCTTCAGGCTTCAACGGGAGATTTAAAATTAGCACAGAAAAATGTACAATAAAAGGAATTATATATATATATACATATACACACACACACTCTCAAATACGTGTATTCACTAAAAATATTGCGTTAAACAAATAAGACTACATAGATACAAAATGTTTTTTAATGTAACCTAGGACATTATAAAAAAAAAAAAAAAATGTTACGATTGTCATTCGTTCTTAGTATCCAGACTGGCAACCTTTTCCTGCTAGAGCTGCTCTCGAACCCACAGTCACACGGATCAATCGTAGAAGACTTACGCTTCGGTCTTACCACTGCTCCAACTTAGCCACCGCTTCGCTTCAGTCAGTTTTAGTTGTACTTATCATCAAAATAGTTGCGTCGCTAAAAAAAAAAAAAAAAAAAAAAAAATCAAACTGATCTTTAGCAACGTGCGGGTAGCGTAACGGTTATGGGTGTGGAAAGTGGAATCAGGACTGATTCAAGATCCGTCCCGATCTGCTTCGGTCACTTTCGCACAAATGTCCTTGGGGATGGCATGACTCCGGCGAACTATTCTCGGATGGCAACAGGTTAAAAAGAAGGGATACTCTGAATACAAAACTATGAGAAGACAACGCGGGACCACTCCGTTATCTTTCCCAAGAAGCCGTGGCAATTCACAGAAATTAAAAGAAAGAGAGTCTTTGGAGAGCCATGAAAGAATATGGCATTTTTCTTTTTTTTTTTTCTTTAAACATTGGTTAAATAACAGGGTAGACTGGGCTCTATAGCCTTGGATAACAGCCAGTCTATCAGAAGTATTTATTGGTGTCATTAAGATGACATGTAAGACGACGTGAGGCAGTTGTAGTTGTGTGCCCGATGTATGTACTAGGGTTATTATGCAAGAAATATATATATAGTGTAACCCGGATATAAGAGAGTTGTCGGGAATTTTTTATCAGTTTCAATACATCAAAAATAGGCGGTCGTAGTATACACAAGTAACTTTTTTTCGTGAAGCGGTTAAAAATATACATTTTCTGTGACCTTTTGCACTATTTTTAAAACATACAAATCTTATATTTTCTACCCATTCTGAAGGATTACATGAGGATTTACCATGGATCCATTTTCAGAAAAGGCTAAATAAATGTCTTACTTTCAGACATTTTGATAAGAGGATTTGCATTTAATTCGATACAGGAGGACTAGGAAAATGTATAACAACTTTTGACTCGAACTGAGATTAAAGATAAATGTTAAAGGCTTTTTAAAAACTCACTCATTTTCTTTCTTCTTTAGTCAAGAGGAACGACAGTTTAAGGTGGAAAAAGTAGAAAGATTTCATTATTTAAACACACACACACACACACACACACAAATACACATATTTCATTCTTTCGCTTTCTCATCTGATGAAGCCTTAAATGACGAAATGCATTATCTAAATTATTTCTAAACAAATCTACTTTCATGAATGTTTCCATTGAAAATTGGAAACGTTTATAAAAGTAGATTTGTTTAGAAATATATCCGATAATGCATTATATATATATATATATATATATATATATATATATATATATATATATATATATATATATATATATATATATATATATATATATATATATATATATGGGCGTTACATTTGTAAAAACAATACGCTAGATTTGGCTGACTGTCGAGTGAAGATAGTTCAGTGGTAGAGACTTTGACACCAAATCGGTTGGGTTTCAACCCGGACTTGAGGCATTCGGTTGTCTAGTCGCACTGAAGAGCTGTGATACAGCGAAACAGTACTGTCTACGAATCACACACACACACACACACACACACACACACACACACTGCCTTTACGGGATCCGGATCGGGCCAAGAATGGAGTGATGTTGTCATATTCGGGCGGGAGCTGTTCGGACCTCACTCTCCAGCCTTGATGGAGTCCAAAGGCGTTTCCGAGCCCTTGTGAGTGAGGTTCTTCTCCGTCCTCTCTCCCACAGGCGGGATGTGACGCATCTCTTGCTGCTCGGCCGTTGCTTCCACGGAGGGTACCCGGATGAACTACACTCTCTGGTCTCGCCAAAGCAAACCATCACAGCAAGAACGCGCCATGACCCTTACATAACAGCAAAACACCGACATTCCATCGGTGAGAAGTAAGTTCCACTCGAGTAGCTTCTTCCTGCAAACCATTATAACCGACACCCCACAGAATGTTCCTCCGATCACTACAATCTTAACCAGTTCAAGACTATGGTTAACCGTTATCTTTCACTCCTACACACACACACACAAATGGCCTCCTTTACTTCGAGTGACCTTGTAAATAAATTTTCGTCTAAATTATGCAAAAATGAGAATAACACTGACATTTCATTTTAACAAATATATTTACCAAAATTACACAAAAATATCTTGAAATACTAAAAAGTAAATTTATTCAGTAAAATCTCCATTGGCTTCAACCACAGCCTCCAGATGACATCGGAATCTCCTGCAACTCTTCTGGATGCTCTCCTTGTTTAAGTTGGTGAATGCTGCGATAATACTTGCCTTCAGTTCATCTTTTGGTTTTACAAGGAGTTTTGTTAGTTTCTAACTCAACTGCCCATTCCCCCACCCACACATAATAATCTAGGGGGTTGCAGTCTCGAGAGTTAGGTATCCAGATGTAAGGGATGATGTGGTCGCAGAAATTGTCTAACAGCCATCACTGGAGTCTCCTACTTGTGTGGCATGTTGTAGAGTCCTGTTGCCAGACAAAAAAGCCACCCTCTTGACCCAAGGCAGCAGTACCTCCCCAAGGCACTTGATGTAGGCCTCAGTGTTGAGTCTGAGGTACTCATCAACAAACTCGGAAGTTCTTTTCTCATCAGAACGATCAGAGTGAGTTTTCCGATCTGCCGTACCTTCGGAATCGTCATTAGACTCATCCAACTCTTTTCGAATCCCATGCCCTGTCATCAGATCGACACCAAATACTGAAATCGTCGTATTGGAGCTTCCAGCGCGAATGCCAAACAGTACAGCAAATTTCTGGTAAAATGAATTACGTCATGATGACTTTTTCTCACAGACGGTGCCCAACTGACTATTGTACTGCGCAGTTGACAAAATGAATCACATACAACGCGCATGCGCGAAATTTAATAAAAAATTAAAATGGCGACAATTTACCCATCGCACCTAGTACATATACTAATATACACACACACAGCGAAGTCTCTTATATCCGGGTTTGGTCTATTTTGTTTACATTAACACAGGCTCTAATTTGGGACCAGATAAAATCTCTCTTATATCCGGGTTTACACTGTGTGCGTGTGTATATATATATATATATATATATGTATATGTATATGTATATGTATATATATAAACCGGTTTAATTTTAGCAACCCATTACTGGATCTGTTTCCTTTAATCACCTAAGGAGGTCGTCGCTCCCATTTTCCATAGATTATCTCATTTTTTTATGCCATGTCTATTCAGGACGTGTGGGTGATCATGACTCCCCACAACTTCAGTTGTTTTTTTTTTTTTAACTATTATCATTATTATTATTATTTGTGAATTGCCATGCCCTTTTCAGATTAGTAAACACCTCATAACCCCCCCCCCCAATGATAAAATTTTATTCATACTATATTCCTTCCTGAGATTCCTTTTCTATGAATTGCCATGCATTATTTGGAAAGATAGTACGGTAGTTTCCCATTACCCTGACAGTTTTGGAATTGAGAGATTTTCTTTATTTAGGCTGGCTGCCACCTAAGGCTAGAGAGTACAGTCTACCCTATTATTTAACCTATAGCTAGTGATGGGGAGCAAAGATGGATTCATGCCCTTCTCGGTTTGCCGATATCCATTAAACTATCTGCACATTTCAGACCAAGATGACTTAAGGACCCAAACCGGTACTAGTACTTCGGGACAGATTCTGCACTTTGACCCTAGAAAGAAGGGGTCGGAGAGCGATGCAAAGCAGGGCATACAGACTATATACTGATCATAAGCAAAAGTAAAAATCCACTCACAATATTATTTTCCATGGGCACTATACTACTAATAAAAAAAAAATGTATTTATTTTTCAATATAATCATTGCTTGTCAATGCACATAATCTGATGCTTTCCTATTGTAATATTATTGTCAGCAGGCTAATGAAAACACGCCATATACATAACATTGCATTTTATTCAATTCGGGGTGGGGGGGGAGAGACACACACACACACACACACACTCCGGGGTCTTCTCGGAAGATGAGCTGTACATTATCACTTGAATGTGTAAGAAGAGACCGTCTCCTCTCTAGGGTAGATAATTTATATATCTGCCTGTCATGTCGCCCATCCCCCAACCTCAGGCACGGGCTTATCTGGACCGATCGCATTTACTCACGTCGAGGCCGCCACTGACATTGAGTAAATCGCGGATCCTCACCCCCAGTTGGGAAATCAGCTCTTCTCCGAAGGACATTAAATACAAAGCCCATCGTGATATCATCTAAAGTGGACCATATACTGTACTATTAATCATGTCAATCCAGTGAAAATATATCTACGTCATGTAAATTCCAATATTAATATCTTTCTTTGTCAATGCACTTAATTCAGTGGTGAATATTAATCACATCGATTAAACGTTATACACTGAAAAATTCAGATCAAAACTCAGCTACAAATTACACACATAAGGGTTGCTAAATTGTTCTCGGCCCAAGCCAATATTCGAAATCAGTTTTCTGATCATTGCAAGGGATCCGCGTCGAGAATTTTCATGCACTCTTGTATTTATAATTTAAAATTTGTTATACGGTCTGGTAATTGTTGAAATATGAAACTGATAGTCACCATATAAGGTTAATTTCTATGGCCACAATGTTTTTTTTATATATTAATCATTTCACTAGAAGTAAGGCAACAAAGCCACTAAGACTCGGGTGGTTACTGAGCCTGAGAGAATACGAGAAAAAGAAAAAAAACTATTAAAGAGAGAGAACAATAAAAGAAGAAGAATTAAGACAGAAAATAACGATTGACAGCGATCTTCAGAAATTTTAATGCAAGAAGCCAGAAGAGAGTTTCATAAGTGAGAAGTGTGAGAGAAGAAACTCTAAGCATAGAACTTACGGTTACATCTCGCTATTTCAACTCTAAATTGATGAGACTTTGCTGCCAATCTATTAGGTTGGTGCAAAATTAACATCGTTTTTTGACGTATTTTTTAACGTCAAAAAACGATATTAATTTTGCCCCAACCTAATAGTACAGCGTTTAAATTCAAAAAGTCTAGGTACCATAGAGGAGAGCTCACCCGAACAATTACCATAAATGTGTTTATAGAAATGGCCCAGGGAAGAAATACGTGCCCCTGTGAAAATACGGTTCAAAGTGAAAGGCGAACGTTGAGTTCTTGTGGGGATTGTATCAATTGTTAGAATGATTGGATCGTGAATTGAACTGGCTAGGAGGGATATATATATATATATATTATATATATATATATATAAAAGAACAAATGTCCATATAAACATATCCGCAAGTCCATCGTTTTCGAGTTGAGTTTAAAGAAAGTTTACGGTAGATGGAAAATTGTGAATTCGAAACCGTAGAGAACATTGAAGGAAACCATTTACCTTTCGTTCCCAAATAGGGCTATTCACAAAATATTAAAACAAGGGAATCTGTGGAGAGCCATAGTCGAATACGTTCTCAAGGGGCAGGACATTAAAAAAAAAATCTAACTCACATACCGATATAAAAATTATTATTATCAAATAATTTTTATGTATATTTCATAAAAACTTTACAAAATTGAAATCAAAAAATTATATTAAAAGAAAAAAAAAAAAAAAAAAAAAATCAAAAACAATTTAAAAAAAAAAGACTGGTGACCAAGCTTAGAGGATTCAGTTTGCTTTGCTTTGCTGATTTTGTTTAGCGCCATATAAAGCTCTATGGGTTATTCAATATCAAAATTTAAATATTCTTTACACAATTTTATTTCTGGATATAATAGTGATACAAGCCATACTAATTAACCCATAGATTAGGGGAGAAGAGGTGGATTAGTACCTTTCCCAAGGGAAATTGCGCTTAAGTGAATGTAACGAACCCAACTCCGATTAACAATTCCGAACCGTTATCCATTACACCCCACCCCTACATCCAAGCTTACAGCACCTGAGATTCCCAAGCAGTCAACCCATCCAGGCACTGACCAGGTTCAATGTTACTTAACTTGGGGAACTGGATGTGAACCAGTGTTGCAATATGATAAGTAAATATAGTCATTTAATATAATAAATAAATATAAATTAATAAATGTAAGTAAATCTAACCAAAACAAAAGGAGTAGGGAAACAGTTCTCCAATGCAGAATTCAGAGCCCTTCTCCATTACACCACCTACACATGCAAGCTTACAGCATCTAGTGTTGCCAGGTGGTCACCCACCTAGGTATTGACCAGGCTCGACGTTTAACTTCGCTGGTCGTACAGGAAATTGTTTCAACGTGGTGCGGCCGTAATCCATGCCCTGAAAAGAAAGGACATTAAAAAAATCCACCTCCTATATCTATATAAACATTTTTGATAAAGTTTTTATTAAATATACATTAAAAAATTATCAAATTGAAATGAAAAATTATATTCCCCCCCCAAAAAAAAACACAGGATGATTGATTGCTAAACAAGGTTAGAGAATCCAACCAGGAGGCGAGAAGAGAAGAATTAATATCTTTCCTCGGTGGTATTTGTGGAAATAGAATGTAACGAACTTGGCAGGAATTTGAACCCGGCACGCCGAATCCATTTTTCTGTATTTGTTCACGAGTCTTAAAAATGCTCAAGTTAACAAGCGCAACCTGATTTTGCTAGGCCTGTTCGTAGGTTTACAATTTGTACCAGACACGTTAATAGCAACGTCTTTCATAGCGAGAACAATGATTATAATTTACCAAGTAAAACTTGTGTATACCAAAAATGATACAACAGGGAAAATGAAGAAACTAACGTAACTAAATCCATTCTTTGATTCGATCGCAACGCCTACAGTCTTCAGATGGTGACCAATTCTCTTTATTTCCAATAACTGCTGAATCCCCAAATCTATTGAAACAGACGATATAAATGCTTTTCCTACTCTTTGTTTACTGTCAGCTCTGTAAATGTCGCCTGCTTCGCGCTCTCAAAGAAATCTTTTTTAAATGGTGAGATACAATGTCTTGTTTCACAGCGCAAGCCACTCAGCCGCTACTCAAACCGCGTTAAAGGAGAAAAGAAAATGGCCACCACTAATATGGGTCGATGCTAAGATGAGAAAAGAAAAAGAAAGATAGGCTGAGTTTGCAGACATGGGCGAATCTCGTCATGAGAAACTCGTCCGTAAGCAAATCACAGGCGAATATAAAAATCAATATTAACAAAATTATACGTAGTCTCGGGATGAGAAAAGTGGGAGTGAGTTCGATTTTGTTTATAAAGTATGGGCTTCTGAAAGCAGAACTTCACGTAGCAGGGGTCGTGTAAAGATTACTGGGCTGTCACAGAAATATTTTAACATCTTTGTAAAGAAGTTCTCAAAGAAGAGGTCGCAGAAACACGTGAAAATTTGATCTGGCCTTTGTTCTTGCCAATAAATAAATAAAAATAACACGGTATGTCAAACAGACATTCTATTGATACTGCTATTATTTGCATACACTTTTGACTCCCTCAGCAATGTTTCTGGTTTTAAAAAGCGATGATTAGAATTTTAATAAAACGCAAACTTATGAAAGTGGGTTTGTAGAGGACCGTGTGGGTTTGAGTGTTGTTGATTAGGAACACGTGCTGTTTATTCCCGCTAGAAGGTCCAAGTACAAGAAAGAAGGTCCAAGTACAAGAAAATGGCGGACTCGACTTGAGTCCAACAGAAGATGTAAAGAAAACAAACAAGACATATATATATATATATATATATATATATATATATATATATATTTGTAAATTTTGTTTTGTTTTACGGCATATCAACCTCAATAGGTCATTTAATGCCGACAACTTTTTTTTTCCGTTAATATTTTTGTTTTGTCAAAAATCCATTTCTGTTAATACCTTTTTCCTCAAAAATATATAGCTGATAATATTTTTCAAAAAACGTATAGCTGGTAATAGTTTTTTTTTTTTTTTTTTCAAAAACTTATTGTTGGTAAGTTTTTTGTTTTTTTTTTCAAAAACGTATTGCTGGAAATATTTTTTTTTCTTCAAAAATTTATTTCCAGAGTAGCTGTTAGCGTTTGATCTGAAGGGGGAATCAGGGGTTGATCTCCCCTGATTGGGTCGATTTTGTGATGGGGAGTATGATGTTGAAAGACTCGAAACTCCCTGATGAACCAAGTCAAAACATCACTGACGACTCCGTTGCGCGCCTACTTAAAAGCGTATTTACGAATCATTCTTTCTATTGTTTCACAGTGACATCCGGGAACAGACCGGATGACGACCCAGGAATAGACTGGTTGACAAATTGGAAAGACAATTGACGGTGAGGAGAGACCACAAAAGTGTATTTCTGGGCTAGCAACCCGACTTACGCTATTCAAGAAACGCTTCAGAAACTCATGCGAATAAATACCCCCAGGGGATCCCGAGAAGTGGGGAGGGAATGAGATCCCCATTAGGCCGGATGAATCGGAAATAAACCAAGCTAATGATCTACGGACAACGAGACTGACATGCCCATGTGGATAGATGTGTAAAAATATGCGCAGCCTAAAAATACATCAGGCCAAAATGAAGTGTCAGGTGCGGACGAACCAACAGCAGCGCGCAGGAATTTCTCCTGGTGAGACGCAGGAGGTGCAAGGCCGGGAAGCTCACCACAGTGCCCAGTCCCCACAAGCAGAGGTTCAAGCCGTGCCTGATGCTCCATTTCGAAGAAAGATAAAATGGCCACCAGCCAGTAACAAACACGCCTGGCACGATTTCGACGTGGACATCAGCGAGATCATTCAAATAACATCAAGAGGTTCGGTGGATAAACGACTAGCGACAATGTCAAAAATTATCACTAGTTACGCAGGAGGGAAATTTGGATATGAGGAGCGGAAGGAAAAGAAGGATATTAGCAAAGAAAATAGGAGGGAATTAAAGATTAAACAATTCAGGTCGGAGCTCAGATCTCTTCGGAAACAATTTAAAATCGCGAAACCTGAAGAAAGACAACCCTTACGGGAACTTCGAGACCTAATTCGTTTAAGAATTATGTCTTTACGTAGAGCAGAATGGCATAGACGAAGGAGGAAAGAAAGGGCAAAGAAACGGATGGAATTTCTCTCAAATACATTCAACTTCACAAAGAAGCTGTTAGGGGAAAAACGAAGTGGTCAGTTGGAGAGTACCCCTAGTGAAATTAATGCTTTCCTCCAAGAAACTCTGAGTGATCCAAACAGACAGCTAGAATTTGTAGAAAACGCGTCCCTGATAATCCCTAATGCACCATTAACGCCTTTTGACTTGAAAGAACCAACTTGGATAGAAATTAACGCAGTCATTAAAGCAGCCAAAACAGCCTCCACACCAGGTCCAAACGGAGTGCCTTACATAGTTTACAAACGTTGTCCAAAGCTCCGTCGGATGTTATGGAAGTTATTGAAAGTTATTTGGAGAAGAGGGAAAATAACTGGACAATGGAGACACTCTGAAGGCATTTGGATCCCTAAAGAGGAGGAATCCAGAAGGATAGACCAATTCAGATGCATCTCCCTGTTGAACAGAGAGGGTAAAATATTTTTTAGCATCTTAAACCGACGCTTGGCAGATTTCCTTCTTAAAAATAAGTTCATAGATACCTCCGTGCAAAAAGGTGGAGTACCAGGAATATCGGGATGTATGGAGCATATAGGGGTCGTATTGCAACTGTTAAAAGAAGCGAAGGCAAATAGGGGCGATATAGCAATCGTGTGGTTAGATTTTAAAAACGCCTACGGATCAATACCACATAAACTAGTAGAAGAAGCGCTCCATCGCCATTACGTACCAAGTAAAATTACTGATTTAATCGCTGACTATTATAATAACTTCCAAATGAGAATGTTATCAGGAAATACAGCCTCGGCATGGCATAAATTGGAGAAAGGCATGATAACAGGATGCACAATCTCAGCGACCCTGTTCTGTCTAGCCATGAACATGTTAATTAAAGCGGCAGAAACAGAATGTAAAGGGCCGGTCACCAGATCAGGATTAAGGCAACCTCCTATAAGAGCCTACATGGATGACATGACACTAACTACTACATCCGTTATTGGCGCGAGATGGCTACTGAAGGGGATTGAAAAGCAGATCACATGGGCCCGAATGAGCTTCAACCCCGCGAAATCAAGGTCACTCGTTTTAAGGAAAGGTAACATATTAGATAAGGAGCGATTCAGACTAACCGGGGGAGACATACCAACAATTAGGGAAAAGCCCGTAAAAAGCCTTGGAAAACGTATAGATCACTCTCTAAAAGACGCAACAGCAATCCAAGAAACAAAAGACAAACTAGAAACTTGGTTAAAGAGAGTTGACAAATCCGGCTTGCCAGGCCGATTTAAAGCTTGGATTTATCAGCATGCCATTCTTCCTAAAATCTTATGGCCATTGTCTATTTACGAATTTACGTCTTCTCATATAGAACAATTAGAAAAAAGAATTAGCACACGACTACGAAAATGGTTAGGCCTACCGAAAAGTTTGACCAGTGCTGCTCTATACGGCAACACAAATGCTCTGCAACTTCCTTTCAAAAGTCTAGTAGAGGAATACAAAGTCACCAAAATTAGAGCAATAACGCAGTATGAGTTATCCAAAGACCCAAAGGTGGCTGGAGCAAGCATTCAAGTCTACTCAGGAAGAAAATGGAGAGTAGAGAACGCATTGCGTGTCGCTAAAGAAAGGCTCCGCGAAAAGGCCATATTAGGCGCCGTAGCTACTGGACGAGCTGGCCTAGGGTTCTTTCCTACCATCCGGGTGGACAGAGCCAAAGGTAAAGAAAAGAACCTTTTAATACAAGAAGAAGTACGTAAGGGCGAGGAGGGGAAAGGGTGGCAAAGATGGTAAGGACTAAGGCAACAAGGTGCGTGGATCAATTGGGAATCCATGATTTATAGGAAAATCAAATGGTCGGATATATGGAGAAATGATACCATCATAAAGTTCCTGATTCAATCTGTATACGACACTCTTCCCAGTCCTACCAACCTCCATCGATGGTACGAAACAGAATCGCCACTATGCCACTTGTGTTCGCGTCCAGGAAGCCTAAAACATATTCTAAGTAGTTGTAAGACAGCACTAACGGAAGGCCGGTATAGATGGAGGCATGATGAAATCCTAAAAGATATAGCAAAGATAGTTAGTATGGCCATCAGCCCCAATACTTTAAACACAGATAAAAGAGCCATAGAGCTGGTGAGAACCCCCCCAAAAAAGCACAAGAACATAGCAAATACTCTGTCACTGGCAACAGACTGGGAATTAAGGGTCGACTTAGGAAAAAGACTAAAATTCCCTGACCACATCGTGCAAACATTATTACGCCCAGATTTAGTATTCTTCTCTAACAATATTAAAAAGGTAATAATGTGGGAACTGACAGTGTCTTGGGAAGAGCTTGCAGAAGAAGCCCATGAACGGAAGATGTTAAAATATGACGAACTATTAGCGAGTTGCAAAAACAATGGGTGGAAGTCAAGCTGTTTGCCAATCGAGGTGGGTGTAAGGGGTTTTGTTGCAAGGTCCCTATGCAAAGCTCTAACTGATATTGGCGTAGTAGGTGCTAACAAAAGAAAGGCGATTCGGACCATAACTAATACAGCAGAAAGGACAGCAAAATGGTTATGGATTAAGCGTGATAGCTCTTGGACATCAATGTAACAAATAATTATCAAGCCGGGTAAATTTAAATAATTTTAATATAATTGCAACATAGCAATATTATAAACATTTTTAATTTAAAAAAAACATTTATAACTATTTTTGGGTGCGAATGTGAGTAAATACACGAATTGAATTGTACAAGTACAGCCAAAGAATTTATCTCGTCAATTTGTAAATTGTATGATTTGTAAATATGTTGTTTTTATGTTAAACCCGTGTTATACGCGGTACCTTTTAAGTTACTATTTACCTTTTTAACGGTTTTGGCGCGACACATCTCGTAAGACTTTTTGTCCATTATTCTCATACCTTCTTTTTTTTTTTTATTCGAACGCAAGACCTTTTGTCTCTCTCTCTCTCTCTCTCTATATATATATATATATATATATATATATATATATATATATATATATATATATAGATATATATTTTATTCGAACGTAAGACCTTTTGTCTATTTTTTTTTATTCGAACGTAAGACCTTTTGTCTATTTTTTTTTTTTTATTTTTTTTTATAACGCAAGATTTTTTGTCTATTTATTTATTTGTTTTTATTCGAACGTAAGGCCTTTTGTTAATTTTTTTTTATTCGAACGTCAGACCTTTTGTCTAATTTATTTATTTATTTTTTTTTAATTTATACGAACATTTCACATTTTTGTGTATTTTAAATCGGAATCATAACGTGTATATAGTGTATTTAGTGTTCTCTTCCTCTTGATCATTACCATATATCGTTTGTATATATAATTTTTGTTTTATTAGTTTGTCATCGGTTCTTAGCGATAAATATAATTTTAAAAATTATTTTTTTTTATTCGAACGTAAGACCTTTAATTTATTTTATTTTTTTTATTTATACGAAAATTTCCCTTTTCTGTATATATTCTCTTTGTATTAAGAAACAGGCTAACGATCAAATGTGATAATAGCGTTGAGTTCAAGTATCCCCGCCAAAGAAAAGGGAAAAGTACAAAATAAAAACGGCAAATAAACCTAAAATACTTAAGGAAATAGGGTAAGATTTAGGAACATTAAGATTACCTCCTCAGTTATCCATCGAAACTGCAATCCACCGAAATAAGAAAGGAAGCCAGTCCCCACCGCGGGCCATTTGTTACTAACATCCAATCGGATGCTCGGAATATGTGGTCTTTCTTCCTCTTATTCTTTAAAAAGGCCAGAGTAGCTGTTAGCGTTTCTTCAGAAGGGGGAATCAAGGGTTGATCTCCCCTGATTGGGTCGATTTAGTGATGGAGAGCGTGATGTTGAAAGACCCGAAACTCCCTGATGAACCAAGTCAAAACGTCACTGACGACCCCCTTGCGCGCCTACTTAAAAGCGTATTTTCGAATTACGAATTTTTACAAATTATTTCTGGTATTAAAACTTATTTTTACACTTTTATAATGCTTTTTACCTCAGTTTCGGGTTTAACTATTTGCCCATAGCTGCGACCCTAACAGGTGCTACCACCCCAGGTCAGGGCGGACCTGGGAACATCAGCAATTAAGAGGAGGTTCCACGCTCCTCAAAGCCTCCTGATCAGATGCCTTGCTGTTGGGCGTAGTTTATCATCTTACCCTGGAATACGGATGTAGTTTAAAATAAACATTGCTGAGGAAGCCAAAAGTGTATACCTCAATAGCGATGTCAAGAAATTCATTTTGACACTGATTTTTTTTGCAGGCTCAAAGGTTAAACATTGCCAAAAATCTATTTCAAACAATTAGATACAAATTTAAAAAAAAAAAAAAAAAAAAAAAAATCTACACAAGGATAATTTCAAGACTACATTTTTTTTTTTACACTGATGTTCACCCTGTACAAGGACGAAAAAGCCACTCGAGGTAGAGGGTTACATAGTAAGAGGTATAGTTTATGGAGATATGTGAGGAAAATAACAGTTAACCCTAGACTTGAGCAGTAAAGATTGTAGGAAATATTCTCTTGGGACTCAGTTCACAAAGTAGCTGTTTGTGGTAAGAAGCTGCAAGAGTGGAACTTACATCTCACCAATCGAATACAAAGGGAATGAAGGCGGTTTACTACAATATGTACGACATGGCAGGTCTTAGTCATGAAGGTTAGAACTGGTGGAACCAAGGAATGTAGTTCATCTGAAAACTTTACATGGAAATATTGAGGCTTGCAAGGTTTCGTTTTTGAGGTAAATAATTAATCACTCATAGACGCTTTTTGATTTTACCAAGACAAGAAAAGTCAGAGCAGCACCTACCCACATATGGCAGCTACTGTCCATTTTCATCTGGATCTGGCCAAAAATGGATAAAGTTAGAGAATAGCAGGAGTTGGGTTCATATGTATGAGTTCCACTTGAGAAGTGCTCAAAGCATGGGGCCTCCTCCCTGGGAAAACCCCCTGTTCATGATAAGTGAAAGTCCTGGGTTTGTTTGGTGATGATGGAATATCAGGAGTTCAGTTTTCGAGCCATTGAATGTAACCAGCCAGTTTTCCCCCACTGAGCTGTTAGAGTTAGGTCAGTGGCCCAAGAGCCACTCGAGGTAGAGGCATTGAATGTGACCAGCCATTTTTTCCTCCCCACCTGATATTACAAATTGTTTCGATGCTATTCATTATTAAATTTCCTTTTTTTTAATGCAAATTATTTTAAAAAAGCATGACTTCTGTCCCATTATAGTCATTACATTGGCATACACAAAATGGAATCACCATTTTTGGACAGAAGTTGTATTTTTTATTACCTCCGTCCCATAATAATTGTTCCATTTGCATCCACATTTCATACACAAAATGGAACTGTTATGGGACAGAAGTCATATTTTCTATTACCTCATCGTCTCATAATAATTGTTACAGTTGTATACACAAAATGGAACGACTATTGTGAAATAAGACAATCTTTAGGATTTAGATTGTCTTGTCAAACAATTCTAGCAAGTTAGATCCTTCTTGGGTGTTCCATACTTATGGCCTTGGGCCAAAACTAAGCTTAGTAAATAACAGTTTGCCTCATTGTGGTGTAATGGCCAACGAGCTGGACTTGAATATTTGTAGTGAGTTGGATCTTCACCGAATACTTAATACTTGTGGCTTTGTGTTAAAAAAAAAAAAAAGAAAAAAAGAAAAAAGAAGAAGAAAAAGAAGAAAAAGAAGAAAAAGAAGAAAAGAAAAGAAAAAGAAGAAAAAAGAAGAAAAAAAAAGAAGGAAAAAAAGAAGGAAAAAAAGAAGGAAAAAAGAAGAAGAAGAAAAAAAAGTCAAACTTAGTAAATAACTATTTATATTTTTTTGTGTTCATTTTTGCGGTAATTCCCTTGGAAAAGGCACGAATCTGAGTAGACTGGGCTCTGTAGACTTGAGTGGTAACCAGCCTAAGAGAAGGAAAACTGGAGAAGGCAACAAGAAACTACTCCACCATCTTTCCCAATAATTCATGACCATTCACAGATGAAAAAAAAAAAAAAAATAAAAAAATCACAAAAACAGGGTAGTCTAGTTTCTCCCGGTTTGACTGGCAACCAATCTAAGAGAAGGAAAAGCTTTGAATATCAAACTGTGGAGAAGACAATGGGAAAACAATCCATAATCTTCCCAAAAGAATGCAAGGCAGTTCACAGAAAAAAAAGAGGCTGTGGAGAGCCATGATTACCTAACAAGGCATTTTTTTTTTAGAAATATTACTTTAAAAAGACAATGGGAAAGTGCTCCACTATCTTTCCCAAGAAGTCATGGCAAATCACAATAATAAAGAAAAGGAATCTGTGGAGAGCCATAATCAACTATAAGGAAAGTGATTTAAAAAAAAAAAAAAAAAAAAAAAAAAAAAAATGGTTAAATAGTAGGGTAGATTGGACTCTCAGGCAATTTCATACCAAATCTTATTTTCTTCAAGCATATACTTTTACCAGTGTCTCCATCAACCTTCTTGGCAATGTAAAAAGATGACTTTAACCAACTTAAAAGGTTTTTTTTTTTTTTTAATCTAATAGGAAATAACTTGTTTGTCTAACACAGGGAGTGGGGCAAACTATGGCCTGCAGACCCCCACATGTGCCTCCCCAAAAGATTTCATGTGACCTGCCAAATGTTAGTATATTTGAAAGAGAAAGTTACCAAGCAACACCAAATAATATTGTGAGCATTTTGTTTTCTTCCCACAGGTCTGTGTGGGAGAGTGCTGATCAAAAGGTTACAGACACTGAAGGTCTTCACAAAGGGCAAGTGACTCCCACCTGAAGCTTAAGTTTGTAACAATGGCTAATTTGGTAACTTTGTTACTGGGCCAATGATTTTATTGCCTTTCATTTGAATCATTACAGTGTCCTGGTAGATGCTGAAGAGTTAAGACATGGGTCGTTTTATTTTAGCCTAGCTTTTATCTTACAAACTGTACCCGAAATAACTTATTCAAAGCTATGTAAAATGCAAAAACTTGAAGACAAATATCGTGGAATGAAAAGGTATTTTTTTTTTTTACTGACGTTGGAGTTAAAGCTGTCATGAAACAGTTGCTGTGTTCAAGGGATACAATTTGAAACGGCACTTTCAAACCAAGCACGCTAACTTTGGATGCAATCTATAAAAAGCAAGAACTGCAAAAGCAGGCAACTAATCTGCTAAAAACTTTAAAGCAACAGCAAACTGTGTTTGAGAAAACTTCATCTTTACAAAGGAGTGTGACAAAGGCAAATTTTGTATTGGCAAATAAAATTGCAAAGTAAGTCATTTGCAGAAGCAGAATTTATTAAAGACTGCATGGTTGTGTGTCCAGAAGTTAAATCAAAAGTAGAAGCTCTGTCATGAAGGACTATTGTTTGCTGCCTAGATGCAATTGCAGTGAATATTTAATAATGGCTGTTAACAACCAGTTTTAGTTTTCAGTGCTTTTCTATTACTTTAGATGAGAGTACTGACATTCAGGTTGCTGCTCAGGTACTTATTCCTCTGTAATTTCAAAGTTATCTCATTTCAAACGGCCAGTAGTAGTTTTCAGTCAGTTACATGCCATAAGTGATACACGCTTAGGCGATCATGTATCTTTCGATACATGACTGACGAGGTAGATCTTTTCCTGCAGTAGACCAGTTGCCATCAAAGGCTAGAGAACTCGGTCTGTCCTTATATTTACCCATAGCTAGCGGGGAGAAGAAGAGGATTCATACCTTTCCCAACATAAGTGAATGTAATGGATTTGACTGGAATTTGAACCTGGCTCTCAGATTCCTCAATCTAAGCTGCTATCCATTACTCCACCGTGCCTCCTCGGTGGTTTTCTAGTGCTTTAAATGAGAGGGACTGATATTCAGGCTACTGTTCAGATACTTATTTTGATCAGAGGATTTGATGAAAACTTTGAAATTGCAGAGGAATTGTTATCTATTGAGTCTCTCAAAGACACTGTTACTGGAAAAGATTTTTACAACAGGTGTAGATTAAGCCTGGATAAATTGACTGTGTTCCTTCACTCGTAGGCAAACATTTATGGCATTGTGACCTTGATGAATGATAAAAATCAAAAAGGATGTGTTGTCTTTTCAATGCATCAAATATTAAGAAACATTAAGAAAGCCTCAGTAAGTCTTCTTTAAAACTCAAACATGTTATGGATCCAGTCGTGTGTGTAGTGAATTCAGTAAGAGCACGAGGACTGAAACACAGGCAATTCCAAAGTTTCTTGGAAGACATCAAAGCAGATTTTACTGACAAATGTTTACTGGTTAAGCATGGGAAAAGTACTAAAGAGGGTGTGGGACGTTAAAGCAGAGATTGGCATGTTTTTAACATGAAAGAAATCTCTTGTGATTTTCAAAGGAAATGGAGAGTGATGAATGGGTTTATGATTTTGAATTTGCTGTAGACATTATGCAAAAGCTGAAAGAGTTAAACACAAAACTACAAGGCAGTTGCTCATGAATTGTATGTGGAGGTGAAAGCCTTTCCAACAAACAAACTTTTTGCCAAGCAGCTTAAAAAGCAAAGCTGTTCATTTTCCTCTGTTGAAAATATGAGCTGTTACACAAGCATTCTCAGACAAGTACAGTTCCTAGCTGATGGCTTTAAAAGAGGAATTTATCAGATTTGCTGATTTCAAGATAACTGAAGGCAAGTTCGATTTGCTCAGTTCCCTTTTTGCCTTGAAATGGCTACAGAAGAACTGCAGGTAGAATTGATTGATTTACAAGCTGACAACTCTTTAAAGAGGCTGTTTGAAAATAAACCACTGGTTGGGTTTTATGCATCTTTGTACTCAGAAAAGTTTTAAAATCTGATGAAAAATTTTGCAAGAAAGATGTTTATGTTGTTTGCATCAACTTAAATTTGTGTAGAGACTCTTTATCCATATTGAAAGTTACAAGTTAAAGTCAAGTCACTTCTCACAGACTTGAATCTTCAGTCAGTGTTGAGGATCACCAAAAACAATTTGACACCCAATTTTAACAAACTGGTAAATGACTGCAGTCAGATACATTATTCTCATTGAGTCATTGAGATCTTCCTGTTGCCGAGTTGTTTTTCAAATAAATCTGTTTCAGGTGAAGTTACTACTTCAAAATATCAAAAATTATCTTTTCTTTAAACTGAATTACTGTTTTCAAACAAATCTGTTTCATGTGAAGTTTCGACTTCAAAAAGTAAATTAATTTTTTCTTTAAATTTAGTTACTTTATATGTGTTTTATTTGAAAAGTTTCTACTTTAAAATATTAATTCGTATGAATTGTTTTTTTTATTTCTTTACACAGATTTACTTTCTTTTTCAAATAAATATGTTTCTGCCTTATAATATTAATAATAAAAATAATTTTTTTTTTAAAAAAAGGTTTTTTTCTTTCAAATGTGTTTCATGTAAATCTTCAACTTAAAAATACTTATTAATATTTTTTGCTTTAAAGTACTTTAAACTGAGTTAGTTTGACTTTCAAATAAAAGCATTTTATGTGAATCTTCTACAGTACTTTAAAATATTACATAATAAAAATTAATTGCAGTTTTTTTTCTTTAAGTCTTTTTTGTCTATTTCGAATATTAATTATTTTGGGTAATTATACTATGTGGCCTGATAAAATTGGGAATTTTTCAATGCAGCCCTTGCACTGAAAAGTTTGCCAACCGCTGGTCTAACAGTATATTTTTCTTGACTGAAAGTATTTAGAATTAAAATCCTAATGCACTAGCAGAATAAAAGTTGTTTTTTTATTATTTTTTTTTTTTCACAAGCATATAAATCAGGCTAGCCTCATTGAAAAAAAATAATGTGTCACACTGTCATTCACCACAGTGTAAATTAGAGTGAAAAAAGATGGTGTAAACCCACTGATGCATCTCACAGATTAATGCCTGAATAAAGTCTGCCCCTCCCACAAAAGTGAAATTTTCATACAAGATCAGTCACTGAATTTATTCAGATAGTCACAAAAAATATTTTTTACTATTTTGGAGGCTCACACTGACTAGTCTTATGGGTCATGTGCAGCCCGTGATTTGTATTATGTACAAGCCTGATTTAAATCTTTTAAATTTGTCTCTATACCACCAAGAACAGGCTATTGTGAAATTAAGAATTTTCCAGTGCAATATATAAAATCAACCCTAAAAATTCTTTTCCACATAGTGTTTTTAATCTAATCATCCCAGCTGGAAGAAGGAATTTCTGATCTTAATTGGTGGGTAGAGTTTAATTTTGTAAATTCTCAATAACTGAACAGAACGGGTTATTGCAGTAAAATGTTAATTAACACAAGACAGAAGTAGCAAATTCATCTTATTTCTTTAAAAGATGCTCTGTTGCCCAAGTTTCCATCAATCTGTTCAGCAATATAAGAATATGACATTACATATCAACTTATTTAGTTAGAAAGAAACACAGATTCAACACCACATCAGATGCCAGGATTTATAATATAAAATGCCTGCATTGCCACAAGAGATATGAAACATGCAGAACTCTAAGAGCTCACATCTGCAAACATAAGAGACCTATGTTGGTACAACCATTTGAAATCACTTGTAACACATAGAAAGAAAACAGGATATAACTTTCATTTAATAAATACCATCCTAATAAGAAAAGAACATAATTTATTATGTAGAAAATATTTAGAAGGAATCCTGATAAATATTCCCATCACTAATTTTTAAATAATCCATACTTAAAGACTCATACTTAAAGACCTACAATCAAAACAAGTGTAACCTAAATTTTTACACTCACACAAAACCTCAACCAACATATGAACAACTACAAGACAGAAATAAAAATGCCGACAAGGCACACATATACACACACGAATGCATATCCGGTTAAATGATGTATATACACACACGAATGCATATCTGAATGTATGAAGTATACACACGAATGCATATCCGGTTAAATGATGTATATACACACACGAATGCATATCTGAATGTATGAAGTATACACACGAATGCATATCCGGTTAAATGATGTATATACACACACGAATGCATATCCGGTTAAATGATGTATATACACACACGAATGCATATCTGAATGTATGAAGTATACACACGAATACATATCCGGTTAAATGATGTATATACACACACGAATGCATATCTGAATGTATGAAGTATACACACGAATACATATCTGGTTAAATGATGTATATACACACACGAATGCATATCTGAATGTATGAAGTATACACACACACGAATGCATATCTGGTTAAATGATGTATATACACACACGAATGCATATCTGAATGTATGAAGTATACACACGAATACATATCTGGTTAAATGATGTATATACACACACGAATGCATATCTGAATGTATGAAGTATACACACGAATGCATATCTGGTTAAATGATGTATATACACACGAATGCATATCTGACAAGACAAATACACAAGGTTTACTTAACCAATGAAAATCAAAGAACACAAAAATAAAAAATACCAGAATTTTCTTTTCTCTGATGAAGCTTAAATAAAAGCAAAACATGTCAAACTGATGTTTCCTATTTGTTTCTTATCCTATCATTCTGTTGGATTCTAATCTCTATATATGATCCGAAAGCATACCAACTTACTTAAACAAGACCCTAAATCAGCTTTCCGCCAACCAGCCAATAGCCATCTCCCTCCACATTGCCCTCTCAATTCTTATTCTTGTTAGTGTGCTTCATAATCCTGGGAAAGGGTCCACTTCAAGCTCACAAGAAAATGAAAGATGAAAACAAACATCATGAGGTTTCAGTTTTCAATAATATTTAGGTGTTTATTCGAGGGCTCTTTGCTTGCTCAGTCTAGGACGGGAGGTAGAGACTCTTGGGACAACCGCCATATCAGCTCTTCCCCCGACCAACTCTTTGCCCACAAGGTGTGGCTGGCAACACAAACAGGCAGCACCAGAACTACACAAAAGATAGTCTTGTTCACCCGCAACAGTGGATCAGAATGACTACTTCAATCCCAAATGTGAATATACAGCAGCAGCCAGAAATCATCACCGTTTGGTTTGTTGTCACTTGACCCCTAAATCTCTCAGTTACTTTTGTTACTCTTCAGTCAAGTGAATGCCACTTAGAAGACTTGACTTCAAAGACCTCGTCAGTCAGCCATTAAACACAAAACAATTGCATGCCCTTCCCTATGTGGGTGTGTCTCAATTAGTGTCACACTTGCAAAACATGAAATAACTGGGTTTGTTGAAAAGCTGATGTTTGACTTAAGATATTTCGATATAAAATACTATTTTATATCCTTACCATCTTATGCATATTAGAAATTGGTTTTATACTTATATAGATTTTTGTGGTAAAATTATTACATAAATTTTACCTATAAATAAAGTAATAAGTAATCTTATCTTATCTTTATGGGGATTCCCTAGAGATGAAATATCATCCCTGGGAAGTAAAAATTAGAAATAGCAAATGTGTAGAGGATAACATGAGTATAAGGTGTAAATTTTGAAATGAGGATGTTACATAATTAAAATCTTTTGGTACAGAGTGTATTAAAAAGAAAGAAAAGAAAAAAGAAAAGAAAAAAGAAAAGAAAAAAGAAAAGAAAAAAGAAAAGAAAAAAGAAAAGAAAAAAGAAAAGAAAAGAAAGAGAAAAAGAACGGAGGAAAGAAAGAAAAAAGAAAGAAAAAAGAAAGAAAAAAGAAAGAAAAAAGAAAGAAAAAAGAAAAAAGAAAAGAAAGAAAAAAGAAAAAGGAAAAGAAAGAAAAAGGAAAAGAAAGAAAAAAGAAAAGAAAGAAAAAAGAAAAGAAAGAAAAAAGAAAAGAAAGAAAAAAGAAAAGAAAGAAAAAAGAAAAGAAAAAAAAAGAAAAGAAAAAAAAAAGAAAAGAAAGAAAAAAAGAAAAGAAAGAAAAAAGAAAAGAAAAAAAAAGAAAAGAAAAAAAAAAGAAAAGAAAGAAAAAAAGAAAAGAAAGAAAAAAAGAAAAGAAAGAAAAAAAGAAAAGAAAGAAAAAAAGAAAAGAAAGAAAAAAAGAAAAGAAAGAAAAAAAGAAAAGAAAGAAAAAAAGAAAAGAAAGAAAAAAAGAAAAGAAAGAAAAAAAGAAAAGAAAGAAAAAAAGAAAAGAAAGAAAAAAAGAAAAGAAAAAGAAAAAAGAAAAAGAAAAGAAAGAAAAAAGAAAAAGAAAAAAGAAAAAGAAAAAAGAAAAAGAAAAAAGAAAAAGAAAAGAAAAAGAAAAGAAAAAGAAAAGAAAGAGAAAAGAAAAGAAAGAGAAAAGAAAAGAAAGAGAAAAGAAAAGAAAGAGAAAAGAAAAAGAAAGGAGGAAAAAAGAAAAAGAAAGGAGGAAAAAAGAAAAAGAAAGGAGGAAAAAGAAAAAGAAAGGAGGAAAAAAGAAAAAGAAAGGAGGAAAAAAGAAAAAGAAAGGAGGAAAAAAGAAAAAGAAAGGAGGAAAAAGAAAAAGAAAGGAGGAAAAAGAAATAAGAAAGAAAAGTGCAAGGTCACTTAATAGGATAGGTCAGCCATAACAGTCAATCAATTCACCTGATGCTTCATGGCCATACATAGAAAAAGATGATAATATGAGAGTTAAAAAAAAAAAAAAAAAAATGTATGACTGAATGCTCATCTTAGATCTTGACAGGGCCTTTCTAGAACTTTGTGGAAACATGCATGCATGCATGCAAAAAAAAAAAAAAAAAAAAAAAAAAAAAATACAATTGAAATCAAACATTAAATATATAAATCAGTAAAATTTTTATTTATCATCTCTGCTTTCTTGTGAACCACATCAGGATTTTAACCGAGCTTTCATTTTTTCATATTTTTCATGATCCTGAAACAGAAACGACAATATCAGATCATTAGACACACACACACACACAAACAGCAATGTTTAACTTTTATAACTGGAAAAAATATTTAATATTTTTGTTGTAAATTATTAAAAAATAAAAAAAAAAAAGTATAAATTCACTTACACTCTAATCAACACTTTCTAAAACAATAAAACCATGCTTTTGAGATCAAACACTGGCAAACAATACAGATACAAAATAGAAGTTATTTTGTTGAATTAATGTCAACTCCAAAATTGTTTAAACCATTAGCACTCTGTGGGTGACTATTTTTGCCAAGCAAAATGTTAATACTGCCAATGTTAAATTTGAATTTCTTGTTTGTGTAGCCATATCCTTCTATGGCAACACCTAAAACAATCCTGACTGAAATTGAAAGTCAGGCTACTGGAATTTCAATTATAGAAATCAAATATATATATATATATATATATATATATATATATATATATATATATATATATATATATATTATATATATATAAAACACCATATTTTGATTGGATTCAATATTTATAAATGATGCAAAGTGCTAAATGTTAAATAAGGTCCACTAGGTGGAGCTAGTGAGTTGTAAAATGAAGTATTTATGGAATTAGGCAATCATATTTTACCAGAATCATATTTTACCAGCTTGTTATATAAGCTTCTGTGTTGGGTTGGAAGAAGGAAGACATATTTGCTGAACATTGAATTCTTGTAGGGAAGGACTTAGTAATGACTAAAATGGTAGTAGTAGTAATAAAGATCATCTGGGCTAGCCTTGCTAACCCTATCATACAACAATGTGCTCTTAAAATTTTTTTTTTGGGGGGGGATTTATAATAAGAAAAGAATGCTTGGAGAATTTGACACTCACAGGATATACTGGAAGTGGAGGAAATGACGATTAATCTACTTAAAAAGTTTGTGTGAATGGACACCAGAACAAGGATAAAGTGGGATAGAAAATGGTTGAAAACTATTTAGACCAACAAAAGACAGGAAGTTGTGGAGAGTCGTGATTACCTACTGAATGAGTTTGTCTGAATGGACACCAGACCATGGATGGCTTATGGCCACATCACATTGAAACACTGGTTACCGTACGATCACCAAAGTTAAGCAACCTGGTCAGTACCTAGATGGGTGATTGCTTGAGAATACCAGGTGCTGTAAGCTTGGATGTGCGGGTGGTGTAATGGATAATAGCTTGGAATTGTTAACTGGAGAACAGAGTTCAAATTCCAGTTAGGTTTGTTATATTCACTTAAGTGCAAATAACAATAATAATAAAAATAAAATATGTACTAAATATTTAGATTTCAGCATTAAATAACCTATAGAGGTGTTGATATGACACTAAACAAAAACAACCAAATGGAACAAATGTTGACAATGGCTGGAAAATGGCCAAAAATTATTCTGACCAATAAAAAACAGGATGTTGTGGAGAGTCATGACCACCTACATGGCATATAAAAGAAGAAACTCATCCTATTTCTGTGTTAGTTTAACACCATTAATGCCTGTCTTCACATTTTAGTACAGTGAAAATTCATAGGTCATTTTATTTTTATTTTATTTTTTTTAAGCATTTTACTCCAAGCAAGGTGTGAGTGCCACTAACATGCTGGGGGTGTGGTTACAGAAAGTGAGAGAAAATACTGGGTAGAGGAGGCGGGACTGAAGAAAGGAGAAAAGAAAAAAAAGGAGGCCAGACTGAAGAAAGGAAAAAAAAAAAAAAGGAGGCCAGACTGAAGAAAGGAAAAAAAAAAAAAAAGGAGGCCAGACTGAAGAAAGGAAAAAAAAAAAAAAGGAGGCCAGACTGAAGAAAGGAAAAAAAAAAAAAAGGAGGCCAGACTGAAGAAAGGAAAAAAAAAAAAAAGGAGGCCAGACTGAAGAAAGGAAAAAAAAAAAAAAAGGAGGCCAGACTGAAGAAAGGAAAAAAAAAAAAAAAGTAGGCCAGACTGAAGAAAGGAAAAAAAAAAAGAAGGAGGCCAGACTGAAGAAAGGAAAAAAAAAAAAAAAAGGAGGCCAGACTGAAGAAAGGAAAAAAAAAAAAAAAAGGAGGCCAGACTGAAGAAAGGAAAAAAAAAAAAGGAGGCCAGACTGAAGAAAGGAAAAAAAAAAAAAAAAAAGGAGGCCAGACTGAAGAAAGGAAAAAAAAAAAAGGAGGCCAGATTGAAGAAAGGAAAAAAAAAAAAGGAGGCCAGACTGAAGAAAGGAAAAAAAAAAAAAAAAAAAAGGAGGCCAGACTGAAGAAAGGAAAAAAAAAAAAAAAAAAAAGGAGGCCAGACTGAAGAAAGGAAAAAAAAAAAAAAAAAAGGAGGCCAGACTGAAGAAAGGAAAAAAAAAAAAAAAAAAGGAGGCCAGACTGAAGAAAGGAAAAAAAAAAAAAAAAGGAGGCCAGACTGAAGAAAGGAAAAAAAAAAAAAAGGAGGCCAGACTGAAGAAAGGAAAAAAAAAAAAAAGGAGGCCAGACTGAAGAAAGGAAAAAAAAAAAAAAGGAGGCCAGACTGAAGAAAGGAAAAAAAAAAAAGGAGGCCAGACTGAAGAAAGGAAAAAAAAAAAAAAGGAGGCCAGACTGAAGAAAGGAAAAAAAAAAAAAAGGAGGCCAGACTGAAGAAAGGAAAAAAAAAAAAAGGAGGCCAGACTGAAGAAAGGAAAAAAAAAAAAGGAGGCCAGACTGAAGAAAGGAAAAAAAAAAAAGGAGGCCAGACTGAAGAAAGGAAAAAAAAAAAAAGGAGGCCAGACTGAAGAAAGGAAAAAAAAAAAAAAAGGAGGCCAGACTGAAGAAAGGAAAAAAAAAAAAAAAAGGAGGCCAGACTGAAGAAAGGAAAAAAAAAAAAAAAGGAGGCCAGACTGAAGAAAGGAAAAAAAAAAAAAAAAAAGGAGGCCAGACTGAAGAAAGGAAAAAAAAAAAAAAAGAAAAAAAGGAGGCCGGACTGAAGGAAGGAAAAATGGAGGGGGATCAAAGCAACAGAAGATGGCGATTGACATAGCATTTAAATTTTTGAAGATTGTACTTATCAGGGGAAACAAGTGAAAGAGAGTTCCACAGATGGGAAGTGCGAGAAGAGAAAGAGTTGGAGTAGAAATGGTGGTTATATTTAGCTATTTCAATAAGAAAAGAGTGGGATCTACATGTCAATATATTAACGCGTTTAAATTCATGCAGTCAGTGCACCAGAGAGAAAAGCTCATCAGAGCAGTTGTCATGAAAATATTTGAAGAAAAGACAGAGGGAAGCCGTGTCATGTTGGTAAGAAAGTGACTGAAGTCAAGATGCCAAGTTAGGATCGATTACATGGCAGATCCTTGTTTGGATTTTGTCAAGAACCTCGAGATGAACAGCAGAACACTGGATTTCTTTATAAACCTATAATTAATGTTTGATTTTATGATGGGAGTTAATGGGTTAAAAGATTAGGAAGAGGGCAAGGTGAACAAATTCTTACCTTAACAGTGACTGAAGGTTTCACCTTGATGAAGGCCTGTTCTATGTGGACACTGTTGATTGTCAACGCTGTTTGTAAGTCTTTTTGGTTGACGTTACCTGTGATGCTAGCTCTTAAAGCATTTATACTCGCCTCCCGGATTAAAGAGGACAAATCAGCACCCCTAAAATAAAAATAAATATTATTTATCAGCATCATAATATCAAAATTAATAGATAATTTTTTTTTTTTATTATCTTTCATCTAACACAAGGCCCTAGAGATACTCAATGCAAAGGGCTACCAAATGTGATTGTTACTGTTCTCCTTGGCCAAATGGTAAAGCACAATGGATCAAATAGTGGTTTTATCTACAAAGAGGGATATGGGTTCAACCCCTCCTGGGCACATATTTTTCTTTAAGATTTCTCAAATACACAGGCCGATAACCGTAATACATATAGTTTAATAAATAAAAATGTAGCATCTATTTCAATCATGGTGTGTCCATTATAACATTTGATGTAATAAAAATGTTGGATTAAAAATAGATCACCATCTCTGCTGTGTGTCAATGGCTGAGAGATAAAATATCCAACTGATATCAAATCAGTCAGGTTTTGATCCAGGTTTGAGGCAATCGGATGTCTAGCCACACTGATGAGTGGTGAAACAGTGACACAGTCTGTCAGTGGATGACTATATACAGTGTAACCCGGATATAAGAGAGTTGTCGGGACAGGAGAAGAAGTCTCTTATATCCGGGTTTGGTCTATTTTGTTTACATTAACAATGGCTCTAATTTGTGACCAGAGAAAATCTCTCTTATATCCGAGTCTCTTATATCTGGGTTACACTATATATATGTGTGTGTGTGTGTGTGTGAAAAGATTTTTTAGTGCTGCACTATCTAAATAGTATTCTTAAAACAGGGAGCATTTTCTTAATCAAAAAGTCTGACACAAAAGTACTGTCTCGATTAAAAATAGAAATTTTAAGGTACCTTTCATTTGATGTGCACAAGTGTGTGTGTATACGCACAAGCATCTTGGATTATAAAAATGATAGAGTACCAAATATATTTATTACATAACCAATATACAAGAGTTAATCATATTGTCTAAGATTTGAATATTACTGAGACGGACAATACAATGAAGAGAACATGCACAAGCTCGTCCTCTCATTTCAAACACTGGTGGCTTAGTATATCAACTGGATATAGCTATGGACTCTCTATGAATACTTTGTTTTAATGGGAAAAAAAGCTGTGGGACTAAAACAAAGCATTTGTAGAGAGATTGTAGCCATTGACCCACTAAGGGATATAAAATTCAAATCTTAGATATTAGGTTAGTGCAAAAATAATGTCATTTTCTCACATAAAGTTGAACGTCAAAAAACGACATTATTTTTGCACCAACCTAATATGTTGAACTCTTGTATATCAGTTATGTAATAAATATATTTGGTACTATGTCATTTCATCTTTATAAACCAAGATACTTGCATTTAAAATGTGTCCCATCATGAGGACACTATATATATATATATATATATATATATATATATATATATATACACACACTCAGATGGCCTGTATATGTTCCAGTTTATTATGACATGAAAAAATAACTCATCCACCTCGACCCTCTAAGCATATTTTTTTTTTTTATTTATTTAGCGTGGATCTGACATTTAATTGGTTAATCAAGACATACCCACAAGTCCGATTTTAATTCTGACCTTATGTCTCCCCATCTCTTTAACCTTCGGAAAAGATGTAACAATTTGTTTTTAAATTTACTTAAAAAAATTATTTAATCACCAGTTATCTTACCATTGCCTAAAGAAGTACAATCAAAGTATTGAAACATGAAAGCTTTTATGTAGCGATTTCAATGTGTTTATTATAATCTTTTATAATAAAAATAATAATATATTGCTCTACTTTGTACTGAGCACTTTTTTAAAAGTAAGTGCTATGAACAGTAGATTTTTACTTCATCTTTTCTTTCTCTCATTTGGACACACGGACACACACACACACACACACACAAGGTGCGATGGGTAAATTGTCGCCATTTTATTTTATATTTTTAATTTTGTACATATATGTTTGATTTTGTTGACTGCACAGTATAGCAAAGTCAGTTGGGCACTGTCTGTGAGAAAAAGAGCACTATGATGCAATTCACTCTACCAGAAATTTGGAAACAGCATGTACTGTTTTGCATTGATGTTGGAAGCTCAAATACAAACATTTCAGAGTATTTGGGTGCCAATTTGAAGACAGTGCAGAAGATACAGTGTCCCCTAAAATATGTACCAAGAGTGATGAAAACCAAATACCCAGTTTGGGGGGGGATCACAAATGAGGGTGACGTTAGGCCTCCATTCATCTTCCAACAGACTCGGACCCATCACACAGACCTACATCGAGTACCTTGAGGAGGTAGTGCTGCTCTGGGTCAAGAGGGTGGCTGCTGGAAGACTACGTCTGGCAACTGAACTCTGCACCATGCGATACAAGCAGGAGAACCCAGTCATGGCTGTCAGACAATTTCTGCAACCACATCACCCAGTCACATCTGGCCACCTAACAACCCACTTCATTATTATGCGTGAGGTGCAGTTGAGTGAGAGACCAACAAAACTTCTTTTAAAATCAAAAAATGAATTGAAGGCAAGGATTTATAGCAGCATTCACGAAATTAAACAAGGAGACCATCTAGAAGAGTTGCAGGAGATTCTGAAGTCATCTGGAGGCCGTGGTTGAAGCCAATGGCGATTTTATTGAATAAATTTAATTTTTAGTATTTGAAGATATTTTTGTGGAATTTTGGTAAATATATCTGTTAAAACGAGAGTTCAGTGTTATTTTCATTTTTGCGTAATTTAGATGATAATTTATTCCTTTGCACTGTGTGTGTGTGAGGGGCAAATCTCGGTCATCAGTGTAATGTGGGCTCAAAGCCATTTCTAGGAGCAGCTTCACCCCTAAAAAAATCACAATCCCCATTTTCCCCCCACTTGACACATCCTGGCAACGGTCATGTTCTAACTCATTACAATTTTTGATAAAACCTACTATATGCATAATTTAGCTATTAGGTCGGTGCAAAAATAATGACGTAATAACGTCGTTTTTTGACGTATTTTTTAACGTCAAAAAACGACATTATTACGTCATTATTTTTGCACCAACCTAATAAAATCTGTCCTATTTCCAAATTCCATCAGTGGAAATTTGATATCTGAATAATAATAATGATAATAATAATAAAAAGGTATGAAATGTGTAAACTTAAATTTCATAGTCAATTTTTGTGTTATTTGTCAGATCAATTTTGTCAGATGTTTTCTTCAAAATCAGGCTAAATATTGCACAATTATTCCACATAAAGACATGCTAGTGTAATTCTAAGTTAAAATTTTTTACTTGAATTATTTACATTATTCGGACTGTTATCTTCATCTTCATTGCTATTAGGTTGGTGCAAAAATAATGACGTAATAATGTCGTTTTTTGACGTATTTTTTAACGTCAAAAATACGACATTATTACGTCATTATTTTTGCACCAACCTAATATATTTACAATGTTTCAGCCCTTGTACTCTCTGGCCTTCTTCAAGTGACCCTTTATTTCGTCTGCCAGGGTAGACTGTTCTAGTTCCACGTGCCATGCCTCTTCTGGATGTCTCAGTTATTCCCCTTTAACCCAACTCTCTAAGTTTTGGTTCACCACTGTTGTGGCCTGGTAGTGAACTCACAATTCTTTGGGTCTAGGCACTGAATCTAACCAATGTTTTTATCCACTGGGCCATGTGCCCTTGTGGAACTAGAACAATCTACCCTGGTGCATGAAATAAAGGCTTCAGTTTGAAATTCCATTCACCTGAGGAAGCCTGCAGTGTACAATGGCCGAAACATTGTGAATATGGCAGTGAAGATGAGGATAAAAATTCAAATAATGTAAATAATGCAAGTAATCACAATACCTCATCTCAGAGATATAGACAGAAATTAAAATTTTTTTTAAAGCACTAAAACAACTTGCTGTGGAAACCAAGGTAGTAACACCTAGTGTAGTGAGACTGTGGGCCTACAGGGTGAACATACAATATGGGTTAAATAGCAGATTAGACTGGATTCTACAGCCTTAATTGGCAACCAGTCTTGGAGAAGGAAAACTCTGAATTCAAACTGGGAATAATTCAACAGAAAATTACTACAGTCTTATAGACAACCATTGCAATTCAGTTTACTGCTCTTGAGGAAATAAAAAAGAAAAAAGAAAAAGAAGCTGTCGACATCCATAATCGTGTATGTATTTAAAGTGGAGGGGGAAATACAAAATGGTAGTAAGTGTTCAAAGAAATATGTTTCATATGCCGTAAAATAGGTTGCTTTATTAACGTCAAACACTAGGTTCATCACAGAAGAGGCATCATAAACTAATTATTCATGGTTAACAATTTTGAGAGACAAATTCGAGAGACGTAAAGAAAGACTTACGTGAAACCACGGCACCTGTCATCACTGGCAACGTATTTGAGCAAATCTTTATCATCAAATGCAGGCTTCGTACCATTCTGTAAAAAAAAAAAAAAAAAAAAAAAAAAAAAAAATTGAATGGTACAAAGTATATATTAACTTCAAAAGTGGACACCAGACATTATCCCATAGTTATGCAAGATTGGTATCTATTTTTTGATTTTGTTACTAAATCTTCAGTTGCAAGACGTTTACTTTGCACCATGTTTCTGCATTAAAAGTGACTTTTTTTTTTTTTTTCAAATTTATTTTTTTAAAATCAACCACTTGAAGAATTTAAAAACAAAAACCATTATACAGTGATCTAATTTGATTACTGTCTTTATCTTGCTTGTCATGG
>OZ010614.1:27111237-27238737 GCA_963932145.1 Acanthosepion lycidas
AGGTAATTTTATCTGGTCATGCTTAGCAAATTCTCGAGTTTGTGTCTTATTTCATGAATAAAATATAAGCCTTATTAGGTTTACTAGTGAGATATTTCAGCTATTTTCTCATAAGGTGAGTGGGTGGGTAACAAATCCAAGCCTTGCTTCATGCTTAAAAATACGTTTGATTTTTGGATTAATCCCAGATTTGCCATGCCCATAAGCTAAATGGGTTTAAAAGAAGAAAAGGAAAAAAATGAAGGAAAAAAGAAAATGGGAAAGAGAGACACACACAAAGAGAGACATAGAGGGAGAGAGACACACACACAAAGTTAGAGAGATAGAGAGAGACACAAAGTTAGAGAGAGAGAGAGAGAGAGAGACACACACACAAAGTTAGGGACAGAGAGAGACAGGGAGAGCAAGAGAGAGAGACAAAGTTAGGGAGAGAGAGAGAGACAGACACACACACACACAAAGTTAGAGAGAGAGAGAGACAGACACACACACACACAAAGTTAGAGAGAGAAAGAGACAGACACACACACACACACAAAGTTAGAGAGAGAGAGAGACAGACACACACACACAGTTAAAGAGAGAGAGACAGACACACACACACACAAAGTTAGGGACAGAGAGAGACAGGGAGAGCGACAGGGAGAGAGACACAAAGTTAGGCAGAGAGAGAGAGAGAGAGAGACACAAAGTTAGGCAGAGAGAGAGAGAGACATACAAAGTTAGGGAGAGAGAGACACAAAGTTAGAGAGAGAGACACAAAGTTAGGCAGAGAGAGGGAGAGAGAGACACAAAGTTAGGCAGAGAGAGAGAGAGAGACACACACAAAGTTAGGGAGAGAGAGACAAAGGCAAAGTTAGGGAGAGAGAGACAAAGGCAAAGTTAGAGAGACAAAGGCAAAGTTAGAGAGACAAAGGCAAAGTTAGAGAGACAAAGGCAAAGTTAGAGAGACAAAGGCAAAGTTAGAGAGACAAAGGCAAAGTTAGAGAGACAAAGGCAAAGTTAGAGAGACAAAGGCAAAGTTAGAGAGACAAAGGCAAAGTTAGAGAGACAAAGGCAAAGTTAGAGAGACAAAGGCAAAGTTAGAGAGACAAAGGCAAAGTTAGAGAGACAAAGGCAAAGTTAGAGAGACAAAGGCAAAGTTAGAGAGACAAAGGCAAAGTTAGAGAGACAAAGGCAAAGTTAGAGAGACAAAGGCAAAGTTAGAGAGAGACAAAGTTAGAGAGAGAGAGAGAGAGAGACAAAGTTAGAGAGAGAGACAAAGTTAGAGAGAGAGAGACAAAGTTAGAGAGAGAGAGACAAAGTTAGAGAGAGAGAGACAAAGTTAGAGAGAGAGAGAGACAAAGTTAGAGAGAGAGAGAGACAAAGTTAGAGAGAGAGAGAGACAAAGTTAGAGAGAGAGAGAGACACAAAGTTAGAGAGAGAGAGAGAGAGAGACAAAGTTAGAGAGAGAGAGAGAGAGACAAAGTTAGAGAGAGAGAGAGAGAGACAAAGTTGGAGAGAGAGAGAGAGAGAGACAAAGTTAGAGAGAGAGACAAAGTTAGAGAGAGAGAGACAAAGTTAGAGAGAGAGAGAGAGAGACAAAGTTAGAGAGAGAGAGAGAGAGAGACAAAGTTAGAGAGAGAGACAAAGTTAGAGAGAGAGAGAGAGACAAAGTTAGAGAGAGAGAGAGAGAGACAAAGTTAGAGAGAGAGAGAGAGAGACAAAGTTAGAGAGAGAGAGAGAGAGAGAGAGAGAGGGCAACACACGCACAAAGTTAGAGAGACAGAGAGGAACACTTTCTTTCTTTAGGAATGTAGACTTTTAATCTTGGTTTGTCTATTAATGAAAGGCCAAGATTATTTTATCCCTATTTCATGAAATAAATATTTCATAAGATTTCAATCTCTCATGTATTGGCTTTCGTTCTATATCGTTGGAAACATTTTTGGCAATATAGATACATCCTCGGGACATAGACATTCCACATCAACTGTTTACGAACACTTAAAATTCTAGCAAGTCTTACAATTATTTGACAGAGGAAAACCTGATGCTGGAATTACATCTACAGGGGTTTAGAGGCTAGAATTGCAGGACCCCTGCCCATCCCCGCAAAACAAAGAGAACTCCTTCATAATATCACATCACTTGGAGATTAAGTAATTCTACAAATGAAAAGAGATGTTGGAAATAAGTTCTACAAGGACAAAAGTCTACAAGCCTTAACGGGTGGGGGTAATGGTCATCTTACCTCACCACTGTCATGTCTCCGAGGACAGAGAGAGTCCAGTTCATCAAAGAATATCACACAAGGGGCAGAATTTCTGGCTCTCTGGAAAACCTGGCGGACAGCTCTTTCACTCTCACCAACATACTAAAACAAAAAACAAAATATAATAAAAAGAGAAGAAACAATAAATAAATAAAAATGCAAGGTTGAATTGATTTTCCAAAATATCAATTCCTATTGGTTTATTTGATATCAATCATTCTCTTAGAATATTTGAGTCTGAATTAAAAAGCAATTCACTCCAAGCAAGGCAACAATGCCACTAAGATGCAAGGGGCTACTGGGAATGAAAAAGACTTTAGAAGGAACCAGAAACCCAATTCTAAACAGGAATCAAGGGATAAACCTCTACTCGTCTATTCACCCCAAGGAAGGTGATAATGCCACCAAGATGGAAGGGACTACTGGGAGTGAAAGAGAATGAGAAGACTTTAGAAGGAACCAGAAACCCAATCCTAAACAGGAAACAAGGGATAAACCTCTGTTCAAAAGACAGGGAAGAATATTTTGGTGACAGGTCAATATTGGCAAGTTATATTTGAATCTGTAAATATTTACTTGGATTGTGGTTTAGGGCGAGGTAATATTGTTTGTCTATATTTGAGGCTGTAAACATTTAGTAAGTATTGAATCATGGATAGGTAAATAATGGTCATTGCTCTTTGAGACTGTAACCTTAGAAAGCCTCCATAGTTGACTTTTGAAGCTGACCTTAACAGATAATAACAATGTTATGAAAGCTGGTTTTCAATCTTTACAATTGATTTTAAAAATGATTACTTAAATTTAAAAAAGAAATTAAAATGTGATCAATAAACTTACCATATTTAATAGTTCTGGACCTTTCACCGATATGAAATTTATACCCGATTCATTTGCGATTGCCTAAAATACAAAAAAGAAAAAAAATTAAGCCATATGATTTAAAAATGATACAACTCAATGAAATATTTGAAATATTTCGAGTAAGATTTGAAATAAAGTTCAAAATAAAAATTTAATTGATCATTTCTAAACTGATGGCCAGGTTGATTTTATGACATGTCAAATTTTTTTTTATAGGGCACCCAGTGAGGATCAAACTCACTACTCAGAAGTAACAATCAACCAGGCTGACCTCCTTAACCATCACCACCGCAACAAGGTAAATTTCTCTAACAGAATTAATTTTCTGAAAAAAAATTTTTTTTTTATTTATTTCCTGTAATTGCGAGTCAAATGTGAGATTTTTTTCTCCAAGACAATTTATTTTTGCATTTCTAATAGATTTCTTTCTTTGAATTTTTTAAAACATACTGTAATCCCCCCATGTGTAATACGCATTTTTCTCTTAAAAAAATAATAAGCAAAATTAGTGGTGCGTATTATGCACAGCTACAAAAAAAAAATCTTTAAAAAATTGCCGTTTCATCGGTTGATTTCAGTTGTGAAATGACTACTCCCATCAATTTCACTGAAATTGCCTTATGATCAAGATCAATAAATTTCATTGAATTGATTTTTTTCTTCCTTTATTTGTTTTATTCTTTTCTAAATATTTATCAGACCAACTCTTATTCCATCTACTTTTTAAGCACAACTTGAGTTATATACATCTAACTTGAGCTATTAAGTAAACTTGAGTTACGTATAACTAACCCAAACTGCATACAGATCCAGTAGATTGCACATTTTATCAAACAAAAACAAGTTAACGAGTCAGGGCAGTAGGCACAATATAGATATTTCCGTTTCCTTTTAGAATCGTGATGATTGGAAATTGATAAATATCTTCAATTACAGCTTGAATAAGAGTAGGAAACTTTGGCCGTAATGAAATTGGAGAGGTATAATTTATAGGGTTTGCTTACCAAACAAAGGGTGCGTATTATGCATGAGTAGAAACATTTTCAGCACAATTTTAGGGGTGCATATTGTGGATGAAGGTGTATTATACATGGGGAATTACAGTAAGAATAATCTAATATTAATTATAGGTTACTAAAAATCCAGTATTAATTATAGGTTTCTGCCTATAACCCATTAATGTCCACCATCACAAAAATGGAACAGTGAGCATTAATGGGTTAAAAAAGACTGAAACCATTAAAAATACATACTTTTTTCTAAAAAAAAAAAAAAAAAAAAATAAGCAAGATCATGGGCGTGTATTATGCACAACTACAAAAAATCTTTAAAAAATTGCCATTAAATAAAATAAAAATTATCATTAAACTAAATTAGAATAATATTACTCTGTTTAAAATGATTTTTTTAAAATAAGAGCAAGAAACACTGGCTGTAATAAAATTGGAGAGGTATAATTTATAGGGTTTGTTTACCAAGTGGGGTGTGTGTATTATACACGAGTAGAAGCATTTTCCCACACTTTCAGCACAATTTTAGTGGGTACTAGCAGTAGAGCCCGGCGTTGCCCGGGGATGTAACAGTAAGAGATAGATTAAGTATCGACCATCATAAAGACTGAAAAATAAAATTGACAAAGATTGTTTAAGGTTGACGGACACGCATGTCTTAATTAGTTTTTTTTTTTGTTTTTACGAATTGGTCAAACTCAAACAAAAACATTGTTTTCAATCATTATGACTTATGAGTCTACCGATTGAATAGAATTTTATTATAAACAATTGTCTTGTAAATAGAATTTTAAAGCATTCTGAATGTAAAAATAAAGAAAAAAGTGTGCAAGACAATAAGAAACACTACCTGCCAAAATAAAGTGAAGTTTTGTTGAAATCGGTTGAAAAATGTAGAAAATCCGATCCCATATATAAATGAACACACACAATCTGCGTTTTATAATAAGTAAGATGCACTATGGATGAAGGCATATTATACATAGGGAATTACGATAGTTTATTTCTAGGCCTCAATGTAGCGCCTTAATTTTGATAGGTTTTCTTTTTTAAATGGATCAGTGAAGCAATTTGATTGAAAAGTACAATTTTTTTTAAAATGATTTTAGGGTTTTTTTAATTGCTCGGCAGATCAGCCAGGAAATTGTGGGTGTTGGGGGATTTTTCTTTTACTTAGCTGATAGTGTAGCAAGGGGTTTCTTTTTACTTAGCCACCAAAGTTTTTTTTAATTTTTTTTTTTTTTACTTTAACCAGTAGTGGGGAGGAGGGGGAGTTCTTTTTATTTTTTTAAAATTTTCTATGCCTTATCAAACTTTTGCAGGTTATTTAATACCAGAAATTGTTCATTTACACAAGCTTGTTAGGTACGTAATTTCTTGATTTCTTCTGTCTCTCTTATCTTCAATATGTCCTGTGAGTGTCAAATTTTCTAAACCCTCTTTCCTCATTACATACCCTAGAAATTTCTACTGTCGCTTTCTGATACTATGTATAAGTGTCATTTTTGTTTCAATTTTCACTAAAGCTTTCTTGCTGAAAACATTTTAGGTCCATGGTATTCTCAGTATCCTTCCGTAGAACCACATTTCTGTTACCTCAAGTTTCTTCTTCATCTGTGCGGAGATTGTCAAGCATGTACTGCCATAGAAGCGGACCAATATTACATAGAAGTTCAGAATTCTTTTGTGAGTTTATTTATGATTTTATTTTATTTTTTTTACTCTAGTGTCTTATTTGATTTAAATTCCTAAATTTTATACTTTTGTTTTTTTTTGTTTTTTTTTCTGAAAATTTAAAAAAGAAAAATTTCCAATAAGGTTGTATAGGTATGGCTAGGAATTTAACTCACCAACCTCCAGTACCGAGAAAGAAAAAAAAGGAGAAGAATAAGAATTAAAAAAAAAATCAAAAAAGGCCTTTTCAAAATAGAGACGTCTTGGCTGCTCAGATGTTTCGGCCTGCCCATCAAAAATAATTGTTTTCCGGTACTCTCACCTTAGAATATACCTGTTAACCCACTTGCTGAGCAATGACATTTCAGAAGTACAGGGCGAGGCAGAAATACCACCTACATTTTAAGTTGTCACCTGTGTGGTGCTACTGAACTTTGGCAAGTGGCAATCGTGTCTTCATTGAGTTATGGTCTAATTACCATCATGGCTTGGACAGGTGCACACTGTGCATTTGCTATTGAAACGTTTTTTTAAGACTTGCGAATCTGTAATTGCAACAGAGAGCTTTTCATGCTAGTTTCATGTTGTGTCAAAATGATGCTGTTCTGGATAGAAAATTGATACAGCTACGGGGTTGAAAATCTCAGAGTCACATGTTCCATGCTTACGAGAAAACCAAATGGAAGACCTCAAAGCACTCAAACTTCCATGTAATGAAAAATTTTACAAAATCATCTACAACAGTGTATAGTGAATAGAGGCCACCATTTTGAGAATGTCATTTATAAAACCCAAACGAATAAAAACTGTAGCTGTTTGAACAATAGAGAAATAATCTTTTGAATAGTATTTACTGTGGCCTTTTTGTTAACCTTTAAAATGTGGGAGTTATTTCTGTCTCACCCTGTGTACAAGTAAATACAATAACTTGATTATTTTCATCATTTCAGTGCTTCTTATAAGTTCCAAAACTGGCCCAGCAAATGACCCTCTCTTGTCAACAGCAATGCACATTGTTGCTGTACAATTGCAAATCTAGCTTAAATGTTGGCCAATCACAATATCCTATTAATCAAGTATCTGGAAAAGATATTAGGTTGGTGCAAAAAATAATGTCGTTTTCTCACATAGTAACATATGTGAGAAAACGACATTATTTTTGCACCAACCTACATACAATTGGTTATCATATGTCCTACACTCAGAATTATAAAACATTTGGACAGTTTCTACACACTGCCCCCCCCCAAAAAAAAACAAAAAAAAAAAAACACAAAACAAAACAAAAAACCACTTGTTTGCACTAAAATTAAATAAAAAGCTTAATCATAGTAACAGGTCTGTCATTTTTAATGAAACATGCATAAATGAAGGATTGCTCCCTAAATACACACACACTTCTTCATTATTGGGTTGAAAAAAAAGTTTCCACATGTTTATCTATACAGGTTGCTGCATAACCTCCCACATTTTAAACTGCCATCTGTGCAGTCCTCAGGAACTTAGACAAGTGGCAATGGTGCTTTCATCTGACTAATGTCTAACCTTTTTTTTTTCCAGATACCATCAGTTATTATTATGGCTTCAACTGGCACACACTGTGCATTTATTGTTAGAATGTTTTTGAAAACAGTTGTATCTGTCATTGGAACAGTGAGCCTTTTGTACTCATTTCATGCTACATCAGAATGATGCTGTTCCAGATAGACAAACCAATTCTGTTATATAAGTTGAAATTTTCAAGACCACAGGTTCAGCGCCTAAAAGAAAGCCAGACTGAAGAGCTTGAAGTGCTCAAACTTTTGGGTGATGGAAAATTTTAGAAATCATCTACAACAGTGTATGGTGAATATAGACCACCATTTTGAGAATGTCATTTTTAAAACCTAATGAATAAAAACTGCAGTTTAAATAGTGAAATAATTATTTTTAATAGCATTTACTTGGGTCTTTTCAAACTTTATAATGTGGTGGGGTATTTCTGCTGCACCCTGTGTATAAGTAAATGCAATAACTTGGTTATTTTCATCATTTCACGAAAGAAAATGTTGACCAGGATATTATTGAAGGATAATACTTTTAAGGCGAGTAGTCTTTTTAAGTAAAGTGCTCAATATTAAGAAATAAAGCATGGATACTGTATACGGCAGAAATAACTTCCACATTTTAGTAAACTCTTAGGCAAGTGCCAATAGTGTTTTCATTTAGCTAATGTGTTTTTTTTTTTCAGATACCATCATGGCTTGGACTGGCTCATATTGTGTGATTGCTGTTGAAATGTTTTTTTATTAAAACTGGTGAATCTGTTATTGCAACACAGAACTTTTCATGCTTATTTCATGTTATGTCAGAATGATGCTGTTCCAGATAAAAAATTGTTACTGTTATGGGTTGACTATTTCAGGGCTACAGTTTTGGCACTTAAAAGAAAGTCACATGGAAGACCTCAAAGTACACAAACTTCCAGGTGATGGAAAACCTTAGAAATCGTCTACAACAGTGTATTGCGAACAGATGCCACCATTTTAAGAATGTCATTTTTAAAATGCAAACGAATAAAAACTATAGCCGTTTGTTTAAACAATAGTGAAATAATCTTTTTAATAGCAGTCGGTCTTTTTGTTAACCTTCAAAATGTGGGAGATATTTCTGCAGCACCCTGTATTTTACTCTATTTGCATTTCTTTATTTTTGTGATATTACTTATTGTTTTACTTTTGACTTGGTGTTTTATTTGGTTTCAATTTCTTTCTTTTGTGAATTTTCATTGCTTTAATACTTACCTTAGCCAAAAGAGTCTTCCCACATCCAGGAGGTCCAGCAAGAAGGATTCCAGGTGCCCTTGTTAAACCAAGGGATTTAAAGTGTTCAGGAAATTTCACTGGAGCCTGCAAAAGAAGTGTGGTTACTTTTCAGAGTTTAAACTTAATAAAGAACACAAGATCTGCCAACTTGGTATTTGCAAAGAAAGTAGCTGAGGACAGAAAGATAATAAAATGAAATAAACGATCTAATAAATTATTAAAATATGGGAACCAACTATATTGAAATCCTTATTATTTTATAAAGTTTAATTAGATTGGTGATTAACTAATATTTTGCCAGGAGACTTCTTAACACACTGAATTGCCAACTCATCAATGGCCACAAAATGCAAACATCTAACTTTCATAGCATGAACATGTTTTTCACTCTGATGGCCAATGTGTGATCTCAGTGACAGGGTTTTTTGGTTTTATTTTTAAATTTGATACAAAATCAAACAAACCCCAGTTTCATCACGGATAGCTAATGGATGATATTAAATATTGTCAGCTATTTTCCATCGCTCGTTGCAATAAACACATGCCAATTGCAGCCATTCTTCCTTACTACAATTTTGTAAAACATTATAAATTAATTTTCATAAAAAAACAAAACAAAAACAAACAAAAACAAACAAAAACAAAAACAAATAAAAACAAAAACAAAAACAAAAACAAACAAAAACAAACAAAAACAAAAACAAAAACAAACAAAAACAAACAAAAAACAAACAAAAAACAAAAACAAACAAAAAACAAAAACAAACAAAAAACAAAAACAAACAAAAAACAAAAACAAACAAAAAACAAAAACAAACAAAAAACAAAAACAAACAAAAAACAAAAACAAACAAAAAACAAAAACAAACAAAAAACAAAAACAAACAAAAAACAAAAACAAACAAAAAACAAAAACAAACAAAAAACAAACAAAAAACAAAAACAAACAAAAAACAAAAACAAAAACAAACAAAAACAAACAAAAACAAACAAAAACAAAAACAAAAAACACAAAACAAAAAAACAACACCTTTTCTACGTCATCAAATAAATATTCTGGAAATAAAGAAATCCAGTGTCGAGGACACACATTAATTTCATTCTTTATAGTTTAATAACTTTTTGTTTTATTTACCAAAATTTTTTTAAGGTAATAAAGCCACTAAGATGCAAGTGTAAAAAAAAAAAATAGAAAAAGAAAACATTATCAAGGTGAGAGGACAATAAAAGAACAGGATTTAAAGAGACATAAGATAATGATTGACATTGCATTTAAATTTTTGAAGATCAATGTTGACTGGAAAGCAAGAACCTGAAAGAGTTATCTCACAAGTGAGAATTGCTAGAAAGGAAACTGTTAGCATAGAACTTAGAGAGACATCTAGCCATTTTATCTGTAAAATGCTAAGACATTAGCACCAATTTAGTATTGCGTTTAATTTTGTATAACTTCGGTACCATTGAGGAAAGTTCATCAGAACAATTTCCATGAAAATATTTATAGAAAAGGCAGAGGGAAGCTAGAAAGTGACTGAAGCCAAGATGCCAGGTCAAGACCAATAATATTGCATATTCTTTGGATTTTATCAAGAATCTCTAAATACACAGAATCACTAGACCAGATGTGGCAGCAATATTTTAAGCAAGGATGAATGGTAGACTTATGAAGGTGTAAGATTCCGGAGAGAAAAATTGTCTAGCACAAAAGGGTGAACAAGCCTTCCTAGCAATTGATTCAATATAATCTTTCCTCTTCTTATCAGTAGAAAAAAATCAGCACAAGAAGGTGCAATAAGTCACTCTTCTGGTGGTTAGCATCAGTCATACTGATGAAAGGCAAAACAAAAAGAAAAAAAAGAAAAAAGTTCTCTCAGAAAAGTAGACGTCTTTTATATGACAAGTTGTAATAAATTCTAAAAATTTTAGATATGTATAAATTTCTGATAAAAAACAGAAATGAGAGTAAATGTGAGTTCAATTCTTGGGCTGGGTAGTGTGTACTTGGACTCTGTGGAAACAAAGAGAGCAATAACTAAGTATTACTAGAAATAAGAACTAAGACGTGATATCCCTAGATATGGGCAGTGGCACAAGGACAATCTACCCTTGAAGATTTAATAAACATGATAACAAAGAAGAGGATATTAATCTGAATGTAAATAATGATAACTCCTCATCCCAGAAATTCAGACAGAAGGTGATTAGGTGATAATAACAACAAAGATGAGGATATTAGTCTGAATGTAAATAATGATAACTCCTGATCCCAGAAATTCAGACAGAAGGTGATTAGGTGATAATAACAACAAAGATGAGGATATTCATCTGAATGTAAATAATGATAACTTCTCATCCCAGCAATTGAGATGGTGACAGTCTGAAAGTTTAAACATCCAAGATGGCAGTAAATGTGTTAATAAATTTAATTTCATTAACCAAAATAAAGTATAGTCTTACATAGCAATTTCTAACGGTAACTAACAAAAACATTGATGACTTTATGTAAGGATTCAAATGCCCAAAGTTGCGGTGAATGCATTAATAAATTTTATTTACCAAAACAAAGCATAAATAATCTTATATAACAATTTTTAATTGTATCTTGTATACTGCAAAATACACGAATTAAGAGTTGACTACTGACTTACCAAAATGGCTATTTTTAATTCCTCACGGATATCATGGAGAGCTCCAATATCATCCCAAGTGACATCTGGAATGGTAGCAAACCCTTCCCTCTTGGCTGAAGGCTGAACCAATTTAAGTGCCTCCTGAAAAAGCATTTAAAAAAAAATATTAAAAAGCGAACACAACAAAGGATATTCATGAAGATTTAAACATTTATTATAAGTATTAGGTTGGTGCAAAAATAATGACGTAATAATGTCGTTTTTTGACGTTAAAAAATACGTCAAAAAAAAAACGACATTATTACGTCATTATTTTTGCACCAACCTAATAAGAGTTTGTCTTTAAAATGTAATCAGGTAAGGAAACACAGCAATTTAACGAATGGAAATTTCATGGTGATATTAATGAAAATCGAAGCAAGTTATTTCAAGATCATGTCCAACCATTTTACTGAAGGTCCACAGCATAAAACCAAGAGTCCATGTCGCCACAAAACTAATTGATTGATTAATTTAACAACACACCAACCCTTGTAGGGTTATGTAATATCGAAATCTGTTTTTATTATATTCGAATATGTAGGTAAAAATTGATCAGATTTATACTCAAAAAGTAAATATTTTTCTTTTATGTGCTATGTCCCTACAGAATGTAGATCATCATAGCTCTCTACAATTTCCTGTTCTCTTGTCATTCTCTGCTTCAAATTACTACATATTCTTGTCTATTACAACTTGAGTATAATATGACCATGTGACTTTGAAGCTAAAAACCAGTAATGAATTACGTCCTTGAGCATATGAAACTAAAAGCAGGGAACAAATTAGGTCCTTGAGTATATTGCAACCCCTAGTTTCTGAATCTAAAAATAGGGAATAAATCATGTCCTTGAGTGTAATATAACCCCCGTAGTACAGCCAGTATTATATAATTTTTTTTTTTGTTTTTTTTTGAAAAGTTGGACTCTCAATGTCATACATATATTTCATTAAAATATTTAATTTTTCACAAGATTAAAGGATAGAAATGAACTGGATGTTTAGCCATTGCATGTTTCTTCTAAGTTCAGTTTTAAAACATCTTTTTGAATTTTTGGGGAAGGTGTTAACTAGACATACCTGTTAAATACATTTTAAGGTGTTAATTAATCGATTATACTTTTCTGTTTGACATGACTATTATATTTCTATATATTAATAAACTACGAAAAAAAAAAATATATCATCTTTCATTAAGAAAGTTTGGTTGGTTGATTCATTTTCTATGGTTTATCAACCCTTTGCAGGTTATTTAAAACCAGAAAATATTTAGATTGTAAATTTTTTTTTTTGAGATATACATAGATTCATATTTAATCAAAATTTGATAAACAAGAAATTATGTGGATATAAAATTGTGATCAATTCTATATTACAATCAATATATAAACTGATCCCTCACTTTGTGGCCACAATTGTTTCTATACATTTATATTGCAGATTGTAAATAAATCTATAAGACATGCTTGTGTAACTAATCCATGTTTGATTCATTCATTTTCTATGGTTTATCAACCCTTTGCAGGTTATTTAAAGCCAGAAAATATTTTTTCAAATTGTTAGAATTTTCTTTTTTTTGAGATAATGATTTAGTAATACGAGTCTTGCTAATTAACCCATAGCGATGGAGGGGGAAGTGGAGCAGTGTATTCATACCAAGGGGATAATTGAATATAACAAACCCACTGAGAATTGAAACTTGATTCTCCAGTTAACAATTCCAAGCCATTATCCATTACATCACCTGTATATCCAAGCTTAGAGCACCTGGTATTCCTAAGCGGCCACCCCTCTAGGTACTGACCAGGCTCAATGATCATTAAATTCAGTGCTTGTATCGGTCAGTAAGAATGAACAAACAAACAAATATTGTTGACATATCAAATACCTTTAGTAAATAATTGTTATCAACATCTGCCTACTTTGTTTTTTTATTATCTCTTGTACTGAGTGTAATCAGTGTGTTTCAAATAAGAGTATGTACCTCTATTAATTCACGATACCTAAAGTTTCAAATGAATTTTAAAAATTGAAAAGCTTTCTTGAAGTTTTCATTTTAGTGTTAATTGAAAGGTAAAAGATTAAATTTACTATTAGTGCCCTTTTTTAGTTGTCTTTCATAATAATGTAAGTCTCTTAAAAAAAAAAAAAAAAAATCTTCCAAAAATAAAATATACTTTTCTGAAATATTGGGGAATATTAGCTTAATTAAAGTATTATAATTAACCCGATTTGAACAAATATTATTTATTTTAAGTTTAAAATAACACAGAAATGCATTTTTAAAACCAAATAATAACTGTGCTTTTAACCAACAGTAGCCATGTTTATTCGGGCCGACAAGGTGATGACAGCTTTAGTGTTGTTCTATGGAGACTATATCAATAAAACATAATTTAAGAAAATGACAAGACAAACAAAAAAAAAACATCATCTTTAAGTACTCGTTAAAAAAAAAACATCGTCTTTAAGTACTCGTTAATCATAAAAATATTCTCTGTAATCAAATTTTAGGAATTTTAACTTTAAATATACTATAGTCATCACTCTTATTTTCTGATAATGTTGTGCATGGTTGCCCATACTTTCAAAAATGGGCATATTTATAGACATAATAAAATTAAAAATTCCTTTAAAAATCTTGGTGTTTGATGACTGGTATTAAGCTTTACCATTTATGATTAGTAAATTTAGTTTTCACTTAATAATATCATCTAAATGGATTAAATTAATACAGAATTTTAAAATTTGTTAAATTTTTCTAATTAAAATTTAAAAAAAAAAAAAAAAAAAAAAAAAAAATGAACACAATTCCTGTAAAAATTCATTCATCAAAAGAAAAAAAAAAAAAAAGAATTTTCTTGCAACAATAGTGTTCATAATATATCTTATTTATAAAAACAATTAAAAGCTTTCTTAATTAAAAAAATGTCAGTTTTAATGTATTTTTTATTTAATGATTCAGAGCAGATTTTCAGTAATTGGTGTTCCTGCTCGACAAAAACAAAATGATTACTAAAATTGTCCAAAGAGTCTTTGCTATTAACTAATATAAATAACAAGAGGATGAATAGGTTATTTAAAGCTGACAACATTTTTATTGCTGAAAATGTCTTGCTGGTATTAAAACATATTTTTACACTTTCATAGTGTTTTGACCCCTATCTGACGGTTGACTATCTGCCTATAGTTGGGACCCTAACAGGTGCTACCACCCCAGGTCAGGGTGGACCTGGGAACACCAGCAATTAAGAGGTGGTTCCACACTCCTCAAAACCTCCTGATCAGAGGCCTTGCTGCTGGACATAGTTTATCGTCTTACCCAGGACATGGATGTAGTTTATCATCATACCTAGGACGGAGAATCTGAAAGACCAGTTCCTTTTACTGCTCCAGAAAGTACCACACTCCTCCTGGCATGCTCTGTCTTTACAAGAGTCAGATCAGGCCAAAAATACTACCAAATCAAGACGTTTTCTTTTTATGTGCCATGTCCTTTCAGGACATAGTTGATCATGGCTCTCCAGTTCCCCCCTATGCCTTGCAGCTCTCAATAAGTTTCATCCCTCTACCACCAGATCATGTTCTGTCATCAACTTGATCAAGCTCTCTAGATATGTCGTGCATTGCTTTCCCTTGTCTCTCTTTCCCTCTATTCGACCTGTGAGTATCAGATTCTCCAGACCCTCCTTTCTCATTACGTGTCCCAGAAACTTCAGCTTCCTCTTCCTGATGTTAAGTATAAGCCTCTTTCTTGTTTGCATCCTCTCCAAGACCTCATCGTTGCTCACATGCCCGGTCCATGATATCCTCAGCATCCTTCTGTAGAACCACATCTCAGTCACCTCAAGTCTCTTCTTCATCTTTGAGGAGACCCTTCAACATTTGCTGCTGTAAAGCAGGACAGATGTCATGCAACAGCTCAGTACTTCTTTCTTTGTTACCAAAGAAATCCTCCTGTCTTGTGATATCAAGACTAGAGCTGCCAAATCCTCTTCCTACACAGCGTCATGGGTGATGAGTTAGCTATTTTCGTGGCAGAAACTTGGGTGAGCTACATTTATTAGTCCCACAAGTTTAGACCTTTAAAATTATGACTCGCCATGCCAAGTATACACGGTCAAATCATCCTCATTTCCTTCATGTTCTGCTGGTAAGGAAAAAGTTCCATGTGGATAGAGTTTTCATTCTCAAGTGTTGCTGCTTTGTGGAACAGATAGAGAGAGAATAATTCTCTGATCACCACAATCGTAACCTCTTCAAGCCCAAGGTCAGCTATTATCTATATTATATATCCTCACTTCTTACCTCCCTATCCTCTTCACCCTATAAAACAATATTCAGTTTTCTACCTTGAGTGGCTCTTGGATCTGGTACCAAGTGAACAAAAAAAAAATAAAAAAAATAGGTACTCATCCAGGCAAAAGATTATGTCCCACAGTACCAGTAGCTGAAAATACATCCAACAAAACTTGAATATGAGAGAGGCACCATTTACTCATTACCAATTCTATTGGAAACAATTTTAGTAATTCTTTATTTTTCCAAAAGCAAAAAACTGATGATCACAAAAGCAATGAAAAGCCAAAGAACACAAACATACCAAAAAATCATCCATTGTAATGAACAGATTTTGCAGCTGTGTTTCTGTAAGAGGGGCTTGCTCCCTCAACCAACTGAGCACTACAAAAAGGACAATTAAAATGGTTCTGTTAAAATACAAGAAGCAAAGCAAACATTTATTAATCATGAAAATAATGAAAAGAAAAAAAAAAAAAAAAAGAAGCATTTTTTCAGTTATTCCATTACTCTTCTTGTGCCATTTCTCAAGTCGTGGGTGATCATGGTTCTCCACAACTTACTATCACTTGGAGTACTTAGTAGTTTTCGTCTTTAAAAAAAAAAAAAAAAAAAAAAAAAAAAAAAAAAAATCACTCTCACTACCTCTTCTATTCTACTGTACAGAAGAAAATGAAACCAACCTACCTAGTCAGCCTAAATGTTCCTTATTGCCTACCATTGTCATGACAAAAATAATTGGTACTCCTCGCTGATTATAAATGTAGTAAACTACTTTTTAGCAACTGCTCGTTTTATCTTTTCTGACGCAGATTAGTAGTAAACTTCTCTTGGGTGGCTTTGAGTGGAGTGAAACATGGCCTCCCATTGAGTGGAGTGAAACATGGCCTCCCATTGAGTGGAGTGAAACATGGCCTCCCATTGAGTAGAGTGAAACATGGCCTCCCATTGAGTAGAGTGAAACATGGCCTCCCATTGAGTAGAGTGAAACATGGCCTCCCATTTGTCCTTTCATATTTACACAAGCTTGTTAAGTAGGTTTATTAGGTAGGGTTTTGGTTTGGTTAGGTTTCTGGCATATGCCAACAAGATTTTTATTGCTGGTAATATAGTTGGGAACTAAACAGGTGTTACCACTCTGGCTCAGGTTGGACCTGGGAACACCAGCAATTAAGAGGTGGTTCCATGCTCCTCAAAACCTCTTGATTAAAGGCCTTGCTGTCAGACGTAGTTTATCGTCTTACACAGGATGCTTGTTAGGTAGGTTATTTGTGGTTTCCGTCATGTTTTCTATCTCTTGTGGAATAAAAAGCAAGTGACATTAAGATGAAAGAAATCCTAGTGAAAAATGAATAATGGCTGACAATGCTTCATCTAATAAGAATAAAAGACAAGATAATATTACTACTAATACTACTAATGGAATAAAAAGCAAGTGAAATTAAGATGAAAGAAATTCTAGTCAAAAATGAATAATGGCTGACAATGCTTCATCTAATAAGAATAAAAGACAAGATAATATTACTACTAATACTACTAATGGAATAAAAAGCAAGTGAAATTAAGATGAAAGAAATCCTAGTGAAAAATGAATAATGGCTGACAATGTTTCATCTAATAAGAATAAAAGACAAGATAATATTACTACTAATACTACTAATGGAATAAAAAGCAAGATAATATTACTACTAATACTACTAATGGAATAAAAAGCAAGATAATATTACTACTAATACTACTAATGGAATAAAAAGTAAGTGAAATTAAGATGAAAGAAATCCTAGATAAAAATGAATAATGGCTGACAATGCTTCATTTAATAAGAATAAAAGTCAAGATAATATTACTACTAATACTACTAATGGAATAAAAAGCAAGTGAAATTAAGATGAAAGAAATCCTAGTGAAAAATGAATAATGGCTAACAATGCTTCATCTAATAAGAATAAAAGTCAAGATAATATTACTACTAATACAAGTAATGGAATAAAAAGCAAGTGAAATTAAGATGAAAGAAATCCTAGTGAAAAATGAATAATGGCTAACAATGCTTCATCTAATAAGAATAAAAGACAAGATAATATTACTACTAATACTACTAATGGAATAAAAAGCAAGTGAAATTAAGATGAAAGAAATCCTAGTGAAAAATGAATAATGGCTGACAATGTTTCATCTAATAAGAATAAAAGACAAGATAATATTACTACTAATACTACTAATGGAATAAAAAGCAAGATAATATTACTACTAATACTACTAATGGAATAAAAGACAAGATAATATTACTACTAATACTACTAATGGAATAAAAAGCAAGTGAAATTAAGATGAAAGAAATCCTAGTGAAAAATGAATAATGGCTGACAATGTTTCATCTAATAAGAATAAAAGACAAGATAATATTACTACAAATACTACTAATGGAATAAAAAGCAAGATAATATTACTACTAATACTACTAATGGAATAAAAAGCAAGATAATATTACTACTAATACTACTAATGGAATAAAAAGCAAGTGAAATTAAGATGAAAGAAATCCTAGTGAAAATTGAATAATGGCTAACAATGCTTCATCTAATAAGAATAAATGTCAAGATAATATTACTACTAATACTAGTAATGGAATAAAAAGCAAGTGAAATTAAGATGAAAGAAATCCTAGTGAAAAATGAATAATGGCTGACAATGCTTCATCTAATAAGAATAAAAGTCAAGATAATATTACTACTAATACTACTAATGGAATAAAAAGCAAGATAATATTACTACTAATACTACTAATGGAATAAAAGACAAGATAATATTACTACTAATACTACTAATGGAATAAAAAGCAAGATAATATTACTACTAATACTACTAATGGAATAAAAAGCAAGATAATATTACTACTAATACTACTAATGGAATAAAAGACAAGATAATATTACTACTAATACTACTAATGGAATAAAAAGCAAGATAATATTACTACTAATACTACTAATGGAATAAAAAGCAAGATAATATTACTACTAATACTACTAATGGAATAAAAGACAAGATAATATTACTACTAATCCTACTAATGGAATAAAAGACAAGATAATATTACTACTAATACTACTAATGGAATAAAAAGCAAGTGAAATTAAGATGAAAGAAATCCTAGATAAAAATGAATAATGGCTGACAATACTTCATCTAATAAGAATAAAAGTCAAGATAATATTACTACTAATACTACTAATGGAATAAAAAGCAAGATAATATTACTATTAATACTACTAATGGAATAAAAGTCAAGATAATATTACTACTAATACTACTAATGGAATAAAAAGCAAGATAATATTACTACTAATACTACTAATGGAATAAAAGTCAAGATAATATTACTACTAATACTACTAATGGAATAAAAAGCAAGATAATATTACTACTAATACTACTAATGGAATAAAAGACAAGATAATATTACTACTAATACTACTAATGGAATAAAAAGCAAGGGAAATTAAGATGAAAGAAATCCTAGATAAAAATGAATAATGGCTGACAATGCTTCATCTAATAAGAATAAAAGTCAAGATAATATTACTACTAATACTACTAATGGAATAAAAAGCAAGATAATATTACTACTAATACTACTAATGGAATAAAAGACAAGATAATATTACTACTAATACTACTAATGGAATAAAAAGCAAGATAATATTACTACTAATACTACTAATGGAATAAAAAGCAAGATAATATTACTACTAATACTACTAATGGAATAAAAGACAAGATAATATTACTACTAATACTACTAATGGAATAAAAAGCAAGATAATATTACTACTAATACTACTAATGGAATAAAAAGCAAGATAATATTACTACTAATACTACTAATGGAATAAAAGACAAGATAATATTACTACTAATACTACTAATGGAATAAAAGACAAGATAATATTACTACTAATACTACTAATGGAATAAAAAGCAAGTGAAATTAAGATGAAAGAAATCCTAGATAAAAATGAATAATGGCTGACAATACTTCATCTAATAAGAATAAAAGTCAAGATAATATTACTACTAATACTACTAATGGAATAAAAAGCAAGGTAATATTACTACTAATACTACTAATGGAATAAAAGACAAGATAATATTACTACTAATACTACTAATGGAATAAAAAGCAAGTGAAATTATGATGAAAGAAATCCTACTGAAAAATGAATAATGTCTGACAATGCTTCATCTAATAAGAATAAAAGTCAAGATAATATTACTACTAATATTACTAATGGAAAAAAAAGCAAGTGAAATTAAGATGAAAGAAATCCTAGTGAAAAATGAATAATGGCTAATAATGCTTCCTCTAATATAAATAAAATAAATCAAGAGAAAAATAAAATTTATAGTCTGAAGGAACAAAATTTGAATTTCTTTAATAGGAATAGATGGGTTTGCCTATTATCCGGTTAACATAGCTCCCAGACTTTTGAACAGGAATAGAGGTTTATCTCTTGTTGCCTGTTTAGGACTGGGTTTCCAGTTCTTTCTAAAATCTTTTTCATTCTCTTTCACTCCCAGTAGCCCCTTGCATCTTAGTGGCATTATCACCTTGCTTGGGATGAATAGAGGAGTAGAGGTTTATCACTTGTTTCCTTTTTAGGATTGGGTTTCTGGTTCCTTCTAAAGTCTTTTTCATTCTCTTTCACTCCCAGTAGCCCCTTGCATCTTAGTGGCATTATCACCTTGCTTGGGATGAATAGAGGAGTAGAGGTTTATCCCTTGTTTCCTGTTTAGGATTGGGTTTCTGGTTCCCTCTAAAGTCTATTTCATTCTCTTTCACTCCTAGTATCCCCTTGCATCTTAGTGAAATTATGGCTTTGCTTAGGGAGCAATGATGATGAAAAAAAAGTCGATTATTATTGATTGTAATAATTCGATAAAAATGCAAAATCTCACAAAACAAAACTGACTTGACATCAAATTCGAAGAGATGTGATTCTCCACAAATTCTTCCTGTTGGTTGTTCATCGATTCGTTACTGTTCACTTCCATCGGTACAGCAGCATCTCCATTGTCATCTTGTTTCCTATCCGAGTTTTCTACCTGTTGCTGGCTTTCCAACTCGTTAAAAACCCTGCAACACAAAGAAAAAAAAAAAAGAAAAAAATAAAGTGTTATTTTACAACCTTTATCTTTTTTTTAAATTTATATTATTCATGCAATTAGTGTACCTAAAGGAGAATTGCTATTTTAAATTTAAATCTTATCTGCTGCATTTACTTTCAGACAGATACCCTTGGGGAAAGAGCATGAATCTTGTTTTTTTTTTCTTCATCATTTCACCCCAAGGAAGGCAACAAAGCCAATAAGGCACAAGGTGTTACTGCAAATGAAAGGAGCTGATTGATTTATTTAGTGGCATATAGACTTTTTACGGGTCACTTCAAGCCAAAATTTAATTTTCTTGATATCTTTGAAGTAATAAAAATATGATATATGTTATTCTGCTTTCACAATTGAATACATGGTAGATGATACTCAGATTTTCTGTATATACATGTTTTCATGAACTTAATTACTAGAGGTAATGATATGCGTGTTTTATGCTGTTTTGTTGATGTTATATTTTGGAACACAGTTTGATTTCTTGAAGAAATTGTCAGATATAAGATGGCTGAATGTCATGATAGAGTTCTTTCATGTTGGTTGATATATTGTTGGTAATTTTAGTAATTTTTTTTTTTATTATATAAAAACGTATTTTTATACTTTCACAGTGTTAATTATTTGTCTGTAGCTGGGACCCTAACAGGTGCAGGCAAATAATTAACACTGTGCTACCACACGGGGTGAGGGTGGATGTGAGAACAGCAGCAATTAAGAGGTGGTTCTATGAAAGAAAAAAAAAGAAAAAAAAAGAAAAAAAAAAGAAGAAAAAAGAAAAAAAAAAGAAGAAAAAAGAAAAAAGGAAAAAAGAAGAAAAAAAGAAGAAAAAAAGAGGAAAGAAGTAAAAAGAAGAAAAAAGAAGAAAAAAAGAGGAAAAAAAGAGGAAAGAAGAAAAAAGAAGAAAAAAAGAGGAAAGAAGAAAAAAAGAGGAAAGAAGAAAAAAAGAGGAAAGAAGAAAAAAAGAGGAAAGAAGAAAAAAAGAGGAAAGAAGAAAAAAGAGGAAAGAAGAAAAAAAGAGGAAAGAAGAAAAAAAGAGGAAAGAAGAAAAAAAGAGGAAAGAAGAAAAAAAGAGGAAAGAAGAAAAAAAGAGGAAAGAAGAAAAAAGAGGAAAGAAGAAAAAAGACGAAAGAAGAAAAAAAGAGGAAAGAAAAAAAAAAGAAAAAGGAAAGAAAAAAAAGAGGAAAGAAAAAGGAAAGAAAAAAGGAAAGAAAAAAGGAAAGAAAAAAGGAAAGAAAAAAGGAAAGAAAAAAGGAAAGAAAAAAGGAAAGAAAAAAGGAAAGAAAAAAAAGGAAAGAAAAAAAAGGAAAGAAAAAAAAGGAAAGAAAAAAAAGGAAAGAAAAAAAAGGAAAGAAAAAAAAGGAAAGAAAAAAAAGGAAAGAAAAAAAAGGAAAGAAAAAAAAGGAAAGAAAAAAAAGGAAAGAAAAAAAAGGAAAGAGAAAAAAGGAAAGAGAAAAAAGGAAAGAAAAAAAAGAAAAGAAAAGGAGAAAAGAAAAGAAAAGAAAAAAAGAAGGCAGGTATAGACTGCTAACTTACCTTGACACAGCCATCATGGCTGCTTCTCGAGCCAATGCTGCCAAATCAGCTCCCACAAACCCAGGGGATAGGTGAGCCAAATGTCCAAAATCAAAATCTGGGGTCAGTTTTAAATTTCGACACAATACTTGTAAAATCCTAATAAAGAAACAAATTTCATAAATATACTTCATTTTAAATAAATACATAAGTGTACAAATCATTTATGAAACCTGCTCCCATTAATGATTGCATTGCATACATAGTGACACCGGGGGGTCAACAGAGTTTGTTAGCCTTGGTTGCCAATCTGTCAAAACCAGGGTAGACAGGACTTCTTAGTCACCTTGATATCAACCCTTCAAGTGACCAATGGCTTCATTTTTGAGATGAGGGGTGAATGAGCTGCAGCTCAGTAGTCAACTTCCAAATAATGGTAAAGAAAAAAAAAAAAAGGATCTGGGACCCTCCGACACCCCCCCCCAAACCATGAGAATAGTGGTTTGGAATGCGAAACTGGAGAGCAGAGTTCAAATTACATTCACTTACATGCAAATACACTTGGGAAAGGCATGAACCGATTAGCTTTAGCCCCAGTTAGGGCTTAAGTAGCTGAGCAGACTGGGTGCTCTAGTCTTGATTGACAACCAGTCTATGAGAATTGACAGATTTGTCTCCTAAAGCTTAACCCTTTTCAGGTTATTTAAAGCCAGAAAATATTTTTAGATTGTAAGAAATTTTATTTTTTTTGGGGGGGAGGGGAATAATGATTTAGTGATACAAGTTTTATTAATTAACCCACAGCTGGGGGTAGTGGTGAGAAGAAGTGGATACACACCTTTCCCAAGAGTATTTGTGTGTAAGTAAATATAACGACCATGACAGGAATTGGAACTTGGCTCTCCGATTAACAATTCCGAGTCATTATCTATAACACCAGCCACACTTCCAAGCTTACGGCACCTGGTATTCTCAAGTGGTTACTCATCTAAGTACTGACCAGGCTTGGCGTTGCTTAACTTTGGTGATTGTAGAGGAACTGAGGTTTCAACATATGATAAGCCAGTCTGTGAGAAAGACAACATTGGATCTGTCATATCCACCAATATGACTACTGGTCAATTAGCTCCCTTGCTTGAAATATTAACATTTCTTGCTAATGTATTAGGTTGGTGCAAAAATAATGACGGTTTTTGACGTATTTTTTAACGTCAAAAACTGTCATACTACCAGGTTACCTCCTCTTAATTTTCGAAATCACTACTAGGGGACGCTCTCAGGACTATAAATACTCGGTGATATCTTTTCTCGCCCTCTTCTTAGTTTCTGCTTATATCACATGTAAAGCTCTTGCTGAAGATTGTGTTCCCTTTGTGCGAAACGCAGGAACAATACATACATGTACACACACATTATCGTCTTTCCTCACTTGTAATCCTTTGTTGTTGATACATTATTATGTGTTTGTGTATATATATATATATATATATATATATATATATATATATATATATATATATATATATATATATACATATATATATATATATATAGAGAGAGAGAGAGAGATAATATTAGTGATAAATATACACATACATATGCAATTATATATATTTGTATAAAAATAAATCTAAGAGGATAGAATCCAGGTAGAATTCAATGTCCAGGACAGAGTAAGGATATAATAATGACCATGGAATATTAGTGTGTGTGTGTGTATATATATATATATATATATATATATGCTCTTTACATTTCTTTATGTGGACTCATATCCTGAGTTTGCCATGTTGGTTGTGGGCATTTCAAGAGACACACATGTTCATCTCACAACACATACAACGGCCTGCAACAGATTGAAAACAATTGTCTATGATCCCCAACATTTAGCAATGTAAAAAAACAAAAACATTAGGTTGGTGCAAAAATAATGACGTAATAATGTTGTTTTTTGACGTATTTTTTAATGTCAAAAAACGACATTATTACGTCATTATTTTTGCACCAACCTAATACATAGTAATGTCCTGCTTAATTTCTTTTCTTCTAGGAATAAAATGCATGAACACAGTCATCATTACATTTGCATATTTGGTTTGGTCTATTTAATGGCACATCAATACCTTATGGGTCATTTAATGAGAAAATCTGATTCACTTGCAAATGCTTGATTACAGTCATAACTATTCATACAGCACAACCGTCAATGGATTCCAAATAGTTTTGTCAACCCAATTTTAATTTCTAAAGCTTGGGTCAAACAATGGTATGGTTTGCAGGCACTTTCTAATCATGCCACACCCTGGGATTATCTCTCCAATCGATATTATAAAGAAGTTATTTCCTTAAATTGTCTATGGTAAAATTCAAATCCAGGTCTCATGGTAAGAAGGTTAATGATCTAACCATTTGGCCATGCACCCATTCTTTGGATATTTAAATTTTTTCCATACAGTCATTTATATTTTTATAATTTACCATTGAAAATGCTATAGGAGACAATTTGGGCCTTATTTTGATAAATAAAATCATATTTACACTATTTACATTATTCGGACTATTGTCTTCATCTTTGTTACCATATTTATTACGTTTTGGCCATTGTATGCTCTGGCCTTCTTTAGGTGGTTGGAATGTTGAACTGAACCCTTTATTTTGCTCGCTGGGGTAGACTGTTCTAGTGGCAGAGGAGAACTTGCAGAGGGGAATTAACAGGAGATAACTGATAACTGACATCCATTAGACATGGCACGTGGAACTAGAACAGTCTACCTCAGCAAGTGAAATAAAGGGTTCAGTTCAACACCTGAAGAAGGCCAGAGCGTACAAAGTCTGAAACGTTGTAACAAATATGGCGATAAAGATGAGGACAATGGTCTGAATAATGTAAATAGTGTACATAATACCTTATCTCAGAAATATAGACAAAATCATATTTATTGAACTATAAACAAAGAAGCCAATGCCTGTCTGTGAAACTGGTTTTCCTTCATGTGATGCATTTGTCACAAAACAGATGAACATGTGTGTCAGAATCAGTAAGCAACTTTCTCTAAGCTGCATATGTGCATCATGCAGCAGGAAAGTGTTTAGGATCTCTGGGACCATGAGTGACTGGGGTTGTTTTTATGAATGAAAAATCAAAGTTTAATAAAAGAATGAGGAGAAAATGAAGGAGGGAAGGAAAAGGGAAGAAGAGAAAAAAAAGGGAAAGGAAAAAGGCAGAAGAAGTGGGAGAGGGAAAGGGAAAAGGCGAAGGGAAAGGGAAGAAGAAGAGAAAAGGCGAATGGAAAGGAAGAAGAAGAGAAAAGGCGAATGGAAAGGAAGAAGAAGAGAAAAGGCGAAGGGAAAAGAAGAAGAGAAAAAGGGAAGGGAAAAGAAGAAGAGAAAAAGGGAAGGGAAAAGAAGAAGAAGAGAAAAAGGGAAGGGAAAGGAAGAAGAAGAGAAAAAGGGAAGGGAAAGGAAGAAGAAGAGAAAAGGGAAGAAGAAGAGAAAAGGGAAAGGAAGAAGAGAAAAGGGAAAGGAAGAAGAGAAAAGGGAAAGGAAGAAGAGAAAAGGGAAAGGAAGAAGAAGGGGAAAGGAAGAAGAAGGGGAAAGGAAGAAGAAAGGGAAAGGAAGAAGAAGGAAAAGGGGAAGGAAGAAGAAGGAAAAGGGGAAGGAAGAAGAAGGAAAAGGGAAAGGAAGAAGAAGGAAAAGGGAAAGGGAAAGGAAGAAGAAGGAAAAGGAAGAAGAATAGAAAAGGGGAAGGAAAAGAGAAAAGGGAAGGGGAAGGAAAAGGGGGAGGGGAAAGGGAGAAGAGAAAAAGGGGAAAAAAGAAGAGAAAGAAGAGGAGAGTAAGCAAAGAAGAAAATGAGGAGGAAGACCTTTTGCGTGCTCTTTCATCTGGAATGCCCATACAGATTTCACGATCAAATCTCCCAGCTCGTCGAAGCGCCGGGTCCAAGGAATCTGGTCGATTTGTTGCACCAATGACCATCACATTCTCAGGAGATTTCTGTTCATCATTTAAATCTGCCAAAAGCAAAGATAAAATAATATTTTATACTTATATTTTATTTGGGGATTTATACTGACTTAGTCAATCTTTAAAATGGCAAGAACTTTTGGAATGTAGGGTTATTATGGCTTTCCACACACTCCTTTCTTTATTATCTGAGAATTGCTATTTGTTCTTGGGTAAGATAGTGTAGCAGTTTCCCACTGCTTCCTACGTGGTTTTGGAATTCAGAATTTTCTTTCTATTAGACTGGTTGCCACCGAAGGCTAAAGAGTTCACTCAACCTTGATAATTAACTTATAGCTGGGGAAAAGGCTATTTCTGCAAAAGTGAAAGCAACTGGCTTAGTTGGAATTTGAACCCAGCTCATGAATCATACCTAACACACTGATGACCATGATGCTGTTCACACATCCAGGATCCTCCTTAAAATTTATATTTATCCTCATCTGGATCTAATGTGCAATTATTGCACATCCAATTAAAAAGTTGTTAACTAAACCCATTTTAATTGTCCTATTAAAGTCAATTTTAATTGTTCAATTAAAGACTTATTAATTATTATAGTGAAACCCTGAAAGTAAAATTAATGCGTATTTCTGCTCGTCTAGCCAAAATGTGCAAAATTATTGCTTGCCCCAGCACAATGTGCACTTCTGATCATCCTGTCATAACTTGCATTTATACTTCTCCAAGAGTTGTTAACAAAACCCATTTTAATTGCCATATTAAAGTTAACCCTATTTACTCAAAGACTTTTATTAATTATAATACTGAAATCCTGAAAGATAAGTAAAATTAAGGTAAATAAAAAATGTGGATGTACCATTCTAAAAACTGATCTCATTATTACAGCAGAGGTCATGAATTTTGGATATGACTGCCTCTGTTGCTTCCACAATGGTTCAAGTTAATCCATTCTTTGTTTACCTTCTATAATTTTGAGAACAGTTATTATCATCCCAAGATTTGTTTATACTATTTAGATCATTCCTTTGGGCCAATTCATTCTGTATCTAACTTTTGCAATCTTAAAAAACTCTTTACCATTTCAGACTATTGAACTCATTCTTTGTATTGCTTTTGTTGTTACCACAATGTTTCAGTCAATCCATTCTATGTCTACCTTCTATAATTTTGAGAAGAGTCATTATCATTCCAAGAGTTCTTCAGACTATTGAACTCATTCTTTGTATTGCTTTTGTTGTTACCACAATGTTTCAGTCAATCCTTTCTATATCTACCTTCTATCATTTTAAGAGTCATTATCATTCCAAGAGTTCTTCAGACTATTGAACTCATTCTTTGTATTGCTTTTGTTGCAACCACAATATTTCAGTCAATCCATTTTATGTCTACCTTCTATAATTTTAAGAAGAGTCATTATCATTCCAAGAGTTCTTCAGACTATTAAACTCATTCTTTGTATTGCTTTTGTTGTTACCACAATGTTTCAGTCAATCCATTCTATGTCTATCTTCTATAATTTTTAAGAAGAGTCATCTTTCCAAGTGTTGTGATTTATGGATATGGTGGAAATGAAGTGATATATCATTTTTAATGTTATTAAGTAAGAAACTTATGCCGTAGAATTAATATATGTTAATATAATTGAAAAAATATATTCAAAGACACCAATTAGACCCTAATAAAAGCAAGGACATAATACAATATTCAGTAACTTTTGATGATTTGTTGACTAAGATAACAGAAAAATACCAACAAAAAATTTGTTAAAAATTTACTGACCATCCATGCAAGCTAGGAGCTGAGCAACAATCCGACGTTCCATATCTTTTGAGGCATTTTCTCTTTTTGGAGTGATAACATCTACTTCATCCAGAAATATAACACAAGGAGCTTTTGACTGTCAAAAATATAAAATGAAACTGCAATGAGATCTGAAATAATACCTATCTGCAGGTCATTGCATACAAATTTGCACTTAAATCAATGGTAAGTATCAAACATTAAATACTTTCAAACCCCCTATAGCATGATTGACAGATGTTATTTAGTTTGGGATTTTGCATTTAAACCTTTAGCTCTCTGCATTATACTGTAGTACTACTTAAATTTTCACTATATATGATAGCCTCTCAAATGCAGTAGCCTAAAATTGCTATAGCAGGAGATGGCAACATGGCCACAAAATTCAAAAGTTACATGCAGTAGCAAGAAAAGCATTTTGATTGGCAAATTCACGTACAAAGAGCTCATGCTTAACCATTGGCATGTCCTGGGGTAAGGAAATGGATATGATTTTAGACATAGATGAATAATTTTTATTAATATATAAATAAAATCAAAAATCTTAATCTACAATTTTAAGCCTATATCAACTGAATTCTTCTTATACAATAAATGATCAGTAGCTTTGGTGTAAAAATTTAGCATTCTCCAAATCATCAGCAGCAGCTGTTACTGACCACAATGCATACTGCCTGACTTTAGTCCTTTCTCAAATTCAGTCTTTAGTTCATCTGGAGGTGTCATATCATTTTATTGTGGTGAGATATCACTGCCAATTGAAGTTTGCACATCAGATTTATAGATTTTCTAAGGCTTACAAATTTCAAGTGTTAATTACAATAATAGTGAGATATTTTGCTTTAAATGTTATAATTAGTAGATACCTGTATTTGAAAAAAAGCAATAAAACTAAAACATTATTTAATTAGAACAGCTCTTAATTGCTTTTATAAAAAAGATATATTAAGGACACTACTGACTTAGGAAAAAAAAAAAAATTTTTCAATGAATAATAAATTTTTACAAAAATTGTTTCATTTCTTAAAAATTTTAATTAGAAAAATTTATTAAGTTTTAAATCTTAAAATTCTGTGTTAATTTCAGCCTTTTAGATATTATTAAGTGAAAACTATATTTACTAATCATAAATGGAAAAGCTTAATACAAATCATCAAACAACAAGATTTTTAAAAGAATTTTGTCAAAACAGCTACTGTTGGGTTAAAAAAATGCATTTTTTGTAATGTTTTAAACTTAAAGTGAATATTTCTTTCAAATCAGATTAATTATATTTTAAATTAGCTAATATGCCTCAAATAAAATTTCAGAAAAGTATATTTTATTTTTGGAAGATTTTTTTATTAAAAGTGAATGGCGCATATATATATATATATATATATAAAAAGAAAGAACAGTAAGATATATAATCCAGTGTTCTTATAGATATTTTTATTTTTACAAAATAGTGCTCAATGTAAATTTACAGAGCATTAATATTATAAATTAATTGATTTAAAATATGGTTTATCAATTAATATATATATATATATATATATATATATATATATACACACACACACATGCATGCATGCATACACACACACAGAGCCTAAAATGGATGATCATCACATTTAAACTATGAGAGTAAATCAGAAAATAAAAAGCAAGGTATGGAAATTGTCTTTACTTATCAATTTAACTTTATATTTGTAAGTTCTGATAAATAAAGTAAAATCTATTTTTTTTGATGCTAATGAATACTCATCGTCACTTTTGTAATGCTTATTGTAGTAGAGACTTTGTAATCGCAGATACAACTATAGTAATGCCGTTGAGCAATACTGGTGTCAAACGCCTTCAAATAACACTTGCACTAATAGTACTTGCTCAATCACCATTTAGTGAGCTGAATAAAGAAGTAGTATAATGAAGAAAGTAGAGAAAAGCGATCCATATAGTAATAGAGGATAGTCTAGGAATAAAGATCAATTGGACATCATGCCACTTCCTACTTGTGCATTTCCTTTATGGTCATGACATTTACTTAATTCAATAATGGGATCACTTGTGTTTGCTCACTGGCGATCTATGTTCAAACTCAAGTGTTGGCAGAGACACTTTATTCCTATATAATGCTATTAAATAGTGAAAATTTTATTTCGATAAATAAAACCCTGTATTATGTTAAGCAACATTCTAGTACTAAATTCATCTTCAAATTAAAAAGAATGCTTTTCATTTGTGGAGGATGGAAAACTTACTCGTGCTTTTTCAAAAAGATTTCTCATTTTCTGCTCTGATTCCCCAGACACACCAGACACAAGTTCCGTTGCAGCCAACTTCATGAAGGGCAGTTGAAGTTCCTGTGAATAAAAAAAGAGAAATTCTTTGTGAACCAAAGCAAGAAATTCAGTCATATTTACTTGTTTGTATATTCAATGCTGCTGTGAGCCAAAACCAAGTAGATTTCTCTTCTCTGAGAATATGTATGATCATGCTGCTTGTTTATAGCAGAGATTAGAGTGTAGTATCTGTTCAGTCCCAGATGTAATCAGTAAAGCCTTTTGGCCTACATAATTAAAATATGCAAGAAGGAACTGAGAAAAATAAAAAGTAAAAAAACAGTGTGTGTGGGTGGGAGAGGAAGTGAGGAGATGCGGGGGGGGGGGTGAAGAGAGGATGTGAGTGGTAGATAGAGTGGGGAGTGAGACGCAGGATAGCATAAGAAATCTTTAAAATTACACTAATCTATATTGGGTTTTCCAAAGGATATGAGAAAGAGAGAAAAAAAAAAGACAGAATGTGGACAGTAAGAGTTAAATTCTCTTTCATATTTGGTATATGCAGCAAGCAGCTAATTGTATGGAATTCTATGTATGTTTGTATAGAAATGCTACTAATAAAAAAAAAAAAGATTCATGTCAACATTTTAAGGCAAAAGAGAAAGCACCTGTTAAACATTTATTTATACAATAAAAAAAAAAAAAAAAATACAGAATTCTTTCTTAAATGCTAAAATGAGAAAAATGTGTAGCAAAATAATCCCTGAATTATTTGTGCCGGAAAATATAAACAATATACTAATTTAAGTATTATTGGCTGGTATAGATAAGCTACAACAAGTATTTAAAATTACACTGATCTTTATACTGGATTTACTGAGCTCTGGTAGTAAGCGATATGTGCAAACAAAACAAAACAAAAAAAAAAAAAACAAAAAAAAAAACAACAAAAACACAACAAACAAACAAAAAAAAAACCCGAACACAACAAACAAAAAAAAAAAAAAAACAAAAAAAAAAAACAACAAAAACACAACAAACAAACAAAAAAAAAACCCGAACACAACAAACAAAAAAAAAAAACCCCCCAAACACAACAAACAAAAAAAAAACCCACAAACACAACAAACAAAAAAAAAAACCCACAAACACAACAAACAAAAAAAAAAACCCACAAACACAACAAACAAAAAAAAAACCCACAAACACAACAAACAAAAAAAAAAAAAACCCCCAAACACAACAAACAAAAAAAAAAAAAACCCCAAACACAACAAACAAAAAAAAAAAAAACCCCCAAACACAACAAACAAAAAAAAAAAAAACCCCCAAACACAACAAACAAAAAAACAAAAAACAAAAAAACACAACAAAAAAAACAAAAAAAACACAACAAACAAAAAAAAAAACAAAAAACAAAAACAAAACAAAGAATCAGTAAAATGCAAGAAATTTTGAAGCAAGTTGAAAGAATTAAGATTACCCCAGCAATGGCATTGGCTAGTAATGTCTTTCCACAGCCTGGAGGTCCGTGGAGTAAAATCCCTCGTGGAGGAGTCACACCTAGCTGGCGATGGATCTCAGGGTGTTTCATATGGACTAGAATTTTACAGATTTCCTTTACAAAAAAAAAAAAAAAAAAAAAAAAAAAAAAAAAAATGAATTGGTTGTAATTTAATTTCTATAATGATGACAGCTAAAGTAAAAATCAAGTGTTCAGCTGCTTCATGCGAATATGGGTTTTTACTTGAAAATGTAGTTTTTGTTGAAATAAAATCCTTTTTGCATGTGTGTGGGAATTTGTGGGCGAGATATAAATGAATCTATCTGCAAATATTAAAAGAAACAAATGAGAAGAAGTGTTTCCTTTTCATAACATCGAGAGATTTTCAAATTTACATTTGAACGCATAACTATTTTTTTCTCAACACTTTCTGTACGTATAAATATAGCTTTTCTTAATGAATTTCCAACATTTGCCTTACATGTGTTTCAGCCACTTACTTAATTTTAGGAAAAAAATGACTGTTTTTAGTGACTATATTAGTTAAAAGCAGAATTCTTTGAAGAATTTAAATCACCAAATTCTTTCTACAAAAAGAACATGGTCTTGCCGAAAATCTGTTCTGAATCTAAAAATAAAAAACACAATAAAACTAAGGCGTTATTTAATTAGAGGAGCTTTTATGGAAAATAAGAAAAATAATAATATAATAATCATTGATTCTGATCAATATAATTTCTGTTTGAAATACCAGAGGATTTTGCTTACTGGAAATAGTAAATTTTAAATTTCAATTAAAGCTAAAATAAAAACTTTCATTTTTTAAAATTCATTTTAAACTTTACATATACCGAATTAGTGGCGGTGTGTGCATATATATATATATATATATATATATATATATAAACATACCTTAAAACTGTATTTTTCTATATATATATATAGATATATATATATATATATATAAACATACCTTAAAACTGTATTTTTCTATATATATATATATATGTGGGTATGTATAAAAACACATCTATACTGACTGTTCCTTTGCCCTACAGTAACATATTTGGATTTGTGCTTAAGTCTATATTGAAAGACATAAAATTCTAATTCAAAAGAAATAAAAAGTTTTACCTTTAAACATTGTTCATTTCCTCCAATGTCAGCAAATGTTACAGTTGAGATTTGAAACCCCAATTCTTTAAAAACAAAAACAAAGTGTATATGAAATAGAAAGATTGATTGATTTGTTTGTTTAATGGCACATCAATGCCTGAGGGTTCATTTAATGTCGAAATTTAATTTTCTAGGGAGCTGTGAAGTAATAAAAATGTTATTCTGCTTTCCCAATTGAGTACATGGTAAATGATACTCAGCTTTTGTACATATGCATGTTTGTGTGGACATAATTACTAGATGTATTAATATGTGTGTTTTATGTTGTTTTGTTGAAGTTATATTTTGAAATACAATTTGATTTAAAAAGTTGTCAGATATTATATGGATGAATGTCATGAAAGTGTTCTTTCATGTGGGTTGTTTGATTTTGTTTAGCGGCATATCAACACCTCTATGGGTTATTTAATGCCAAAATCTAAATATTTTGAGCACAATTACATGCCTTCAACTACAGATAGAATGTATTGCTAATCATGTTGCTCTAGAAATGTATTGGTGCTAAATCTTTTTGCATAAAAAGGTATTGCTGGTATTTTTACTATAAAGATGTATTTTTATACTTTCATTGTGTTTTGTTTGGGGATTCCATATTTTCCCATAGATGGGACCCTAACAGGTGCTACCACCCCTGGAACAACAGCAATTAAAAGGTGGTTCCATGCTCCTCAAAACCTCCAATCTCCCAATCAGAGGCCTTGCTGGCAGATGTAGTTTACTGTGATACCCAGAACTGAAACTGCATCAAAGTGGGCTGCCAATGCAGACAGCAGCAATTAAGATGTGGTCATCAAAACCTTCAATTTCCTGATCAGAGGCCTTGCAACCAGATGTAGTTTATGATATATATTAAAACTGTATAAAGTATTTATTCATTGTATTTTGTCCAAACTATCATGCTTGAATCACTTTAAACGAATAAAGAAAAGACATTCAGTGAATCTGAGTATTCAAACAATTCTAGCATTTGTGATGAAGAAGAACCACCACTTCAAATGGCCTTCAGTTACAAGAGCTAAGGCCAATGTGTTGCAGGATACTATTACTTCAACTTTTATATTGACCATGTCATTGATATTACATCTCTGTTCAGTTCTGGAATCAAAATTTTAGATCCAACCAAAAGATAGGAATTATTAATTTTGATGGTCTTTGTTAGATAATATTGCACAAGTGGCATCAACATTTGTTTTTAGATGGGACTTTGATATAATACCACTTTCAAGCGATGATAAAACACAGAGTGTTCCAGAAATAAATTCAGATTTCAAATCTCTATAAGGATGCAGGAGGACAATACCAAGTGTCAAGAAAGTCTTTTTCATTAGTTCCAATAAATGTGTTTTTATTCAGTTCTTTAGTTTAAATCTTTGCAAGAAGCATTTTTTGAAAGATTGGCCAATGGTTCATTTCATGAGTTTTGTAGTCATTATGGCCATTTTTCAACAAGTTAAAAAAAAAAAAAAAAAAAAAAATGTATAATTTCACAAAATTAAATACATCTGTGACAAAAGATTATGGAGAAAATGGCTGTTTTGTTGAATCCTCATCTCAAAATAGTAAAGTTTTAGGCATGTGCCTGCAAGGGTTACATTTTTTATGGCAAGCTTAGTATGGTATACTTCTGACCAATTTTTACTCTACTGTCAAATTGTGCTTTGGGATGTTCTTATGTGGTGTAAATATATATATATTTTTTTTATTGAGGTACTAAAAAAAAAAAAAAAAAAAAAAAAAAAAAAATATTAGTCTCTGTTGTTCTATGAACCATAGCAAGAAGTTGCAAGGCATTAACTGCTGCTGAAATGAAACTTATATGAACTTTTAAAATTACTCTTTTGTGTCGGGTCTTAACTATTTTGTTTTTGAGAAGCAAATTTTCCCAATGATCTAAGAATTATTGATTCCATTAGAATTATCTTTCCTTTAGTCCAAGTCTACCTATTTTATAGCACATTTATGATGATTTTTTAACTAGTTTAAAACTGACATTTTCCATTATACACTGTTGGAATTGACTTCGGATCCAATATCACACAAGACGGAAAACTGATAAATTTTGAACGGTCATAACTTTGTTGCTAATTGAGCTACCCAGATACATTTGGTACCATTTTTTTTATGTTTTGTCAAGCTCTCTATGCCTATATTAAACGTTTTTAGATAACTGAAAATAAAATTTTAGTTTGGGATAGCTATGAGAAAGAAAAAGATTAGCAACAGAGCAATAATGATGGCAGTGGCAGAACCTACCTCAAGACCAAGTTGAAGCATTAGACAAAAGGTATCAGAATACCCCTCAAGGAAAGCTTGAACAAATAGGTCTGCAGTCTAAGAAATGTAACAGTAAGGGAACAGCTTAATTTTATTTAAATATTTTATTTGTATAGATTATTAAAACCACTAAGGGAAGTAACCATTCATAAATTTACTTAATAAATCTTAAGTTCATTTAACTCCCTTTCTATTATAGGTCTTGACACAAAAGTTATAGACACACAACAGTAATTATTATTAGGTTGGTACAAAAATAATGACGTAATAATGTCGTTTTTTGACGTATTTTTTAACGTCAAAAAACGACATTATTAGGTCATTATTTTTGCACCAACCTAATATATAGTAGATTAATTACATATGGACATTTTGTATTACAATAAAAGAATGAATAATTAGGAATTTACGTATTGCCAACCTTTATTTTGTCCATTATTTTCATGTGGCTCCTGTCCTGAACGCTCAGACATTCTGGGTCTCTTGTTGGTTGGCACAGCTGAATCCTAAGGAATAAATAGCTTGTATACTGTATTTACCAGCCAAGGAAATAAAAGATTTATTTTGGAAAAAAAGAAAAATGAAAATTTAAATAAATTGTATTAAATTCAACCAGTAAGATGTGTCTGATTAATTTTTTTTTAAATTAAAATCTTCCCAAGCAAGTAGAAATGCTGTATAATGTGTAGTAAGTGATTTCTCTTGATAGCCATATTCATTATACATTTAATTTCCTTAGAAGTTTTGGTATTTTTTTTTTTACTATTAAAATCTATTGCTAGTGTGGAATCTTCCACAAAAAGCCAGTTAATCCCTGCTAGGAAATGCACTCTTCCTGTTGTAATTTTCACCATCACAATCTTACAAAATATATAACAGGCATTCATTGGTTAATCTACTCAAAACTAGATCGTTGATTGGTCAGTTCCGACCAATCAGATATCCTGCATGTGATAAATCTGTTTTCCTGTGTTCTCCATTTGAGCCTCCCATGTGGTACAACAAAATTATAAAAACAGAACACGTGTAAACTCTCTCTCTCGTCTCATTTGCCAAGATGTAATCTTCAAGAACTCCCGTCTTAACTAATGCAGTCAGACGTTAAAGACCATTACCAACATTCACGCCAGTACGAACTCTGAGATCTCTTCTGAACTTTTACCAACTTGTACAATACACAATTCCAAACATGCTAAAGAAACTTTATTCTTCTAAACTACAGTTTAATAATTACTTTCACTTTATGAGCTTAGGTACAAATATTACTTAATCTAAGAGACACAACTCTGTCTAACTTTTCAGTTCACATGCATGTATATCAAATACTTAATAAATTCAATTATGTTTCGAAACAAAATGTTTATGAATCATTATTCTCTGTCTTGTATTAATTGTTGTGGATGGAAGATTATTGAACACACACAATTTTAAACCTTCTGATAATTCAAACTTTCTATTCCTCTCCAAGGATTTTTTTTTTCTTTCTTTTTACCATTAAAATCTATTACTAGGATTTTTTTTTTTTTTACCATTAAAATTTATTACTACAATTTTTTTTAATATTAAAATTTATTACTACAATTTTTTTTAATATTAAAATTTATTACTACAATTTTTTTTAATATTAAAATTTATTACTACAATTTTTTTAATATTAAAATTTATTACTACAATTTTTAAAATTTTTTTATTATTAAACATCTATTGCTGAAACTTTTTGCTATAAAAATGTATTTTTATTTGATACTTTCATAATACTTCCTGTTTCATATTCTGACCCTTGTTTGGGGTTTCACTATTTTCCTATAGCTGGGAGCCTAACAGGTGCTATAACCCTGGGTCAGGGTGGACCTGGAAACAGCAATTAAGAAGTGTTGCCATGATCCTGAATACCTCCAATCTCACAATCAGAAGCCTCACTGCTAGATGTAGTTTTCCTTACTCAGGACGAGGATCCATTTGTCCTTCATCCTGATAAAATGCGACTACACCTGAGGATATCAACAACAATCACGAGTTTTTCCACCAAATGTGTTGAAAGCACTCCAGCTTTTCCTGAATTCCCAGTAAATGAGCTAAAGCATCACATGGTAATGGCAATATTAGCCATTTCCTGTTTTTTTTTTAGCCATTTGCAATTTTCCTCTTTCACCTTATCATTATTCAAGATCTACTTTCCCAAATTGATGAAGTCTGAAAGTGCCAGGTCAGGTCTCTATTGTGGACAAGGAAACATTCTCCAGTTATATACAGTGATTGTCTGGCCTTTAAGCTGCTGTGAGGCCTTTGCATTGTCATATTCTTTCATTAGCTGTAAAGAGAGAATCAGCCTTTATGGTTTTATCCTGCCTTTGTGGAACTTGTTACTAAAGACCTTTCTCTCTAGGCTTACCATTAACTCTACAAATCCATTCTCTTACTGCGCTTACACCATAAAGAGCTTTACCATAGACATTCATTAACACCTAGTGAATGAACGCAGCACATTTTTCTTAACAAAAAGAAAAAAAAACAAAAAAAAAAACAGAAATTCTATGATAATTCTACTTTCTATGTGCGCAAAGGTGGCAGCCATTTTGAAAAATCATTATGGGTAGGAAAAGAGGTGGTAACTCCATAAGTGTTTCTTGACAAGTCAAAAAAGGTAAGCACATGTAGGTTCTACACTAGCGGTAGACATATGTAGGTCTGGTTTTACATTAGAGCTTTGAAAAAAAAACAAAAAAAACCCACATCTGTTCTTACAAGAGAGTCAAAAAGGGTAAGGTAGATCTGGTTTTGTACTTGTGCAAAAAGAGTAGACATGGATAAAGTAAACTGATGGCCCTTTTGATGTTGACGGGTGGTGTGGTTTACACCTCTTCATGGGGATACAGTCTGCATATTCTTAATCCCAAATGCCAGGGAAGAGGTTGAAAAGGCTTAATTGCACAAGGTTATATTCTCTCAAAGTTTAATTACAATAATAACCTTATTATAATTCTACTTGTCCCTCACTTAGTGCCTAAGCACAGCCATTATGCCCTGCCAATAAATAAATAATGAACTATTCCATTTTATAGGGAAAGACAGAAAAAACACATCAGAGATGCTACTTGGTTTCAGTGAGATAATGAAACAAAGAAGATAGAAGTGTTTCATGTCTGCTTCAATGAAAAAGTTGTTAATTTCAAATCTTTTCATTTGTACCGATTTCTTAAATGACCAGGATTCATATGTATGATTATTATTGCAACATTTTTGTTAAAATTGTTAAGCTTAGATATTTAATGATGCAATAGGAGAATTTCTACAGATATTTTTTTGTCAGAGAATTTACCATGAGCTTACTCAATCATTAATTTAAGAATTAAGATTCATCAGAAAATTCAAATAGGAAAACCATGAAATTTTCATGGGTAACATTAAAAAAATAAAAGAAAAAAAAAAAGAAAAGATTTCTTGAATGTTCAGGTCAGGAGACAAAAATAAATATACTGTTTAATAAATTAACAAAGAGTCCACTCAAATATGGGCATCCACTAAAAATACATTTATGTGATAAAATCTGTCATACTAATAAATAAAAAATCCGTTGCCTCTTTAGAAATTGCTTTGTTTACATTAGGATACAAAGCTGAGCAGTTATGAATGTTTCGAGAATCTGGGAAAGATTTATGTTTATAAGGCACTATTCAACACCATCCGATCAGGACACACTTTGTGGCTATATCAGTCTAGAGTACATCAGATCTAATGATAGTTCCTCCTGAAAAGGGGGACATAACTTTGAATAAATCCTGCCGGAGGGCACTTTTTTTTTTTTTTTTTAATAAGATTTATCAAATATTCAGGTAGCAGACAAAAATAAACAAACATACTGTTTAATAAATAAACAAAGCATCTACTCAAATATTGGTTTCCATTAAAAATAACATTTAAATGATAAAATCTGTCAGATTAATAGATAAAAAAATTCATTATTTCTTTAGCATTGTAATCTGCAAAATAGTTACCGAAAGAAACTTTTCAAAAATCTATCTATATAAGTATAGCACAGTGTATGTGTGTCTGTCCACCTGTTTTTCAATCTCGGCCAATCATAAACAACCTCAAGTAACAGGTAGTAACTACTGTAATTAAAAATTAATTAAATAACTCATTTAAAGTTAAATATCAAGCAGTGAAACATTTAAAAAGACAATTATTTATTAAAAATTTAACTTTAATTTCACTTTTTGTCGCAACTGATATCATCTATTTAAACGACAAGTAGAACATGGCCTGTTGCTCATAGTTTTTTTTTTTTCTTCTTCTCTAGCATGCGTACTGTGATGTATTCAAAATATTATATAGAAGCTAGCCTAAAGTCTGCCCAAAGGGCAACTTCTAGGCTAGTAAATAAATAAAAAGGCATGAACCTAGATTTTCAACCCAAAATTACTTTACAAAAGAAAACATAAGTAATTAAAAAAAAAAAAAGAAAAAAAAAAAAAAAGTAAAACAAATAATATGAAGCATTTTTTTTTCCTACTAACCTTTGGTATCTTTGTGGTGGTCTCATGATCAGGTGTAGCATGTAATAAATTTGATTTTTGTGACAAGTTGTGGCTGGGGAGTTTCTTAGAATCAACCCCTTTCCGTATACTGCTAGCAATTGGCCGGTCCTTGGCTAAGTTGACAGTATCTATAGGATAAGAGTGACTAGAATGGGATTTTCTGTTGTAAGAAGCCATCTGCACAGGCACATGGTTCATCACGTAAGATGATGACGTGGCTGAGGGTAGTGACTGTTGTGATGGTTTATTATGATGTCGGGCATTAGCAGGATTGGATGAGGTCTTTGCAGAACTTGGTTTTCCAGGAACTGAATAATGCAAGTTATTCTCAAGGGGAGCTGAAGGTGCTGATGAGGCCAAATAGGGTGCTGAAGATGATACAGACTTGCCTGGTGAGGCCAAAGGTTTTGAAACATTTAGGTGAGATGGCACTTCCATGAAGTTGCTAGATTTCTCTGCTTTGGGTGTGGTTTTATTATTCTGGTAGATGTTAGTCATAAAGTTGTTCATCATGTTAGTATCCTGCAAAAAAGTTAATTGATGGTAAATAATGGAAAACTAGAAAGGATAAGAAGTTGTGGAGGGCCAGGATTGCTCATGTTTTGAAGGGACATGGCACATAGAAATTTTTTTTTTTTTTTTTAAATCAATTCACCCCAAGCAAGGTGATAATGCCACTAAGATGCAAGGGGCTACTGGGAGTCAAAGAGAATGAAAAAGACGTTAGAAGGAACCAGAAACCTAATCCTAAACAGGAAACAAGGGAAAAACCTCTACTCGTCTATTCACCCCAAGGAAGATGATAATGCCACTAAGATGCAAGGGACTACTGGGAGTGAAAGAGAATGAAAAAGACTTTAGAAGGAACCAGAAACCCAATCCTAAACAGGAAACAAGGAATAAACCTCTACTTCTCTATTTACCCCAAGCAAGGTGATAATGCCACTAAGATGCAAGAGACTACTGGGAGTGAAAGAGAATGAAAAATATTAGAAGGATCTGGAAACCCAATTTTAAACAGGGAACAAGGTGTTAACTATACTGACTCTTGTGGTCCTACCTAGGACTGAACTCACCATCCTTGGCTAACAAATTCCTGAAGATTCCCACTCTTCAACTTAATGGATGTTTTCTATGCAGTGGCAGTAACTTGTCTCCCTTTCTGCCAACATGGTGAAGTGCTGTCACTCAGTTTATTTATCAAGATCCTATTTTAACATCTGGTAGCAGAGTGTATTTCATAAAAAACAAAAAAACAAATGGCTACAAATATGAAGTTTTTAGCCCCACCAGTGATTATCCCAGAAAATTACCATGCTTGGAAAAAACAAATGAAGTTCTGGGAAATGACAACAAATATAGATGTTAGGGAAAGAGCTTCAACCATGTTTTTGAGTCTAAATGGTAAAACCAGAGAAGCAGTTCTGGAAATGGACCTGGATAAATTAAACACAAAGGAAAGGCATGAAGTTATTGTATAAGAATTTGGACTCTTTTTCAAGGTGGATGTTAATCAAGCAGTTCTGATGGTGTATGGAAATCTTGAAAAATATATTAAACCACAAAACATCACCATTGCTCATTTCATTACAGAATTTAATACGGTTCAACAACTCTGTGAGCAAAAGGGATAAACTCTACTCCTGTTCAAAATGTTAAAATTTCAGAGTCCGGACAGAGATGTTAGAAGTATAGAAGTAAAGTAGACTTTAGAATAGTAATTCTCAATGTTGGCCTGAGAAATATTTGAAATCTGTTTGGAGATACAAGGAACAGTGTATATGTCACATGGAATTTCTATGTGTTTATGTGGGCCTGAAATTTTTGACAACAACAAAAAAAGAAAAGGAGAAGAAAAAGAAAAGGAGAAGAAGAAAAAGAAAAGGAGAAGAAGAAAAAAGAAGAAAAAGAAAAAAGAAGAAAAGAAAAAAGAAGGAGAAGAAAAGAAAAGAGAAGAAAAAAGAAAAGAAAAAGAGAAACATTAATTTAGAAGGAAGAACCGGAAAAGCCAAATGTCTAAAAGGAAATGAGAAATAAACTTCTACTCCTGTCCAAAAAACCAGGAAGGAGTGTGAGGGCAATTGACCCTAAAATTGAAGAGGTTAAGATTGTAACATTCAGGGAAGCATCCATGTGGGAGGCTTTTCTACAAAGCAGCAGTTCATGGGAAAGAGCTGAGTGAAACTTCCTCCTTACAATTGGAATACAAAGGAAATTAGTGTGATTCAGCTCTGTGGATGTAGCATGGCAGGTTTTAGCTGTAAAGGTCTAAGCTGATGGAACTAAAGAATCTACCTCATGCGGACATATGCCATGGAAATAATGATAGATAGAAATAGGCCTGCGATGATGTGCCTGTGGGGAAAGAAGTTGCAGAATGGAAAATAAGGAATAAATGATTTTGAACTCTATCAAAGCAGGAAAGTGAGGACTGAATAATTCTTGCCCAGAGATACCAGCCATCCTCCATTTTTGGTCTAATCTGACTCTTGTGTTTATTTAGACAATAACTCTATAAATGATGATTTTCTAATGAAGATCACCTGGGCATTTTCATATTGCCCTTGGATAGGAGAACTAAGACATTCCCTGATGTCTGCAGCATTTTTTTTTTCTTTTTAATTTTTTTTAGAAAGAGGTAAATTGATTGATTCGTTTTCTACAGCTTATCAATCCTTTCCATCCAGAAAATATTTTTACATTGTTAGAATTTTTTTGTTTTTGGTGATAATAATGACTAGAGATACGAGTCATGAATTAACCCATAGCTGGGAGGAGAACGCCCCCACTAAGGCACTCATCCAAATGCCATGATATCTACTATTACAATTTGTGGCTAAAAGCTGTCCAGTTCTCCCTTTCCATTCATGACAGTTCAAAACCGTCTACGCGGTTTTATTTTACACAGATGAAATGCCACAAACCTCTTACTAATTTATCACTTTTTCCATAGCAAATGTTCAAACAAACTACATTCCTTAGTTTAGACCTTTACGGTGAGGACATCCTGTGCCACATACACAGAGTTGAATCCTTCCCTTTTGTATCCCATTGGTAAGAAGGATGTTCCACTCAGACAGTTTCTCTCTCGGAATGACTACTTTGTGGAACTGACTGCTGGAAGGATGCTTGCACGATAACTACAATCATAACTGTTTCAAGTCAAAGGTGAGCCATTATTTATTCATAATCTGCACTTCTTACATCCATGCAAAAAACCCTCTTCAGTGACCCTGTACTTCGAGTGGCTCTTAGGCTTTGTTCTTGTATTAACTGAACAATAGCAAAAAAGAAAAAAAGCAACAAAATAAGATGAAAGAAAAACTGTGCAAAAAATGAATTAAGATATTAATAGATTCCAATAATAAAATCTAAATACCTTGTACAATACGTAGTCCGTGTTGTCAGAAGAAAAACTTTTGTCTGTTGTATCACTTTCAATGTCAAGGCAATCTTCCTTGTATCTGAAGAAAGAAAAAGTTTGAAATAATATCTATTATTATTATTTCCTTTCATTTCTGCTGTATACTTATTTCTTTTCAGGTCCCAACCAGAGATCTAAGCTTAGAAATGACATCATGACACTAATCATTTCTGTAAAAAAAACAAAAACAAAAAAACAAAACAAAAAAAAACAAACACACACTTAAGATGACACACATTTTACATAGATAAAAGCTAATGTGTAGGCTTTACTTGTAAGTACAGAGTAACCCGGATATAAGAGAGTTGTCGGGACTGGTGACAAAGTCTCTTATATCCGGGTATGGTCTAATTTATATACATTAACACAGGCTCTAATTTGGGACCAGAGAAAATCTCTTATATCCAGGTTTCTCTTATATCTGGGTTACACTGTACAATTTTTTTGTCATGGGCTAGTAGGAATCCTTTCAATGAATCTATCAGAATCTTCTCCAATCAAATTGAGGGCTCCAACTGGAATTGTTGATATTCTCATGTGCCACATTTTTGAGATTTCGATTTCATGGTCCTTGTTACGATCTGCAGGGACTGCCATGTCAATAAGAAGATATGTTCTGCTTTTGTGGTTGCTGATCACGATGTCCGAGTTATTATTATTATTATTCCTTCCTGTCCAAGTCTACTTGTTGCAATTGTACTAGTTGCACACTTTAAATTTTGATTAATTTTAAAAATACTTGCCCACACATACCTACATTTATTGTATTTGCAATCTTACTGGTCATTTCAGCGACTGACGAATCGGAGGACAATCCAAACAAATGTCAATAGTGTAAATAGTTACAATACCTCATCTTAAAAATATAGAGAACTTGCTCTGTCCATAGTGTTCACAGTATTCATCAGTAGAATTACATCTTTTGCTTCAAGTTTATTCTACATCTGTAAGGAAATTGTTTGACATTCACTGTCAGACCAGAGATTAGATGTCACATAGGTGTCCAGCATGTTTTTTTTTGTTTCCAATGTCAAATTTTCAATCATTTGCACTACTGAGATGGATGTACAGTCGGTGTAATGGTTGGCGGATTGGATTGTGAAATTGGTGAGAGCAGTTCAAACTCCAGGTTAGCTACATTCACTGTCATGCAAATGCTCTTGGGAAAGGTATAAATCCATCTTTTTCCCCACCAGCTATGGGTTAAGTAATAAAGCAGATTGGATTCTTGTGTTTCTGGATGGACTGATATGTCTAAATAACAACCACATGTCTGCAACAAAATACACCAGACCCACAGATGGTCATTGCTAAATTTCAATAGTTGCTACCCCACCAACCTACAAAAAAAAAAAAAAAAAAAAAAAAAAAAAAAAAAAAATGGAGATTACAAATAACACATAGGACAACTATTCAATTACTTTCTCAATAGGAATCAACCACTTAAAACTATAAAAAAAAAACAAAAAAACCCTCAGTCTAGGAAAAGGAAAACTGAATTTCCAAACCTGGATAGATGGAGGAACCTTTTTAGTGTGGAAACTTGTAGCAGTCTAAAGGAACGAAAGTCCCAACAGAAAACTAAGCCTTCCTCAGAGTATGGAAGTTGGTCATGGGAGTTGATCACCACACCTTGTGGAGCAATTCCATTACAGAAACCTCACTAAAAAGACCTTGCATGCCACAAGGCACCAGATAGATAGCACATGACCAAAATAGTTGAATTTCTGTACTTGCTGGATTTCGACATTCCCAGTAATGTAGCTCACACCTTGGACTCTTTTTTTTTACTAACAAACTATGTATTTTATCTTCTTACTGTCCTTTCTTGCTTTTTTTTTGTCAAAGTTCTTTCAGCTTTAATTCTGTTATTAAGTATTTTTTCTTATACCGACTGAGTTATACATTTACGAGAAGACTGAAGAATACATCAGTCAAGATCCAATGATAAAGGATGCTGATGTTAGTCTGATTAATTTGTGGAACAAAAAATATGATATAGATCAAGCATGGACTGGTTTATGGAGCACTCAGTATAGTACAGACTCACAAGCAATGTATTATGAAAGTGACATACTGGGAAGAGTAAGAGATCCTTTATTTCTGTAAAGACAACATGTCAATTGGTATTACTTACCTGAAGCCTGTACTTTTGCTAGCAAGGTGCTTCTTTTCCAGCTGACTTGTAAAATCTTCTGTCTCCTCCGAAGACTGTTCATCATTGCAGATTACTTCGTAGGCTTCATAAAAGTAGAAACATTGTAATAATAACAACAAAGACAAGGACTATAGTCCAAGTGCAAATAATGTAAATTGGTAAGTTCTTTAATTCTGGACTTGGTAGTTTTCAAACAATGACCATTCCGAGATAATTATATGAAAAATGATAGTTGCTTTTAAAAATACTGAAATGTCTTCAACAGACTATTAGGTCATGAAACCTGATTTAACCTCTCACTACAACTGACTTTATCTGAGATGACTTCCCATCACTCCCAATGTTGCATCCTCTTTTTTGTTGCTCTATGTCCCTTGCTGTTTTACACAATATCTATGATGCCATGCACGACACGCACCAGACATGGGCACAATCATGCGCATGTGCATGACACACACACTATATAGGCATAATCAAAAACCAACAAGAATGACGTAAGTCTGAGCTAAAATACATTTTCAAGATTTAAAAAGGAATTTAAGTTTACTCAGAGAATACAGTTTTCACAGAGGGCTGTAGCCACCCCCCAACCCTAACCATAGCAAACAACTAGGCTAAAACTATCAAACTTCTTACAGGAATATAACACGTGGGGTGGGGGGGAACTCCGCCAGAGGACTGAAACCCACTTCATTGTTTATTTCCTATTATATCAATAAAGGACGCAGGCATATCCAAAAATTCTGACTTTAAAATCTTTCTCTTTGTGAGTGTGTAAAAATCTTTTGGAGAATAATTTACTGATACAAGTTTTGCTAATTAACCCATAGCAGGAGAGTAAAGATGTGGATTCATGCCTTTCTCAAGGCTATTTGTGCATAAGTGAATATAAAAAACCCAACTGGAATTGGGATTCGGCTCTCTGATTCCCAATTCAGAGCTCTTATCTATTATACCACCCACCCACACATCCGAACTTACAGCACCTGGTATTTCTAACTGGTCACCCACCTAGTTCAACTAGTATATATTTAGCTATATTTATGTGCATATAGCTACATACCTCAGTTTCACCAGTTCAGACCTTCACAGCTAGAATCCGTCATGCTATGTATATAGAATTAACTCATCTCCATATTCCATTGATAAAGAGGAAGTTTTATTTAGACAATTTCTTTCCCAGAACTGTTATTTTTGGAACAGACTCCTGAAAGGATGTTTCTTTAATCCCTACGATCTTAACCTCAATTCTAGGGACAACCATTATTTATTTTATGGATCCTTGTTATATGTACTTCTTACTTTCTCCCTTTACACAACAATCTCATTAAGTAACTCTCTACTTTGAGTGGCTCTTGGGCCTTGTATTGGGTGAACAAGGGTATAAAAGAATTTTTTTTTTTTTTTTAAATTGCATTACTAACCTTTTTCTACACTCTTTAAAAAAGCAGTTCTTTTTTTCCTGGCATAATCACTGCAAAAAAAAAAAAGAAAAGAAAAAAAAGCACATTTGTCATTTAGATACAAAGAGAAATATTAAAAGGGAGTCATTACTATTTTTGGACTGATTAATTTAATGGTATATTGACACTGATTGGGTCATTTAATGTCAAGTACAAGTCTTATTGGGCAAAAGTAACAACGAAGGGTCATAAACACTATGTAAGTGTCGGTTCAGTTTACATTAGGAGGGGGGGATCAAAAACGTTAAGGCTGTGCCCAGTTTATATGGAGGTGGGGTGGGGGAATCAAAACCGCTATCCAATTTGCTGCCAGAGTAAGAAATTTCTCACAAGATATATAGTCAGCTGTTCCAGGACAATCATTGCTTCCATTGCCATTTACAAATTGTTTAGAATCATTATCAAATTCATTGCCAGAGTAAGAAGTCCTTTCTTACAAGATATTTGGTAACTGTTCCAAAGTGATAAAATAACATTTTCAATTTTTGTATTCCTTGTAGGTCAACTTCGGTTCAAGATTTCTGTCATTTTACTATGCTTTCTAAATCGTTAATACTTTGTAGTTATTGGAATTCTTGTGCGTGAATGTTACGTACCTGTACATCATCTGCAATTCTTTGGCCATGGTGCCAACACTGAAATTCTTGTGGTTTGCATGACTAGCCAAATACTGTTAAAAACAAACAATAAGCAGCATTTAAATAGAGTTTAATCAAGAGATAGTAAAACAATATAACATCTAAGCAATAAAGTATTCTTTAGCATTTGCTAGCCAGTCTAATTTGGCTTATCAAACACTGTATGACATTGAGGCGATGAAGTAATTAAACATTAATTCTAAACAGGAAAAGAGAAGAGTTAACCTGAAATAAAATATGGGCTTAGAGAGAGAGAGAGAGAGAGAGAGAGAGAGTGGATAAATATTCCCCCTCTCCTAAAAGTTTATTTTTCTTGTCTATTTAGAGTCCGACATGTGGACAAAAACAGATTCAGAGAAATGTCTTTATCTCTTTCTTGAGAAATCAGAGAGATGCATATATTTTTCATTGATGAAAATGGAAACACAGAATGAACCCTTTTTTCTTAGGACTGAAGTTATGCAAAATCAATCATGTCATGCCAAGAAGGTGGTCTGGTTTGAGTTTTCCCTGAAGATGGCAACTGGCCCAGGGATGGAAAACAGAGTCTCTTTGTTGAGAATTTAGGTAAACAAATATATTTTCATTGATAAAAACAGATTTGGGAAATATTTTTTATCTGTCACTCAGGTTAAAATGAGAAGAAATTTCTCTTAACAGGTCGGACGTACTGTACGATTAATGCTGGAGTTATGAAAACAAATTCTATCATCAGTGGTCTGGTTTGTATCTTTGCTGGACCAAGAAAATGGAAAAGATTCAGAGAATTAAAATTAATGGCTGGAAGGGAACTCTGCCTTCTCCTACACATTTTAAAAATTAGATTTGTCACCAAGAGAGTTATGCATGCCCTGGAAAGTGGGCTGAGCTAGAATACTGAAAAGGAGGGTGGAAAGGGAAGAGTTTGGGCCCTGCCGGTGCAAAGTAGTAGTGAGAGTTATGAAGTAAAGCAAGTTAGAGTTAAGGGAGAAGCAATCTCTGTGACTACTCCCAGAGAAGGTATATAATTCTCCAAATTTGGAAAATTGATTAAGAATGTAGAAATAGAGACCAAAGAAAACTTGAATTAATGAAAATTAAAGAATCAACGAACCCCCAGAACTCTTCAGTCCCATGCCAATTTTGGGCCGAAGTGCATACAAGTTATTAAATTAGTTTTGAAATACAGCAAAGTATTTTGCTTATTGGAACTATTAAAATTTAATCTATTTGCTTGAAAAGAATAAAATCTTCAAGAAAGGTATACTTTAATTTTAAAAAATTTATTTTAAACCTTACATATCACGTTTCTTTTAAAGGTACCTACTTAAATTGATTGGAGTATTATGTATCATTTTAAACTGTATCTCAGGAATACACATCCTGACAAGTTTAAAGTTTTAGTATTCTTCTTCTTTTATATGCTGTGTCCCTTCTGGATGTAGGCAATCATGGCTCTCCACTTCTCCAATCCTCTGTAGTTCTCAATATGTTTTGTCCTTTTGCTACTTCTCCCAAACCCTGTTTTGTCATCTACTTGCTTAAGCCCGCTATGTATGCCATGCATTGCTTTCCCTAGTCTCTTTTTCCCCCCGTCTGCTCTGTGAGTATCAGATTCTTCAAGCCCTCCTTTCTCATTACGTGTCCCAGAAATTTCAGCTGTTGCTTCCTGGTGTTAAGTATAAGCTTCCACCTTGTTTGCATTCTCTCCAAAACCTCATCATTGTTCACATGTTATCCTTAGCATTCTTATGTGGAACCATACCTTGGTTGACTCAAGTCTCTTCATCTTTGAGGAGATTGGCCAACATTTGCTGCCATAAAGGAGGACAGATATCACATAGCAGTTCAGTACTCTTTTTTTTTTTTGTTACCAAAGAAATCCTTCTGTCTCTTAATACTCTGCCTAGCTTTTGAAATGCGTCTTTGGCAATCCCAATATTTCTTCAGATCTCAGCATCGTACTTACCGACCTCTGTCAGAACACTTACCAGATATCAAAATTTCTGCACCTGCTTCATTTTAGTGTCCCCAACCTGTAAATCACATTTCAGGCTCATCTTTTAACTGATGACCATGCATTCTGTCTTCTTGTAGTTTATGCTTAGTCCTTCTTGCTCTCCTTTGCTACCTTCTGTAGGAGGTTTTGCAGTTTCCTTTCCCTGTCTGCTATCAGCACTGTGTCATCTGTGTATCTTATGTTGTTAAGATTGTGTTGAATCCTGGTGGGATTTCCAATTTTCTCAGAATTGCCTCACCATATAGGTTGAATAACTCTGATGAGAAGACACATCCTTGCCTTATTACCCTTTCTATTTTTATATATCTGCTGAATTCATTGTGTGTGTGTGTGTGTGTGCGCATGCATGTTGTTTGCTGCCAGTTTAGGTTCTTAATTATTCTAATGTTTCCCAAATATATCAAGGTTGCTGAGCAGTTCCAACAGATCTTTTTGGCGTACTTGTCGAACACCCTTGCATAGTCTATAAAACATAGGTGCACGTCCTTTTGCATTTGATCTTTCTGATAACATGGACACCGACATGTACGCCTTTTTCTATTTCACAGAGAAGCTTCCCCACATTTTTTGAATTTACAGTCAGTTATTTGCCATGCGTGATACACACTTAGGTAATCATGTATCTTTCGATACATGACTGACCAGGCAGATTTGTCCCCACAGTAGTTTGCCATTTCTTTCTGCAGTAGACCAGTTGCCATCCAAGACTGTAGAAAATGGTCTGTCCGGCTTTGGGGGAGGGGGTGAGGGAGAAATGTTTAAACAACAAATAACGACGCTGCATTTTTTTTTTTAAACAGCAGGAAAAATAAATGATTTAAATCAAATGCTAGAAATTTTCTTTTTCTATTCTGTAAATTGATATCTGATCAAGAAAATTTGTTTATGTTGTAAATACCCTTGGGTACTATTTTTCATGAAAGTAAAAGAAAACAGTTGAAGTTCGCAAATAAAATACAAATACCAATAAAAATTAGAATCGGGTTGACTTTTCAAAGCATTTGTCATGATTTTTTGTTTTTATAAATAACTGACTCCACGAATTTTTTCTTTTTAGTAAATTTAAAGTTTATTAGTTAAAGAAAAAAAAAAGAAAGAAAGGAAAAGACATTTCTTTGGGGTGGGGGCTGAGGGAGTAATAATTAGGAGAGAGAGAGACTTTTTTTTTTTTTTAAACCGCGATTTGTCAGAATCAAAAAAAAAAAAAAAAAATACTGATCTTATTTTTATCAATTTACAAGATCTTGTTCAATGTTCAGTAATACATTTAAAATTGATGACGTCTTTTTTTTTTGTCGGTACATACGTCCCAAGCTTCTAAACGTCCGAATTCTAAGTCTCTAAAATTTAAATTAATATTTTCATTTTTAATTCTTTAAAAATTTACATAAGTTTACATACAAATCCGATTTTTGTTACTAAATAAATGGATAAAAAAAAAAGAAATAAATCACTAGTTAACAATAACATTTAACAAAAATAAATAAAAATAATGAAATAATGTTACTTTAAGCGAAACACTTACAATAAAAAAAGCACGACTATTTTTACAGAATGAGTAACTAGAAGATTATTCAGTATTAGAATTTCTGGAATAAATACCAATAAAATACCAAATTAATTTTACAAATGAATACTTAGTAAACAATTTTCAACACAATAAAAACTGTCTTAATTTACAGTTCAAGTCTTAAATCAAATGGTAATAATGTGAATTTCCAAACATTTTTTTTTCATTCAAGAAACAAAACGATCAAAGTTGGTTGAAAGCGAAAACAATTTTAAATTATGGATACGACATATTTTAATTTAAAACAAAAAATTTACATTCAGATGTCCTGTTTTTTTTAAGTATTTTTAAATTCGTAAAAAATACATAAAAAGGTTTAGTTGTAAAAAATAAAGTTAGGCTTTACTCGTCGACATGACTTTTTCGTTCTTAGGAAAATTCTTAGTGAATTTTAAGAAGACTATAAAATACAAGGAATTAAAAACAAACTGAAAGAATGTACAACAGGAGCTGAGTATATAAGAAGTTTTTCTTTTTTTAAAGATTGCATAAGTTTTAGTATGAAAAAAAACGAAACAAAAAAACAACCAAAAAACTATGGCATGTGTTAAAAATTTTAAAGGTAAGAAAAAGAGAGAGAAAATATATTAGATTTCTTAGATAAACATAAAACAATGTACTAAAAGCATCAGGATTTTTCTATCAGAAATTTTTATCAATGCTTCGAAAACAAGTATAAACAAAACAAAAGAGGAAATTTATGCTAAAAACGTGGAAGAACACGTGTTTCTATTTTTGAAGCGCGAAGATTAAAATAATATTTTTAAAAAAATGAGTTAACATCATTCCATTGGATAAAACTATTTCTGATAATTCCGAAGTTGCTAATTTACCTGACGCATCCGTGGGATAAGTTTTACATCCACTAAATAATAAGAATCTTTGTTAGAAGCAGATTTCTTTTTCGAACTCATTTTCAAGTTGGTGCTTTGAAATGGGTGTTAGGCGTAATTATGTCCCTTATTTAAAAATTACCTCCCTTTTCAGTGTTTATTACCTCCACTTGAACTCGACGGGAGAAAGTAAAATTTGAAATCTCTTCTTTCAGAAAGTACGTGAATAAGTCCTGTAGTCCGACCTTCTTTTAATCCGACCATAATTCCAAGAAAGAAAAAAATAGTTATCGGAATGGCACATGGAGGCACTTGAAATTCCCGCTGCTGCTGTTGAATTACGCCCGTGGATGACAATAGATGGCGTTACGGCGTGTACCTGTCCGACATTTCGGGGTTTTTTTTTAAAATACCGAACTTGTTTTAAATTCCAGGATTTTTGTTAAGATTCTTATTTTGTTGACCATATTTAACCGTAATCATGGCCTCTAATAGAGAACCAGGTGCCGCTGGTGGCACCACCAAACGTAAGCACAACACGATATCTATTCAGGACAAGGTTGAAGTACTGGAAAAATTGGACCGCGGAGTTCCCGTCCGTCAGCTGTGTGAAATGTATGGCATTGGAAAGACCACAGTAGTTGATATAAAGAAACAAAGAGAGAAAATACTGAAATTTTATACGAATAGCGATTCTAAAAAACAAATGAGCATGAGGAAAACTATGAAAGACAGCAAAAGTACTGAGCATGATCGGGTAATGATAGAATGGTTCAGGCAACGGCGAAATGAAGGGGTTGACTTGTCGGGTCGCATGATGAAATACCAAGCTAAATTATTCCATGAGGAACTGAAGTTAGAACATAAATGTGATTATAGTGACGGCTGGCTGAACAGGTTCAAAAAGCGTCACGGAATATCTCTGCAAAAATGTGGAGAAAAACGGTCAGCGAATCAAGAGGAACCCAACGAGTTGGTTGAAGAATTCTCGAAATACGCGGCCGACGAGAACCTTAATCTTGAAGCATGCAATGCCGACGAAACCGCAATATACTGGCGATGTACACCAAGGAAACCCTTGGTAACGGATGGCGTCGAAACACCAATGGGGTTCAAAAGGGATTCTAGTGATGAAAATCTGACCGAGTGGGTACAAGTTCACAACGAAACGCCTTTTGTCTATCACAGGAAAGACAATGAAAATCTGGACAGTTCTATGATGTATGAAATTGATGATGAAGCTAATTATGTCGACGTAGCTGCCGGGTTTAATATCGACAGGTTAATAGAACTGATGACTGAATTAATTAAAGGACTAGGGCAACATTCCTTCGTGACAGAACAGGAATTAATGAACTTCCACTTGATGCACGAAAAATTACACAGGGAAAGATCAAAATGTCTGATGCGACAACTTCGGCTTGAGGACATGATTAAAAAAAAAAGGAACCAAGAAAGCTAATTTCGTCAACAGTGAAAGCCCCATGTCTTCAAGTAAGTATGGGGATGAAATCGACAAAAAAACCCCATTACAAACAATGTTAAAAAACGATTTTTAATGTGTATGAAATGAAATCCGTGTGTTGTTACTTCTAATGACATTTTTAAAGAGATCACTATGGGGTAGAAGGGTTTATCTTCTTTCTATGAATTGAATTTATGATGGTGAAGGTAAACTAAAAAGAAAAGAAAAAAATTAAGTGGAAAGTTAATTTTTGTAATATTACTGTTCGCACCATTTCCAATTTTTATTTATTAATTTTCATATGATCGAAATTTTGAAACGTTATATGACAGTCAAAAGTTGATTCACTTTAAATTTAAAAATAGCGATTTTTTTTTCACTAACAGAAATTCGTAAATTATTAGGTTAATAATTAATTTTTTACCGTCCATTCTAAAAAAATTTTTAAAAAAAAGGTAATCTCTCTTATGGCAGGTCACATTTGCAGTTTGATATTACGATAAAAAAAATCCTATGATTGCATGAGCTGTGTCATTTTCTTTCCCCCACATGTTCCGTAGAAAAAATATCAGTGCTATTTGAAATGAAATGAATGGAAGTAAAAACGAAATGAAGTAATTTTTATTTACACATAAAAATATATGTATATATATTTATTTACATTAAATACCAAAATTGAATTTTTTTTCTTTTATTTATTTAAAAAAAACGCTGTATTTATTTATTTTGAGAACAAATGAAGTATTTAATTTCACTTAAATTTTATTTTTAAATATGTTAAAAGAACCTCTCTGTTTATCACAAAGGAACACATTTTGTACAGGTAATAATCAGAAATGTGGATGCTTTTAATGTCTAATGATAGGTGAGTATAAATTCCACTTGAGTTTTTTTATATTCACTTCCAGACAAATACCCTTGGGAACATATGAATACATCTTTTTCTCTCTCCCCCCACCAACTGGGTTAAATATTTGTATCTGGAAAATCATTGTTATTCTCAAGAAATTGTTAATGCAATATTCACTCGCAAAAAATGAATTATTCTTACAATTCAAAATAACATTTGTGACAGCAAATGGTTGACAAGCTGTAAAAAATAAAATAAACCTAAATTAATCAAACAAATATCAAAAAAGTTCTCCCTTTTTGTTGTATGGTAGGCTATAAGGACAATGTGATGTTTTTTTTTTTTTGTTTTTTTTTTCAGTTACCAACTACCAAATGAAAATTCTTATGTGCTGTGTCCTCTCAGGATAATCAACTGTCAAATAAGCATAATAATACAGTTCCCCTTAAATGTGTAAACTCTTATCCTCCACACCTATGATATTGATGTGCAACTACAGTTCTTCTCAAAAGAGGTAACCCTTAACCTATAGGTTTGTGGAATTGATAATCCCTCTTGTTCCTTTCAAGTGTAGCCCTTGATTTCCAGGCCTGTAGATTTGACAAGCCCTACAGTTTCTGCAAATATGGTAACTCCAGTCCTGTGGCACTGACAAATCTTACAATTTTTTAAAAATTCAAGAATTTGCCAAATTAGATGCACTGTTAGGGTAAGATGATATTGCTTTTTATTTTTTTTATTTTTATTTCTGTTTTGTGTAAATTTATTAAAGAATGGTATAATTTGTATTTGTTAATGTAAGAAACTCTCCATATCCTGTAATTTATAAAAATTTGCAATTTTATAGCCAATTCATTCTGAACCAGGGGTTCCTAACCATTTTTTTTTTTTGCTCTGTACTCTTTATGTACCCACCAAGATTAAGGATCAAAATTGATTTAAAAAAAGTGTTTTGTTTGAATTGTTAGTGAAAAGTTTGAGAAGTATATTTTCACTTGTTTCTCTTCAAGGTTCATAAGATATGTATTAATTCTGTGAACATGTTAGCATAATAGATTGTGAAATGTTCAAAGCCTGTTTTGTTGGCACTAAGTTTATTGATTCCAAGCAGAGATTTAAGGAACTGCACAAGTTCAGATGTTTTAAAATTTGATCTCTGATTTGATTTAATCTCTGACAATGCTGACAATATTGACCCACATTACCATATTTGAGTAGCAGGTTCAGCAATCTGGTTGTGTGAGCTTCACATCCAAAACCAAATGTCATGTCAATTCTCAAAAGAGGCTTGTAGACTCATTATCTAGGAGACTTACCAACTCCTCTTGCATACCTGCCCCAGCCTCTAACAACTGAGCCTTTGCACAAAAAAGGAAATTGATGATACACACACAGGTTGCCTTATTTATCAGTTTTTTCACATATTATTACTTGAAAAGTGCATGTGTACCCATCTGAACCTCCTATATCCCACCTGAAGTTCTAGTGTACCCTACTCGTGGTCGTGTACCCATGTGCATGTGTAACCACCTGAACCTTTTGAGACGTGCAAGTGTACCCTACTCATTCTACTATATTCCTTTTGAAAAGTGCAAGTGTACCTATCTGAACCACCTATGTACCTTTTAAGAAGTACAAGTGTACTTCATTCATACTCCTATGTACCCCTTCAAAACTGAAAGTATACCCATCTGAATCTTTTGAGAAGTGCAAGTGTACCCTACTCATCCTTCTATGTACCCCTTCAAAAGTACAAATGCACCCATTTGAACCTCCTATATACTACTTGAAAAGTACAAGTGTACCCTACTCATCTTCTTATGTAAAACTTTGAAAGTGCAGTTGTTCCCATTTAAACCTCATATGTACCCCTTGAAAAGTGCCTGTATACCCTACTCATTCTCCTATATACCCTGTCAAAAGTGAAAGTGCACCTATTTGAACCTCGTATATGCCATTAGAGAAGTGCAAGTATACCCTTTTCATCATCCTATGTACCCCTTAAAAAGTGCAAGTGTACCCATCTGAACATCCTACGTGCCTCTTGAGAGATGCAAGTATACCCTTTCATCCTCCTATGTACCCTTTGAAAAGTGCAAACCTACCTATATCAGCCATTGTACCCCTTGAGAAGTGCAACTATACACTTCTCTGTCTGTTATGTAGCCCTTGAGAAGTGTAACTGTGCCCATCTCAGTCCCCTATGTACCTCTTGAGAAATGCAAGTGTACTCATCTTCATATGTACTCCTTGAGAAGTACAGCTGTACTCATTTCAGCCCTTTATGTACCTCTTGAAAAGTGCAATTGTACCCTTTTCAGTGCCCTATGTACCTCTTGAGAAGGGCAAGTGTACTCATCTCCATATCTTAAGAAGTGAAGTCTACTCCTCTTAGCTTTCCATGTGCACCTTGAAAAGTGTGTGTTCCCCTCCAGATACCTATGTACCCTTTGAGATGTGTACACATAAACCCTCAGAGTACATGTACCATAGGTTAGAAACCCCCTTTCTATATTGTACAGAAATCTTCATGAAGGATATAATAAACTCTTATACAATATTTAATTCAATGGCCTTTGTCACATTTATGTTTTTTAGTGATCTATGGGTGTTGAGACAGATAAGTTAGATTTATGTATCAACACTTGTTGGGATATTTAAGGTGCAACGTCTTATGGGGCACCCAGTAAGGATCAAAATCGCTACTGATGAGTAATGATCAACAAGTTTAATCTCACAAAGCATTAGACCATGTCAAGTTACCTAGAAATTACTTTAATATGAAAATGTATTGGAAATGACTTTAATATGAAAATGTATTGGAAATGACTTTAATATGAAAATGCATTGGAAATGACTTTAATATGAAAAGGCATTGGAAATGGTTTTAATATGAAAAGGCATTGGAAATGGTTTTAATATGAAAATGCATTGGAAATGATTTTAATATGAAAATGCATTGGAAATGATTTTGGTATGAAAATATATTGGAAATGATTTTGGTATGAAAATATATTGGAAATGGTTTTGATATGAAAATGCATTGGAGATGGTTTTGCTATAAAAATGCATTGCAAATGATTTTGCTATGAAAATTCAGTGGAAATGTTTTCTCGATGAGAATTCATTGAAAATGATTTTGGTATGAAAATGCATTGCAAATGATTTCTCTATGAGAATTCATTGAAAATGATTTCTCTATGAAAATGCATTGGAAATGATTTTACTATGAAAATGCATTGGAAATGATTTTACTATGAAAATTCAGTGGAAATGTTTTCTCTATGAGAATTCATTGAAAATGATTTTAATATGAAAATGCACTGTGAGAGTTTTTATTTCAGTTGATTTTTATAACACATGAATCTTCGTTTGGTATTTTTAATGTTGAATTTTGTATTGGGAACCCAGTGAGAAAGAAGCATACTAATCATTAGTAAAGGTCAAATGGACAGGCCTCCTTAACTATTACTCCACACCAAGATGCCTATGTACTTTACAGGATATCATATGAGAGAGTGAAGCAACAAAGAAAAGATTTTTAAAAAGATGTCTTATATTTGGTCATTTGGTTAAATTTTAAACAATAGGTCGGGTGAAAAATTTTTCAGCAACTCTTTGTAAATGGTTGTTAAGCCGAACATGTATTTTATGTTTTAAAATAAAATGACAACACCATGAAAAGTGTTTCAGCTTACACAAGATTAAATGTACGGGTAAGATAGTCAGATTATGGTGAATAATCACTTTTAAAGATTAATAGGTGTGAACTCCTGGAGGTGTATATATATATATATATATATATATATATATATAAAGTGTGATGGGTAAATTGTCGCCATTTTATATTTTTAATTTTGTGCATGCATGTTTGTTTTTTATTTTGTCGACTGCACAGTATAGTAGGGTCAGTTGGGCACCATCTGTGAGAAAAAAGAGTACTATGATGCAATTCACTCCATCAGAAATTTGGAAATGGCAGGCTGTACTGTTTGGCGTTTGCACCAGTAGCTCCAATACAAAAATTTCAGAGTGTTTGGGTATCAATCTGAGGACGGTGCAGAGAATTCAAAAAGAGTTGGATGAGTCTAATGGTGATTATGAAGGTATGGCAACTTGGAAAACTCACTCTGATCGTTATGAAAATAAAAGAACACCTGAATTTGTTAGTGAAGTCTTCAAACTCAGCACAGAGGCCTACATCAAGTACCTTGAGGAGGTAAGTGCTGCCCTGGGTCAAGAGAGTGGCTGCTGGAAGACTCTGTGTTTGGCAACAGGATTCTGCACCATGCCACACAAGCAGGTGAACCCAGTCATGACTGTCAGAGAATTTCTGTGACCACATCACCCCTTACACCTGGCCACCTAAATCCCCAGACTGCAAAATCTTTGATTATTGTGCGGAGTACATTTGAGCGAAAGACCAAAAAAAAACTCTTTTTAGCACCAAAGATGAACTGAAAGCAAGGATTATGGCAGCATTCACCAACAAGGAGACCATCCAAAAGAGTTTCAGAAGATTCCGAAAACACTGGAATCTGTGGTTGAAGCCAATGGCGATTTTATTGAATAAATTTACTCTTTAGTATTTTAAGATATTTTTCTGTAATTTTGGTAATTATATTTATTAAAATGAGATGTCAGTGTTATTTTCATTTTGACGTAATTTAGACAATTTATCTATCACACCCTGTAATATATGTTGGTGATGATATGGCATTGTTGAACAGAGAGCTTCCCAAATGGAAATCAATGGCCAGGGCAGAAGGTTCTCCTGATAGAATCAATGACCACATTTGTGACCAAGGTGAGCCTTCAAGTCGGAGGATCTCTATTGTGATTGGACTTAAAATGAGTTTGATTCCATCAGGTATATTTGTCTAAGACATGCTACACAGGAATGAATTCCTCTCTGACTTTCAAACCAGATATGTGGTGGGAACTGGTAAGGTGGTCAGTTTCACAGTGACCCTATGACTAGACCTGGACAGGAAGCAAATAAAGATAAAATAATGTAAATAATAGTCCTTCCTCCCTAGGGGCCATTCTTTACTGATCATATCTTTTTCAATTCATGATTTACTTGGCAAAAGTGTCCTGGATATGACGATAAACTACATCTGGTTTGGTTTGGTTTGGTTTAGTTTGTTTTGTTTTACAGTATATGAACCTCAATGGGTTATTTAATGCCAATAAGATTTTTATTGGTAATTTTTTTTTTTTCAAAATGTATTGCTGGTAATTTTTTTTTTTTTTAAAAAGGGATTCCTCATAATAATGTATTTCTGGTAATAATTTTTCCTTTAAAAATTAATTGGTGGTAATAATTTTTTACAAAAATTTATTACTCGTGTTAAAACCTATTTTTACACTTTCATAGTGTTTTGACCACAGTTTGGGGTTAACTATTTGTTCATAGCTAGGACATTAACTAATGGGCAATTAGTGAGCCCCCCACACCTGCAACAAAAATCAGCAGTCCAATTTTATAATAAAATTACCAGCGATACATTTTTGCAATGAAACTACCAGCAACACCTTTAAAAAAATACTTACAATACATTTTATCTGTAAGCTATATATCGAAAAATTTAGACATTTACTCTAAAAGTATAAAATTGTGTTCGAAATATTTAGATTTGGCACGAAATAACCCATAGAGGTGTTGATATGCTGCTAAACAAAATCAGCCAACCATGGACGAAAGAAATGATTTTTTTACGAAAAATGGAAACAAAAAGGGTGGTTGAAATTTCTGGAACACATAATGAGGAAAGAATGACTTGGGGTGGTAGCACTTCTAAGGGTTTCAGCTATGCGCAAATAATGAACCCCCAAGCAAAAAGAAAACACTAAGAAAGTATAAAAATACATTTTTATAGTATAAATATTAGGTTGGTGCAAAAATAATGACGTAATAATGTCGTTTTTTGAGGTTAAAAAATACGTCAAAAAACGACATTATTACCTCATTATTTTTGCACCAACCTAATACCAGCAATACATTTTTAAAAAATTAGTAACAATACATATTTATAGCAAAATGACCAACAATATATTTTATAGCAAATTGATCAACAATACATTTTATCTAAAGCGTACAATTGTGTTCAAAATATATTTTTTAGTTGAAGCCATAAAATTGCGTTTAAAATATTTAGATTTTGGCAATCAATAACCCATAGAGGTGTTTATATGCTACTGAACAGCAACCAACCAAGAAATTATATACTTTTTGAGCATTACGAGGGAAAGCCTGGTATCAAACAATTGTTAAAATAGAATGTGCAAAATTCCACAGCGCCATTGTTTTTTTTTTGTTTTGTTTTTTTTTAAATAAAAGACGCTGGGAGTATTCCAACGGCATAATAGGAATTGTTTTCCCCAAACTAATAGAAAAAGCATATATCTAAAGAACTATCGTCCAAAGATTGTGTGATGAAAATTACTTAGATGGAGGCAATAGTCAAGGGGAAGAACTCCTCCTGATTATATAAAATTTATCTCCCTTGAAATTTGTATGGCTGAAAGGGAGATGCGCGCCCTTAAAATTTCACGGAAATAAAATTGCATCAGAAAATTATCTGAGAAACAATGAGCAGAAGAGATTGAAAGAATCTGACGATTTATATTCGGTAGTGAAACCAGTAACTCAGTGCAAGAAGCTATGACGATTTAGTGATGTTATTTTTTTCTACGAGTAAATCATGCACCACACCCACAGAAATGTATGCAGTAATATTCGACGCTATTTAAAAAATGACTTAATAATTCGGAGGATTATGAGTTAGTACGGAACTTAGCAACAGATATTTTGAAATGCAGGAAAAATGAATTTGGCGAAAAGTCTTCAAATCCGGCTCTCGAAATTTCTCTTTAATTGTGTAATGCAATTGTTTTTTAGCGCCTCTTTTCATATATTTGCACGGACAGGCAGAACCTACAAGACTTTGGCGATTATGGCTCTCCACAATTTCCTTTTCTTTATTATCATTAAATTGCCACGACTTCTCGGGGAAGGTAGTGTAGCGGTTTACCATCGCCTTTTACACGATTTTGAATTCAGTTTTATTTTTCTCTTCAAGGCATAGGCTATCATGGCTCTCCACAATTTCCTTTCTTTATTATCTGTGAATTGCCACAATTTCTTGGGAAAATTAGTGTAATGTTTTTTTTCCCGTTACCTTTTCCAAGGTTTGTGATTGAGAGTTTTCTTTTTCTAAGACTGGTTGCCATCCGAAGCGAGAGAGTCTAATCTCCTCTTCTATTTAACCCATAGTTAAGAGGATAAGATACAGATTCATGCCTTTCCCAAGAGTATTAATGCTAAAGTGAATACGATAGGCCACTCTGGAATTTGAACTCCGTTTGCCGTTTCCACTTTCGTCAAACTGCTCACATTCATTTGTTTTGTAACAGCACCAATCAATAGAAGTAAATGTATGACGGGAACATCAAAGCGATGCTTACAGGCTCGGACCAGAGAAACTACCGGACAATAACTTGCAGGTTTTTATTTCATACACATATATCATTACAGCTAAATGTTTAAAATACGCCTAAAAATGTAAATATCTTGTCAAAAAGACAAGCAAGTGAGTCGTCCTATTGATTCATACCTAAGAGTATTTGCGTGTAAATTAATAATATAACGAACCCAAAAGGAATTGGAACTCGACTCTCCAATCAACAATTCCGAACCATTATCTATTAGCCTACCTTCAGATCCAAGCTTACAGCATCCGGTATTACCAAGCGGTCAGCCATCTAGGTATTAACCAGGCTCGACGCTGCTTAACGTCAGTAATTGTATGGGAACCGGTGTTTCAACGTGTTATGACCGTAAGCCCTGAATTTATTTTTCAGAACCCGTTCGTATCGGGATCGTCATCCTCTCACGCGATTCCCTTTTCTCTCCACCCTTGGTGACGGTGGTGGAGACGGCTGTGAATGAAAGAAAGTTTGACAAGTCTATTCGCTTGTATTTGATTTTAGTGGACAATTCTGCGTGACGGAGAAGCTCACACACTTAGCCACACAAGCCCACATACTTCGCGGTTCAAAGGAGATTGAAACAGGCGAGATCTGGCAAACCTGGTTGCATCGGGCTGTCGGATGCCTGGTCTGTCAAGGTCCACCTTGATTACGCCAACCCGACTGGCGCTGCCCTCTTCCGCCGGTTTCGTCATTGATATCGTTGGGGTTTGGCCAGGTTCATTCTGGACCATCCTCTTCGACCTTAGCGCCATGTCTTGTCCTACAGGAGTTGGAACTCCAGACTGTTTCGCTCTTGGAGTCACTGTGATTAGTAACCCCGCTAACATGACAAGGAACGACCACATATATTTTATACTGAATGACTGACTGAACAGTTCGTTACCAAATGTACCACTTTGACTTATTATTTTAATGACATTAATAGAATCGAAATCCTATTTTCTCAAAAGAAGTTAATTGATTAAAAAAAACAAAAAAAATGTTAATTTATGACACAAACCTTTTTGAATTCAAATATTTTTACGTCATAAATTACAGTAGTAATTATAGATTTTTAAAACTGGTATTTATTATAGGTTTATAATAAAAATCAGTATTAACTGCATTTTTACAAAAATCAAATTTTGGAAGAGAAGATAATGACTTCTCCGGTTGTTAATCGTTTAAAAGTTGGTATTTTCTTATTAAAAACTTTGTAAATGCCACTAATTGCGCAAAAATATTTTACCATCGAGAAATAGAATATTGTTTGTTTGTTTAATGACAGAGGATAGAAGTTAGCAAAGTCAAATTACTGTTTTTAAACAATAAATTTCCTCTGATTTCTCTCGAATGCTCATATCTGCTCAAAGCGTATCTTAACGTAAACAAATGACATCATATATTATGAACTGGACTAAGTCCGATAATTTTTTTAATATATTTTCTGTTTATGCGTTATTTTTATAGATACAAATATTTAAATAAATATAATAATTTATATAATTATTTATATAATTTTTATAATAAACAGTATTAACAACATTTACCTGCCTGAATATCCGAGGAATTTCATATGATTATGGGTCATTTAATGCCCAAATTTAATTTTTTTGTGCGCATTAGTAATTTCTTTTACACAAATGTATTGCTGGTAAAAAATTTTTTCTATGAAAAGGTAATGCCCGTATTTTTACTATAAAAATGTATTTTTATACTTCCATAGTGTTTTGACCCCAGTTTGGTGGGTGGGGGTAACTATTTGATCATATTTCGGACTCTAATGGGTGCCAACACCCGGGTCAGGGTGAGCCTTTGGAACAACTGCAATTAAGAGGTTGTTCTACACTCCCCCAAACCTCTCGATTTTGCTGCCGGATGTAGTTTATCATCATGCCCAGGATGGGAAATATAATATGAGAGGACTAGTAGAAAATAATAATAAAAGAGAAAAACAGGAATTATTGGCTCAAGATGTTGCTAGTTATCACATTGATGTATGCTGTCTCCAAGAAACCAAAATGACTTGGTACCAAAGGAGGTTTTGACAGCACAAGTTAATGGTTTTGGAGAGAGACAGTAAATATTACGGAAATAAGTTTTGTCATTAATCCCAAATGAAAGATTAACATCCATAAACATTGGACGAACAAACATAGTATGCTCATTGAACAACAGTGTAACAATAAGATTTCTCATACATCCTTAGATAGATTTTTTTCCTTTTAAGTCAATGTAATTATCAGACATCCTTAGGAATCTCATCTTCAGTTCATCTTTTAAGTCAATTTTTCAGGATTCCTGTCTTCCGCCTTTGAATTGGCAAACATAAAATTTTGTTAATGATTTTAGATAATCATAAAAGTAGAGTCGTTTAAAAAAACTGACTACCTATCCGGCTTTTGGGTGGTCTCCTTTTCCGGAACACAGGTGGACGGATAGGGGTGGTGGGACCGCAGCCGGTGTCCATATAATGAGCAGTCAGTCAAGAACAGTCAGTGAGGAAGAGACCAGCTGGGAGTCAACAGTCACCTAGATGGTCAATGAATGTAAGGGTCCTCTTTCCGTTGCCGGAAGTTATTAAGACAGCGGTTCACCTCGACGAAGCAGAAGGAAGACATTTGCCGATTGAGTGAGAAATCGTATTGTTTACGATTTCCCAATCGTTATTCTTTGTTGGATTCAACCAACGGCCAAGGAGACAAAACTTTGAACATTGCAAGCTGGGTGAATATACGCATACAACCGACCTTGGATGACATCACAGTTGTGCGGTGACTGACATACGGAACGCGTCGTCATAGCAGCAGTAAAAGAACTATCAATAAATGTCCATCATTCACCGTAAAAACCTTGAAGGGCTTGGAAGACCCGTAACACAGGAGTTAACACAGGACACGAATGTATGGAGAGAAGAAATTTGCAAAGTTACTGAAAATGAGAAATCATACTGACTTTCATTCAAGTTTTATTAGCACTGCTGATGAAATAAAATTTCAGTATCAATTATGTTTCTACCTTCTTCTTCTTCTTCTTCTTCTTCTTCTTCTTCTTCTTCTTCTTCTTCAGGACATAGGCGTTTATAGCTCTCCACAATTTCTTCTCCTTTGGAGCTCTTAATAAATTTTGTCTTTTTGTTACTTCTAAACCTTGTTCCACCATCCATTTACTCAAGCTCTCTAGGTAGGTTATGCATTGTTTTCTTCTGTCCCTCTTGCCTTCAATCAAATTTATTCTTAACTGCTACGTATAATTAATAGTTAGGATGGTACAGTCTTCATTACAATTGGTTCCCCCAAAACGAAATTACTTATGACTCAGTCTAATAAATCCATGTGTGACCTTTGGGAGAGCTTCTGTACATTGTTAAGATGTAAATATAATGTCTTAAATTACAAAATTAAATTCGAAGCTTTTAGCTTCCATTTTTGAAACGTGGTTAGAACTGTGTAGCGAAAAACTATATTTTAAATCAGTTAATTTATAATATAAATCTGTATATAAATCTTCTTCTATTTGCCGTGACCCTTGAGAACATAAGCGATTATAACTCTCCACAATTTCCTGCCCTTTGCAGCTCTTAATAAATTACTCAAGTTCATTAGGTAGGTTATGCATTGTTTTCCTCTATCCCTCTTGCCTTCAATTTGTGTGTCCTGTGAGTATCCGATTTTCCAAGCCCTCTTTCCCTATTATATGCCCTAGAAATTTCAACTGTCTCTTCCTGATGTTAAGTATAAGTGTCCTTTTTGTTTCCATTTGCTCTAAAACATCGGCATTGTTCACATGTTCAGTACATAGTAGTCTCAGCAGCCTTCTGTAGAACCACATTTCTGTTGCTCCAAGTCTCTTCGTATGCGAGGAGGTTGTCCATCATTCACTACCATATCGGAGGACTGATATTTAAGTGTCTAGGAATCCATTAGTGACAACAGGTTTCATTTTTGGGACGATGGGCATTAATGGGTCAATGCACGCAATACACAAATAGCGCTTTTAATATATAGTTTTTAAAGTAGAGAATCTAAGCAATCAGCTCTCATTTGAGCCTAAAATAAGATGACTACACACCCTGAAGAGAGGTAAGAAAATAAAAGGGGCCATCTGCTGGGAGGATGCTTTCAGACACAAGTATAAACATAACCAATGTTTGCCTATAGACTCAAGTATTAAGAAGACCAATATTTACATATATACGCGAGTATAAAACCGACCATAGACTCAATTATAATTCCGACCAATGTTTGCCTATAGACCCAAGTATAAACGCAACAAATCCTTACCCATAGACTCATGTATAAACGTAACCAATCTTTACTTATAGACTCAAGTACAAATGTGACCAGTGTTTGCTTATAGACTCAAGTATAAACGTAACCAATGTTTATCTACAGACTCAAATATAAACGTAACCAACGTTTATCTATAGACTCACGTATAAGCGCAACAAATCCTTGCCCATAGACTCAAGTATAAGCGTAACCAATCTTTACTTATAGACTCATGTATAAACGTAACCAATCTTTACTTATAGACTCAAGTACAAACGTAACCAGTGTTTGCTTATAGACTCAAGTATAAACGTAAACAATGTTTATCTACAGACTCAAATATAAACGCAACTAACGTTTATCTATAGACTCAAGTATAAACGTAAACAACGTTTACCTATAGACTCAAATTAAACGCAAATAACGTTTGCGTATAGACTCAAGCATAAGTGCAACAAATCCTTACCTATAGACTCAAGTATAAACGTAACCAATCTTTACTCATAGACTTAAGTATAAACGCAACTAATGTTTTCCTATTGACTCAAGTATAATCGCAAACAACGTTTACCTATAGACTCAAGTATAAACGCAGCTAATGTTTACCTATAGACTCAAGTATAAAGAAGACCAATATTTACATATATACACAAGTATAAATCCTACAATAGACCAAATTATAAATCAGAACAAATCTTTAACTATAGACTGAAGAGTAAACGCGATCAATGTTTACTTATAAATTTAAGTAAAAATATTTCGACATTAGCCCAATAGCCGTTGAAATATCGTAAAATCCACCACCGTAAAATCCGTAACCGTAACTGTTACACTACTGTGCAACTCATAGCACACGAATTAGTTGAAATATACAAAACATATTAGCTTCACGAATTAGTAAGAAATATACAAAAAATACACTTGTTTTCGACTCGGCCAAATCAAGAACAAGGATGATATTCCAGTAAATATTTTTCGTCATATTCCCGGCTGAAATGGGAGGTGGTGACTATTATACCATCAAATATATTGATTTTGTAACTGCTCCCCAGACGAGTGTCATTTATTTATTTATTCTCTGTTTGGTTGAAGATATATACGCTAGATATTTCTCTAAGCAGGCGATACAAACAGTAGTTTCAGGTGTCTAGGAACAAGGGTGCATATCACAAAACTAAAGCCGGCCTAAATACCTTCATGGTAAAGAGACATACGATAGCTTATGATACACCGCTCCATTTCTGTCAGTCTACCTAGGGTCAACCATCAATGCACGGAGACGTAAATGCAGTCATATTATTTGACTATAAAAAACGACTCGCCTGAAAGTTAAATCGAAATGATAGCCTTTGTATTTAATGTTACATGAAAATGCTGAAACAAAATATTGGTATCACTTTGTAAATTAAAAACAAAAACAAATGCCCTATTAATATTCTCTAAAATTCGTGCTAAAATGTCGCAAGTAAAAAACAAAAACAAAGAAAAAAAACAAACAAACAAATCAACAAACAAAAAACCTTATTCCCACCTCCCCAAATATCTGTATATCAGTATATACCGGTGATAGCATAAAGTTCACTGAACAAATTTCTATAGGTACTAAAAATTATTTCTGTTTATATCTCTGAGATGAGGTATTATGATTACTTGCATTATTTACATTATTCGGACTGTTATCCTCATCTTCATTGCCATATTCACAACGTTTCGGCTGTTGTACTTTCCGGCCTTCTTCAGCTCGATCTCTGTGATGAGGTGTTATGCTTACTTACATTACATTATTCGGACTGTTATCCTCATCTTCATTGCTATATTCATAACGTTTCGGCCGTTGTACATTCCGGCCTTCTTCAGGTGATTGGATCTTTGAGATGAGGAATTATGATTACTTGTATTATTTACATTATTCGGACTGTTAACCTCATCTTCATTGCCATATTTACAACGTTTCGACCGTTGTACGTTCCGGCCTTCCTTAGGTGATTGGAATTCACTATACAACAGAAATAATACAAGAATATCAACAATAAAGATAATTTTAACATTGAGCTTGTTTGTTTTTGGTTAAGTCCATTCTTTTTTTAATTTCATTGCGCTTGAAGATATAGGCGGTGATGGGTCTCCACAGCTTTCATTTTTAAATCTGACAATGCCATGACGTTTTAGGAAAGATAGTAAACTGGTTTCCTGTTTTCTTATCCGCTGTTTACGAATTTGGAGTTTTTCTTCTCCGTAATTGGTTACCTTACAAAAGTTAAAGATCATAGTCTACGCTATTTCATAGGTAGGAGAAGGAGAGAGGAGTTTTAATATTCTTATTTTGGGAAAAACATTTCATTTTCAGACGAATTTTCTATTTGTTTTTAATATAGTAATTAAGAAACTGAGGCACCGAGCGGTGGCTAACACCTCTACCTCACATACGAGTAGACAATTGGACTCATTTCAATCTCAGAAGGGCATAAAAAGAATCAAGATCGACGTATAAACACGTCTGTAGTTGGTTTTTGAGCGTTAATGTTTTGGGTGTGTTTATTCGTTCGTGTCTGAAAAGACTCTTTCGGTAAAAATTATAGTCATGACTACGCATGCAAAAGGGTTAAGGAGATTAGTGCAGAATGGATAACATATCTAGGGAGATACATACTTACTCTATGCAATTTATAGAAAAACTCTTTTCATCGATCGCTATTTTAAAATTACGATCAATAAATTACTTCCCCATCTCCTTTATTGTACTGATCCATGACATCAGAGGCAGATGTAGTTGGTTTTCTGGAAAACTGTTCGAAGAAAAAATATCTTATAAAATTTCAACCGAGAGTAACACTAATTGTTCGGTCAATGAATGTTGAATAGTTCATTTTTACTATAACAGTGAGTTTGTGTGTCTGCTTCGGTGTGTCTGCTTCAGTGTGTGTGCGTCGGGGAAATAACTATTCAACATTCCAAGCAAGCTAGTGTCTGGTTATAGTGATTTTTCAAGCGTAGCTTAGATGTGGCACAAGGCCGAAAATATGGGGCACCCAGTATGGATCGAACTCACTATTCAGTTGTAATTGTTCTAGCGAGACAAGCTTGCTAACAATTACACCGCCTCGAGGTGACCAAAGATGATTTTCCAAGCGTAGCTTAGATGTGGCACAAGGTCGAATGTAGGGGGGCACCCAGTGAGGATCGAACTCACTACTTAGTTGTAATTGTTCTAGCGAGACAAGCTTGCTAACCATTAGATCGTTCGAGGTACCCAACTAATGTCTGGTTATATGCTCTTCACGTTCTATACACTCATATACTTGTAAAATCTGGACTAAACAATATTCGGAAATGATAAATATATATCAGATATATAGGTTGTTTTCGTTTTTTGTTTATTTTATTTCTATTTTTTTTACAATGATGTTCACTCTGTATAAGCCCCAATGGGTTACTCTAGGTAGAGGGTTACAAAGGTACTCGAGGTAGAGGGTTATAGAGGCACAGATTATATATTATTAGATTAGATTATTATACTGAATATGTGTGGAAGATAACGGTTAACTCTAGACTTGAGCAGGTTAAGATCGTATTGATTGGGGAAGCATCCTCTTGGGAGCCGGTTCCACAAGGCAGTGGTCCGTGGAAAGAAGCTGCTCAAGTGGAACTTATATTTCACCAAAGGAATATAAAAGGAATGAGGGTACTTTGCTACAATGTGTGTGGCATGGCGGGTCTTAGGATTGGCTGTAGTAAAGGCAGAGGATAGCAGATATACTTTTGGGCTCTATCAAGACTGGAAAGTGAAGACTAGGCAGCTCCTGCCAACATATAGGAGCAGTACGCCATTTTTGGCCTGATCTGGCTCTTGTAAAGGCAGAGGATAGCAATGACGCTTTTGGGCTCTATCGAGACTGGAAAGTGAAGACTTGACAGCTTCTGCCCATATATGGCAGCAGTACGCCATTTTCAGTCTGATCTGGCTCTTGTAAAGGCGGAGGATAGCGGAGGCACTTTTGGGCTATATCAAGACTAGAAAGTGAAGACTAGGCAGCTCCTGATCAGATATGGCAACAGTACTCTATTTTTGGTCTGATCTGGTCCTTGTAAAGGACAAGGATAGCGGAGATGCTTTTGGGCTTTATCGAGACTGGAAAGTAATCACTTAGCAACTCCTGCTCATACATGGCAGCAGTACTCACATTTTTTCCGGGTCCCAACCAGAGACCTAAGGTCAGAAATGGCTTCATGACATCTTCCACTGATCTTTTTTTTTTTTTGTAGAAAAAAAAATCACATACATTTTACATAGATAAAGCCCTTCGTAAGGTGTATGCTGTACTTGTGAGCACATTTTTTTGTAATTCTTTAAAGTATAGGCTACCAGGAATCCCTTCAATGAGTCTATTGGAATATTTTCCAATCAATCCGAGGACTCTAACTACAACTGGATTTGTTGATGTCCTCATGTGCCACATTAATGAGATTTCGTTTTCAAGGTTCTTGTATTTTGATAGTTTTTTTGAAGATCATCAAAGATACATTACAGTCTGCAGACACATGTTGTCTTTGCGGTCTCTAATCACGATGTCTGTGCGATTAGCTTTCGATTGTTCTGTCTGTGTGTATTGTAAAGCCATATAAAACTGGTACAGGTCCTATGTTTATAACCGGGCCTGGGTGGTGTTTATACCAATTTCTTGCAGTTTATTTTCCGTATTCTGGATATTTATCACAGAATCTGCCTTTTAGTCTAACACAAATTTTCACTATCTGTGCTTGGTAATTTCTAGTTAGAAAGCGTTGGTCCTGTGCAGCAAGAATAAAACCTTCGGTTTCAGCTTTTAACCCTACACTACGTAGCCACTGATGGGCACGGGGGTTTGTCAACATCAGCTTGTTTGGTACGAGCAGAATATTGACCATGAAGAGGTTTATTTTGCCATCGTTTCTGTATCTGGTTCATTGATTTTGCTTTCTTTTTTAAACTTTTAGATGTATTATGTTTTATTTAAAGATATGTTTGGTGGTACAAAATTTTATCACTGCCATGAATTGACAAAAATTAGTTTTATGATAATAAAATATGATAATAAAAAGTAAAAATGAAAAACGGGCTAGCTAACCGGTTTCGTACCTCGCTAAGCAGATCTAAATTGAGGTAGAGTAAATTATATAATAAAAAAGAACAATGGACGAAGTTTATTGGTGGTAATTTGAGTGGGACTTTGCTAAGGATGGTAAAAGCGTCCACACTAAAACTAACAGTACAATTATGGCTATTTATAAGGTGTTCTGTGATGGAAGATCCATACGTATTGGTCAGAATGTCCGAGGGAGTGTACTTCCGGTTTCGGATTTTCGCTGGAACGTGTTGTTTTATTCTAGCATCTAGCCTTTGCGTCGTTCTCCCTATGTAGTGCGAACCGCAACTATATTTAAATGAATAAATTACTGAACTATTATGGGGTGGCGGGAGAACATCGTTACGTATAGACGGAAGAAAAGGCCTGACAGAGAAAACAACACGAGTGTTAGCGGCAAAGTAACAATGTCGAACTGCGGTGGAAATCTGCTTAGCAAACCTATCGCTGATACTACCTAGCCAAGGAAGGTGTAGATACACAGGGCATCTTTTTACTATACCGGCCTTCACTTTGTTAAATTCATCAACTTTGTTCTTAATAATTGCTTGAACAATGCCCAATGGGTAGGCATTGTTGCAGAGAGTAGAATTAATAAACCTGAGTTCATCATCCAACTTGATGTCCGAACAGATCAGGAGAGCCCTATGCGTAAGGGTCTTAATTAAATTAATTTTGCGTTTCCTGGGACAAAAAGAATCCCAACGTCGGTTTACGGTACACAGAAGTAATAAAACCGGACGTAGATCTGCTGACGAGTACATCGAGAAAGAGAAGAGATAAATCAACCTCCTTTTTCCTGTGTAAATTTCAAGGCCGGATGTATATTGTTAAGGGACGCAAGAAATTGGTCCGCTTTAATCTCGTTATCGTGAGACAAAAAGTGTCATCAACGTAACGGAAATAAACGTCAGGTTTTTCAGATTTCAGTAGTACACTCTCTTCCTGGAACCCAGCAAAGATATTTGCTAAGATGGGCCCCTTAGGGGAACCCATCGAAACACTATCAATCTGCCTGTACATGATGACGTCGAAACTGAACTCAACAGACATCGTAGCAAATTTCATCAGTTCAACAAACACGTCTTCTGGAATAACAGGCGGAGACAATTGACTACGATATAGGGCATCGGCACATATATCGATAGTCTCAGTGTGTTTTTTTTTGTATTTGAAAATTCATCCACTTGAAATTCTATTTTGAATTTGTTGGCTTTCTTTATTACTGAATAAAGTTTCTTATTTCTTCCATGTTCTTTGACACAGATCATCATACATTCTTCTGTAGTTTCCAGGTATCTTTGAAGGCCGATTGTTGTAGATTTGTAAGGTATTTATAGTTGAAGTAATCTTCTGCCTCCTTCGGATCTGGGCACAGAGAGACGATCAACATCAGCCTTGAGGTGATGGATGCGGTGGCAAGTGAGAAGCGTTCTCATTTTGGCGCCCATTCGCTTAATATCAGCTATGGTCCAATTAAGGAAGTTGAAACTATATTGCACCACAGGCACAGCCAAGGTGTTTATGGCTAATATTCTGTTTTTTATTTATTCAATTCGGCATTTAACGCCAGATGCACACACCCACTTCTATTATTATTATTATTATTATTATTATTATTATTATTATTATTATTATTATTATTATTTGTGTATGTTATGCTTCCTGCTTTGTATCCGGTAGAATAGAGTTCAAACTATGGCCCTTAGCTCCAATAGGAGAATTATCATTTAACTGATAGCACTTTTCTTATTATATCGGATGTTCCTAGTAGAGCGATCTCCTGGGTAATTTTTATGTTGATGTAACCTGGGACAATGTTAGTAAAATTGTCTATTCCTTTTCTCACGAGGCCCAGAGCTCCGATTCCTATTGGTACAGTCTCAGTCTTCATTCTCCACATCCTGTTAATCTCGATCTCCAGGTCTTTGTATTTGGACAATTTCTCGATAATTTCCATGTGGGTGTTTCTCTCAGATGGTACTGTTATGTCAGTAAGTATACACTTCCTGAAATTCTTGTCTTTAATTATAATATCAGGCCTGTTAGCTTTTATTTCCCTGTCACTTTGAATTGGCATGTCCCAGAGGATAGTTACATCGTTATTTTGGATAACTCTGTCTGGTTGGTGGTCATACCATCTCTCAGTGGTTTCGATTTTGTGCTTCTTGCATATCTTCCAGTGCACATATGTCGCTACCTTGTTATGTCTGTAGGTATATTCATTTTTTTTGCGAGTTCCGGACATCCTGAGATAATATAGTCGAAAGTTTCATCATATTTTCCGCAGGTCCTGCATTTCGGGTTAGTTCCATCCTTGATTATGTGACAGTGATAGGATCTGGTTGCGAGGCTATGGTCCTGAGCTGTAATAATTGGGCCTTCTGTCTCAGCTTTGAACACGGTAGACTTCAGCCACTGATGCGCTTTCTATTAGTCCACATCTGCTTCTTTCGTTCTTTTTAGGTATTTGCCATGCAACGCCTTGTCCTCCCAGTTATTATTATTATTATTATTATTATTATTATTATTATTATTATTAAATGATTATTATTATTGTTGTTAAAATTATAAGAAAGAGGTTCACACATATATTTAAAATGCACAATTTGACTTGTCTAACCTAATTGTAGATATTTAATGCTGTCTCCAATATGCAAATAGTGTTTTTAATATATACAATACTTATAGGATATTATCTATACCAATGGAGCCTGTCAGTTATTATTATGATTATTATTGTTGTTGTTCTCGTTAAAAAAATTGTTTAAAAGTTAAATAGTACAAAATAACTTATACATAATAAGTAGATAAATTATATATTACACGAGGATTGGAAACCCTTCTTTTAGAAATTCGCAAATACGCCTGCTCCTTAAAAACGGAAAAAAATATCAAAAAAGTATTACTAACTAAATAAAAGACTTTATTAACTTCAGCTGACGGGGGTTTTCACCCATTGCAGTTCGATGTGAATGACGCAAGTTTTCGTCATTCTATTCTTAGCTTATCTTTACTCTTTTTATTTTTGGCTCTGGAGGGTAGAAAACATCTTGGGAAAGCTAGGCGTGCCGTTGCTGTTACTATCCCACTAAGCATTTATTGTAATAAGAGATATTGTCTGTCAATATTTGTCTATATTTCTGAGATGAGGGATTATGTACACTATTTACATTATTCGGACTATTTTCCTCATCTTTGTCGCCAAACGTTTTTACTACAACGTTTCGGTCGTTGTACGCTCCGGCCTTCTTCAGGTGGTTGGAATATCGAATTGAACTTTTTATTTCGCTCGCTGGGGTAGACTGTTCTAGTTCCAGTTCTGCGAGAGATATTGTCAGATTGAAAAATCCTCTAATTTCTGACACACACACACACTTTCATAAATACATATATATATATATATATATATATATATATATATATATATATATATAAGATTTAAGAAACAGCAAATATTTTTTATATATAGTGCTCAGTATTAAAAATATTGAAATAATATTAAAAATAGAGCGTTAATGATATTACATGAAAAGATTACTTAACTTTCAAATATCAAATTTTATCCCGACATCAATGTTTCTTCGTAAAAATTTCCAGTTTTCAGGGGCTGTGATTTTAAACGGTATTTCAAGTCACAATCCCTGAAGACTGGAAATTTTACCAAGAAACACCGATGTCGGGATAAAAACTGATATTTAAAAGTTAAGTAATCTTTTCGTATAAAGTCATATATATATATATATATATATATATATATATATATATATATATATACTAAAGAAAAAACAGTCAAATTGCCAGAAGAGCTAACAACTTAAACAAGAAAAATCCCGAAAAAGAAAAAAAGAATGAAAGACCACGAGGTAAACTACCTACCTACTCAGTAAAGTGCCCAACGCCCAGATTGTCCAGACAGAGCAAAAATCTGTCCTATATGGCAGTGAATGCTGGTCAATCACCTCAAAGATGAAGAGAGTTGAAGCAACAGAAATGTGGTTCTACAGAAGGATGCCGAGGATACCATGAGCTGAATAGGTGAGCAACAACGAAGCTTTAGAGAAAATCGAAACAAAAAGAAAACTTATATTTAAAGCAAGGAAAAGGAAGTTGAAATTTCTAGGGCACATAATGATGAAAGGGGACTTGGCAAATTTGATACTCACAGTTCAGATTGACGTCAAGAGGGACAGAGGAAAACAACGCGTAACTAACCCAGCACACTTGAGTAAATGTATGACGGAACAGGGTTTAGGAGAGATAACAAAAAGACAAAATTTACTAAGAGCTACAAAGGATAGGAAATTGTGGAGAGCCATGATCGCCTATTTGGTGAGAGCACATGGCACATAAAGTAGAAGTGTATGGAAATTATTCCGGTGATTGTTCGTTCTGCGCGCTTTCGGCTAATCTATTAAGCATTTTCAAGGATTTTTTTGCTATTGTAAGTGAAGTGTAATTTGCTGATAGGTAGACATATTTTTAATTCTCGAATACGGCCAATACATTATGGCCATGTTTGTAGCTGATGTTGTTATGGATGATTTTTTTTTTTTAATGATGAGGTTTTCTTTTGCTTTTAGACAATTTTTACGGATAGAGGCTTGTATTATATTCGTGTTTTCGATGAGTATATTGCTTATCAAAGTTGCTAAGTTTTCGTGATGGTTTAAAAAGGCCTTTATGGAACTATGGTCGTAGAGATACCAGGTCTTGGTGGCCAGGACAGTTCTTCATAAGGTATTTAAATTAATAACCGCGGTCCAACTGTGATTAACTGAGATAATATTCTTTTTGGAGACGTTAAAATGAACAAGCCATTATTTGTCTCAGTTAACAACTGACTGTAAGTCATTTTCGATATTAATTCCCACTTTGACGTTATCAGATGTACCATTAACACAGGATTAAATAGTTTGTATGATCAGCGTAGAAACCAAGTCAAGAATGACTTGTACACTGCGCGATAAAAACAAAACGCCACCGAATTGTAAATAACATCGCCATAAAAATGCCACACATATTCGTATGAAATTCTATATTAGTGTGGTCTTAATTTCGTGGATATGGATTTGTCATTATTTGCTTTATTTACGTCCTTATTTTAGTTGTTATTATCACAACGTTTCGGCCGTTATGACCCCAGCCTACTTCAGGTATCTGTCGCAAGGGAATTTCGAACTGGACACTTTATTTATTTTCCGGGGACATGTCGTTCAGTTCTGATTTCGTATTGCTCATCTATTGCTCGCTCTAGTGGATTAGAATGATCGTGAATTTGGTGACACAGTAATTGTAAGTTCAATCCCTGTGCTGGGTAGTGCAGCCTTGAACTCAGTGGAAACAGGGTGAGAATTAACTGAGTAGTACTAAATAAGAACAAGATGAGATGTCCCTAGACGTGAACAGTGAATCAAGCACAATCTGCCCCCCACCCTGTAAATTATATATATATCATTTTACTGTGGAATAAGATGACAGTAAACTGAATTCTGCGTATCAGACGTATATGTGCTGACAAGTCTCATGTGTGCATTACAATTTGGTATAAATTCACCGAGTCTATCCGAATTGAAATAATAGGTTAAACTTAGATATTTTAAATTTTGGTACCTCTACGAATAGCGGGTTGAGGGGAATAAGGCGTTCAAGTAATCCCTCTCAAGGAACATATCAAATTCAAAAGTCGCCTTTACAGACTTGAAAGCCACAGTTATCGCTTACATCCTTAACCAATGACAAAAGTCATGGAATACACATACAACAACAACTATATCAAATAAAACTCTATCTGACTGTACAACATCACAGTACGGGATACTCGAGAAAAGATGGTGTCATACAAGAATCAAAATCGGACACACCCACATAACCCACTCTTTTCTCGTAAAAAATGAAGACCCTATAAAATGCCCAAACTGCCAAAAAGTACTCGCTGTCAAACATTTTTTTAATTAACTGCTCCGTCCTGGGTAAGACGTTAAACTACATCCGCGTCCTGGGTAAGACGATAAACTACCCCCAGCAGCAAGGCCTCTGATCAGGAGGTTTTGAGGAGTGTGAAAACACCTCTTAATTGCTGGTGTTCCCAGGTTCACCCTGACCCGGGGTGGTAGCATCTGTTAGAGTCACAGCTATGGGCAAATAGTTAGCTATTACCAGCAATACTTTTTTGAAAAAATTATTACCAGCAATACAATTTTGAAGGAAATATATTACCAAAAACAGATTTTTGACAAAACAAAATATTACCAGCAATAAAAAATGTCGGCATTAAATAACCCATTGAGATTGATATGCCGTAAAAAAAAATAAACCAAACCAATTAATTAACTGCAAAAAAACTGGCACCTATACAAAAATATTTCTCCAATGTACCCCAAAGGGCCTTTTTTGAGAGTGTTGAACCCAAAGCCATTTTTAGAATTCTTAAAAGTAACAAAATTCTTACCCCAAAATATAAAAAGGAAACCGAATGAAGACCCAATTAGAAAATGCAACTAATACTAAATTGCATCCTCACCCTTATATAATAAGGACTTATAAAAGAATTTGTCTGCAAAATTTAAAACTACCAGATTCGGTGTGAAATGACCCTTGGGGTTGGTGTCCTGTTAAAATAACCCATCTAAATCTAATTCTGGATTGGGTTCTCCATTTTATGATTGAGCACATAATTCTTGTGGTCACTAAACTCCCAATTGAGTCTTTAGTTCTCAAGCTGTTACTTTCTGTTGTATGGACCAATATCAGCCTGAATATCCTTTTCTCCACACACACACCAAAAATGGAGTTAGGAGCCCTTTGGAAACTCAATGATTCCTATCTGAACTTTTTTTTTTTTTATGAATTAATTTAAAGTATTGAAGCATTTTAGAATCTTATGGAATTAAAAAGAAACCAAATGACTAAATTAAAAGTAATATCTATTACTAATATATTAGCCTTTAGTACTCTGCATTATTAATATTACTTCCTTTTCTACTGCATTCTTTTTCAAGACCTCTCAATTGCAGTAACCTTATTGTTAATTTCACCCAATCTTAAAACTACTCAATTCGGAGTGAAATGACCCGTGGGGTTGGTGTGCCGGTAAAATAACCCATCTAAATCTAAATAACTCATTATTTTACGGTTGAAATTACTAGATGTAACTGTGAGTTCTATTCTAATAGTTTCTTCGCTCGTACTTTTCACCTCCTGTGGAACTCTCTTGTGTCTTTGTGACTTTATCACCTTAGTTCAAGTGAAAGGATTAAAAATAAATGTATCGTACTTTCCGTCTTTGTTTATAAGTGAAAGGCCAGCCACCGCCTCCAAGCGGTTACTTTGAGAAATAATACGACTCGTTTCGCTAAGGCCGCAAATTTTGAAATACATCGCTGACGATTTAGAAGTTTTTTCTTGCGTAACTTTTATTTATTTTGCTTGCAGATTTTGTCCGTTGTATCCGAAGTCAGTTGATGGGGTGTGGTCCGTAGATGTTTGTCTGTATTGATATTAACTAAACCTATGTTTGGTGCAAGGCCCAATTAAAGTGCACCCTGTGAGAATATAATTCTTTAGAGCAGTATTAGTCGACTAGATTGTTGCAAGCACTAGCGAGTCACTCAGAATGAATATTCTAATGTACATATCTACTAAATTTAGTATATGTCTGTTATGGGACCTTACCCATAATAACATAATGGACTATTCCATACGTAATAAATACTGCACCTCAAGAGGAAGCAGGGAGTTCAGTCCGAAGTCGGGCGACCGGCTGATCGGTTGAACTCTCTGCCTACGGGCGAGAAGGAACCCGAAGGAGGCTACGCCGAAGGGCGGAGTCTCTTTTGGGGAGGTAGACCGACCCTGAACCCGTTTATACGGGTTCATAGGGCATATTTTTGGCCGAGCCCACGGGCTCGGAAACCCCACGTTAAACCGGACTTGTGCCACATAATGTCCTCGTAGGGGGGGGGGGTGACTAAATACCGTTCAGCCCGAAGTCGGACGACCGGCTGATCGGTTGAACTCTCTGCCTTCGGGCGGGGAGGAACCCGAACGAAACTACACCAAAGGGCGGAGTCTCTTTCGAGGAGGTAAACCGACCCTGAACCCGTTTACACGGGTTCAAAGGGCATATTTTTGGCCGAGCCCACGTTAAACCGGCCTTGTGCCACATGATACCCTCGTGGTGGGGGTGACTAAATACTGTTCAGTCTGAAGTCTGGAGTGAAGTCCGTCAGGGATCTGTCAGTCAGTCAGAGCGAGCGAGTCAGTCAGTCGAGTCAGAGGCAGACCGAAACAGAGTCGCGTTCAGACAATTACTTCTAAACCTGATTGTTCGTACTAACACTTCTACTTCTCTCTATATATTCCTGTTTGTAATATACCTGTGTTATTCCATATCCATATTCGAGTTCTTCTTTATTGGTTCTACCTTGAACTATCACCGTGGTACAAGGAACCGGACCATAACACTAACCCTTTCTACTTCTCTGTATATATTCCTGTTTGTAATATATCTGTGTTATTCCATATCCGTGTTCGAGTTCTTCTTTATTGGTTCTACCTTGGACTATCACCGTGGTACAAGGAACCGGACCATAACACTAACCCTTTCTACTTCTCTGTATATATTCCTGTTTGTAATATATCTGTGTTATTCCATATCCGTGTTCGAGTTCTTCTTTATTGGTTCTACCTTGGACTATCACCGTGGTACAAGGAACCGGACCATAACAATGTCAGACACAACTGTGGAGCACCCAGTGAGGATCGAACTCGCTAAAGTAGTAAGGAATTGAGATTCACTTCTCGACAGATCAGTTTGTTAGTATAGCGATTTCGTTCCTCATTGCGTTCCCTATACTCGTAGTCTTGTGCCAGACTCACTTAATCACACTCTCACTCACACTCTCTTTCTTTATTCCTCTCTCTCTCTATCTACATCGATATCTGACTATATTTCCTTTATTAAATAATAAAGCTAAAATTGAATAAGTTCTACTCATCATCGTCTTATCTTTTAACTCAACTCTACCTCAATCTGTTCATATCTATCTATCTATCTATCTATCTATCTATCTATCTATCTATCTATCTATCTATCTCATTCTGTTCATATCTATCTTAGTATGTTTATATCTATCTATCTATCTATCTATCTATCTATCTATCTATCTCATTCTGTTCATATCTATCTTATTATGTTTATATCTATCTATCTATCTATCTATCTATCTATCTATCTATCTCATTCTGTTCATATCTATCTTATTATGTTTATATCTATCTATCTATCTATCTATCTATCTATCTATCTATCTCATTCTGTTCATATCTATCTTATTATGTTTATATCTATCTATCTATCTATCTATCTATCTATTTATCTATCTATGTCAGTTCGTATCTATCTATCTATCTATCTATCTATCTATCTATCTATCTCATTCTGTTCATATCTATCTCATTCTGTTAATATTATCTATCTATCTATCTATCTATCTATCTATCTATCTATGCCATTTTGTTCATATCTATCTCATTCTATTAATATTATCTATCTCATTCTGTTCATATTTATCAGTCCATTCCAGTTTCTTTCTTTCTTTCTTTCTTTCTCCGTTAATAAGTTCGATTATGTGTTACTGCCTCAATCTCTTCAGAGCATTCTTCCTGAATTTCATTTCTATTGACCGTCTCCATTTATTATCGGGAATTTTACACTCGGCTATTTTTAAACAGGGTGTGCCATTTTCACAGTCCACAATGATTAGTCAACGGGGAAATTAAATTTGCATCCTTTTTACACTTGCATACAATAGCACAATACGGAAACACCCAAATGCACAAACATAATGCACAACTCAAACGGACGCACAAAAACAGGTATGTAAACAAACGTATATATATATATATATATATATATATATATATATATATATATATATACATATATATATATATATATATATATATATATATATATATATATATATATATATATATATATATAAATATATATATATATAAGCTTACTTTAGCCAAGCATGAACAAAATACTGGTGTTCGAAGCGTGAATATTATACTAACGGAAGTGTTTGTGAAAGGTCCTTGTTAACAAACACGCTACGGCAGGCGCACCCACTATATATATATATATATATATATATATATATATATATATATATATATATATATATATATATATATATATATATTACAGTAAATTTCATCCTTTACAAGGACCGTGGGCCACTCGAGGTAGACGGTTAAGTTAGGAGGCCACTTGTGCGTATAAGTGTGAAAGATAACGGTTTATGTTTTCCCCGATCTTAACCATGAGCAGGTTAAGATCGGGGAAAACATCCTCTTGGGAGTCGGTTCCGCAGGGCAGTGGTTCGCGGGAAGAAGATGTTCGAGTGGATTTGACATCTCATCGATGGAATACGAAGGGAATGTGGCTTGTCTGCTACTATGTAAGTGGCATGGCGTGTCCTCGCCATGAAAGTCTGACTTGGCGGTACCAGAGAGTGTAGTTCGTCCGAGTACTATCCGTGGAAATAGCAATAGAGCAGCGACAGGCTTGCCACGCCCCGCCTGTTGGGGAGACGTTGGTGATTTATTATTTAGGATAAAAATATAGAGAAATATCGATTAGAATCTAAGAGGAAGATAGGATAAGGAACAAATAAGAAACGTTTATATTTTATTATTTTATTGATATTTTATATTTATGACTAGCAGTAGAGCCCGGCGTTGCCCGGGGATGTAACAGTAAGAGATAGATCAATTATCGACCATCATAAAGACTGAAAAATAAAATTGACAAAGATTATTGTTTAAGGTTGACGGACACGCATGTCTTAATTAATTTTTTTTTTTTTTTTTTTTTTACGAATTGGTCAAACCCAAACTCAAAAAACATTGTTTTCAATCGTTATGAGTCTACCGATTGAATAGAATATTATAAACAATTGTCTTGTAAATGGAATTTTTAAAGCATTCTGAATGTAAAAATAAAGAAAAAAGTGTGCAAGACAATAAGAAACACTACCTGCCAAAAAAAAGTGAAGTTTTGTTGAAATTGGTTGAAAAATGTAGGAAATCCGATTCAATATATAAACGTACAGACACACACACACAACCTGGGTTTTATAATACGTTTGATTTAAGTTTTCTTTTAAAAGGTAAGCTTAAATATTAATGCAACACTTAAATGCACCGATCAATTTTGAGTATTTAATTTTGTAATTAAATTAAAGACATTAGTTCGATTTCATTCTCAAGCTAATTTTGGAGTAACTTTTAAAATTACTGGGTTTTAAAGTTGACTTTATAGGTAGAAATTAGAAAAAAAAGGTCGTAATAAAAAAAGGTCGTAATAAAAAAAGATTTTTAACCAAAATTTCGAACCCGATAGAAAGGAGTGAAAATTTTTTTAAAAATTAATAAAAATTTTTTTGGTCTTTCCTCTTAATAATAACATAAACATTTTGATGACAAAACTTTGTTTTTATTGAGTTTGAGGCCTTTTTTCATCATGCTATGCTGTTTTTTACTCGACCAAATGGAGGTACCGAAATTAATTTAATGTAGTTTAATGGTTGGAAAAAGTTAAAAGAAAAATCTTTATTTTCAGTAGAAAGTGGGACATTGAAAATGAAAGTAAAACTTTGTCAATGTAAATAAAATGCAAATAATTTATTATTAAAACAATTTTTTTTCTACGTCACTTGCTTGAAATTATCTTAAAAAAAAATGCTTAGGAAGTCTAAATTAATATTTAAAAAAGAAAATTATAACCAAATTAACAAAAAAAAAAAATTGAATTTTTTTAAAAACGAAATCCATTTGGTACACTGCTTCTTGTCACTTCATTTAAATTTAAAACTTACAAAATATTTTCATTTCAAGTTTTTAAATTTAAAACTTACGAAACATTTCCATTTCAAAATCTTACTAAACTTAATTCTAATTTCGAATCTAACTAAATTGAAATCTTACTAAATTGAAAACTGGATTTTAAATCTTACTAATTTGAAGTCCTGGGTATGACGATAAGCTACATCTGGCAGCAATGCCTCTGATCGGGAAATTGGAGGTTTTCAGGAGCATGGAACTACCTCTTAATTGCTGTTATTCTCTGGACCATCCTGACTCAAGGTAGTAGCACCTGTTAGGGTTCCAGCTATGGACAAATACTGAACACACAAACAAAAATAAAAGAAAAAAAAAACTATGAAGGTATAAAAATAGATTTTTATAGCAAAAATACCGGCAATACATTTTTATACAAACAGAATGACCATCAATACATTTTCTATGTAGTTGAAGGTATATAATTGCGTTAAAAATGTAGAGATTTTGGCATTAAATAACCCATAGAGGTGTTGATATACCACTAAACAAATTCAACCAAACAACCAACACGAAAGAGTTCTTTCAGAACATTAATCCAGATAATATCCGACAATTTCTTAAATCCAACTGTATTCCAAAATATAACTTCAACAATAGTACAACATAAAACACATATTTCACCCCCTCTAGTAATTATGTCCACACAAACATGTATATGCACAAAAGCTGAATATCATCTATCATGTATTCAAATGTAAATGCAGAATAACGTACCATATTTTTATTACTTCAAAGCTCCCAAGAGAATTAAATTTCGGCATTAAATGACCCATAAATAGTTGATATGCCATTAAACAAACAAATCAATCGATTAAAATATTTTTGCTGACAATCATACACTTCGTCTTACAATTAATAGTTAGTCCTTTCTTATAGCTTTCCTTCATTACCCTCTGTAGGCATGTCTATAGTTTACTTTCTGTGTCTGTTATCAACACTCTCATCTTCATATCTAATATTGTTAAGATTGTATCCGTCAGTAGTGAATCCTAGCAGGACATATAATCCTCTCAGTATTACCTGACTGTAAAGATTGAATAAGTCCGGCGAGAAGACACATTCTTGTCTTACACCCCATTCTATTTTTGTGCATTTACTGAATTTATTTTCTGTTGTGGCCTTGTTCGGACCAGAAATAAAGACACAAAGAGAGGAATTGGGTTAAACAAATATTTTAACAGAAACAGTAATACAAACATATACAAACGAGAGTGCTACAGCAAGAATGTTCTGTCCGACTGTCAGAGCTGACTGCTAGAAACTTTCCTCTCTCAAAAGGCAGTACCTGCTCCTATTTTTAGCTGGGAGAGTCCATGCGTGCTTGGGTAAATTACCATAGCATTTTCTATACGAAATTTAAGCAAAATTGCCACAATATACAGAAAAAAAAGATGTCAGTTTAAACAGACTTCGGAGGAATATGGTTTAAAGGAAGGAAGGAAGGAAGGAAACTGAATTTAATTCTCTAAGAATAAGATTGTATTAAAAAATTAGTTTAGCTAATCTTTTTTTTTTTTTTTTTGGCAAGGAAGGTAAATAATGCAATAACTATAGAAAATTCACTGAAATTTCAACTATTGAATCTCAACAGATTTATAAAATCTGTGTTTTTCGGTGTCGGGTTTCAATGACTTTATTGTAAGATGAATTTTTAAGAACTGACAAAAAATAATAGGAACACAAATATCACTTCTGCTATAAAGGTGGATAAGATTAACTTTCATACCATAATATTTTAGAAATCGTCTTTTTAACGATATATATATATATATATATATATATATATATATATGAAAATTGATTTCCCTTTGAATCGGATTTATAGTCACAATTAATTCTGAAGAATTATGTAAAAATACTGAACATAAACATAAACTATATAGTAAAGTGAAATGACCCCAAAACAGGGCAACAGAAGCGAGTTCGATCCTCACTGGGTGCCCCTAACTTTCGGCCTTGTGCCACATCCAAGCTACGCTTGGAAAATCGCTAGGGGCACCTCGGCGTGGTGTAATGGTTATCAAGCTTGTCTCGCTAAAACAGTTACAACTGAATAGTGAGTTCGATCCTCACTGAATGCCCCATACTTTCGGCCTTGTGCCACATCTAAGCTACGCTTGGAAAATCTCTACTCCCCACTCTGTGTAAGTTTAAACTGACAGCTATTTTTTCCAAATATCTAAACTATAATTTTGGGAAGGGAAAGTTTATTTGTTTTTTCAATGGCATCTCAACTCCTTATGGGTTATTTGATACCAAAATTTAATTTTCTTTGGAGCTTGAATATTTTTTCTCTTTATAAAAATTAATTCCTGGTATTTTTTTTCTTTTACAAAAATCTGTTGCTGGTAATTTATTTTTTAATATATATTGCTAGTATTTTTTTTACTATGAAAATATATTTTTATATATTCAGTTTTTTGCCTTCAGTTTGAGGGTTCATTATTTGCCCATAGCTAGGACCCTAACAGGTACTACCACATGTAAGATATATAGCTTAATGTCATGAAAATTCTTTTATGTTAGTTATCTGGTAATATTTTAAACAGATTTGAGTGAAGTCGCTGCAGTTTGTTAGTATGTGTCTCTTGTTGGTAATTTTTGGAATATAAAATACATTGCTGGTATGTTTATTATAACAATAGATTTTTATACTTTCATGATGTTTTTTTTTTTAGCTTGGCAGGGGTTCACTATTTACCTATTGATGGAACCCGAACAGGTGCTACCACCCTGGGTAAGTGTGGGCCTGGGAAAAACAGCAATTAAGAAGTGTTTCCACGCTCCTCAAAAGCTTCCGATCAGAGGCGTTGCTGCTGGATGTAGTCAGGACAGGGGAAGGGGAAAGTTGATGTCAAAATTTTCATTTGAAATCAAGAAAATACGAACTTTAAAAAAAATGAACAAAAAATATGGAAAAAGAAAGAATCAGTCTAAACTAACTGCAGGAGAATATGGTTTAAAGGAAGGAAGGAAAGAAGGAAGGAAGGAAGGAAGGAAGGAAGGAAGGAAGGAAGGAAGGAAGGAAGGAATAGAGGAATAGAGGAAGGAATGAAGATAGGAAGGGATGAAAGAAAGAAGGAAGGCTTGGAGGAAGGAAGGAAGCAATGGAAGGAGGGAAGGAAGGAAGGCTTGGGGGGAAGGAAGGAATGGAAGGAAGGAAGGCTTGGCGGAAGGAAGGAAGAAATGAATTAATGTAAAGGAATGAAGGAAGGAAAGAATAAATGAAGGAAGGAAAGAACGAAGGAAGAAAAGAAAGAATGAAACAATGAAGAAAAGAAAGAAGGAAGGAAGAAAGAAAGGAAGAAAAGAAGGAATGGAGGTAGGAGTGGATGAAGGAAAGAAGGAAGGCTTGGAGGAAGAAAGGAAGGAAGGAAAGACAGAAATGACAGCAATGAAGAAAAGAAAGAAACTGATTTTAATTCTCTTAGAAAATATCTTTTCAAACGTGAAGTTAATCCCGTTTAAGCAGCATTAAAATAACATTTCATTAAGTTAGCAGTATATACATTAACAAATCCAGTTTTGCTAATCTTTTTTCTTTTTTTTTTTGACAAAATATCTATGAAGATAACTGTTTAATAACTCAAGTCTCTTCTGTTCGATTGACTAACGGCGGCAACACAAGAATGAGTGCTTGTTGCATGGCTATAGCTAGCAAAACACGTTCCATATTGTTTGCTGGATGTGGAAATGTGACGTAATATAACTTAGACACACATTAACTGGGTTTAAACCTGGCGAGCGGAAAGGTCAATACAAAATATCTGAATGTTAACCAAGTATATCTGTAGCCAAATTCGTGTAACCTATACACGATGACGGGATATTGTTGGGACAAACCATCACAGTCACCAGGACGTTCTATAGTCAAATGCTGTTAAATCCTGCAGGTGTTCACTGACTACACTATCTTTTAATTCATATAGAGTATACGGCTGAGTTAATTTCCATAAGTGGGGAACCACTCAGTGTACTGTGGCCTTTAATTTATTGACACTTCAGTTTTGATACTATGTTACAACTGCATTAAGTTAATGCCACAACATCAACAACACAGAGGAAATTGGCTGTTGCAGATATATGTAGTAGCAGATGACTGCCACCTGCAATTAAAGTATTGAATAATGTCCAAATCCTAGAGTTGCCTCAGTTAATTGCTATAATATAATCTTTTACGTCATACATGTTTCATCAGACTGGATCCATTTATTCATTTCAAGCATATGAAACAATCCGAGAGGCAACACTTTGATTCCAAGCTGGAGATATGAACTAATTCAGAAAGGTCAGGAGGGATACATGAATTCTCATTTGAGCACGCAGATCCTCCGATGCAGAAATGAAAGGCGCGAAGCTTAGATCCTTGAATGAGATGACTGATACCGTAAACGCCAGTGGATCGCACAGGTGCACTGATACAAGGCATCTGGTCTTTGCAGATCGTTCAGATATTTCAGTCAAAAGCAGAGGCAAGAAATTCGTGCTATACCGGGAGGTAACATTTTGAACCTGGACAGATCGCTCCGATATTCCGATCCTAGGCTAAGGTAACATACACTGATCCACGTCATAATTGCCATGGAAGCTACATTGTCATACACAAGTGGCACCGATATTCCGATCATAGGCAGAGAGAAAAGATATTCTGATTCATGACATAATAGCAGGGAGGATACATTTAGAAGCTAGCCAGGTCGTGCCGATATTCTGATCATAGGCAGATGGAAAAGATTTTCTGATTCATGACATAATAGCAAGGAGATTACATTTAGAAGCTAGCCTGGCCATGCCGATATTCCGATCATAGCCAGAGGGAAAAGTTATTCTGATTCATGACATAATAGCAGGGAGGTTACGTTTTGTACCTCAACTAGTCGCTCTGATATTCCGATCCTATACAGGGTGAACGATTACTCTGATTCAGTATGTAATCGTCGAGACGATATATCCTCGGTAAGTCGCTCCGATACAGAAGCACTCGTCACTTCATCAATCTACTCTGGTACTAGTCTGAGCGCATAGATACTCTGATCATTGCCAGAGTGCACAGAATGTTTTTATTCGTGGTAGAATTGCCGGATGGATATGGTGTGATGCTAGGTACATCACTGAAATCCTAGGTCAATGTCGAAATCTCATACATCATTTTTACGGGTACTATGCTAATATTTATAAATTCTGTTAATAATTGACACGGGCATATTTCAATTTGTTCTTCACTTAGTACTCTGTAAATATGCCATTGTATTAAATTGTTATAGCCGAATGAATTTCTGTCTGAAATAAATGTGTCATGGCATATACATATCGATGCTAATCTGTCAACTCTTGCATATCGGAGACATCACGTTTATAAATATCTTGTTGTTCGTTGCGTGTTTTTATTTCTTTGATCGCCTATGTTCCTGATTTCCGAGAATTTGGCTTCGTATGATTCGTTTAAAAGTCAATGATACACTCAACATTTCGCTATGTGCTTACATCCTCTACACGCTGGAATAGAATGAATAACTATTTTCATGCCCCTCTCTCTTTCTATATGGTTGTGTGCTTTACCTAAACCATAAAACCCATATATCTATCTATCTATCTATCTATCTATCTATCTATCTATCTATCTATCTATCTATCTATCTATCTAGTCTGTTTAGATATATCTATCCAAATTGTTTAGATCTATCTATCTATCTATCTATCTATCTATCTATCTATCTATCTATCTATCTATCTATCTATCTATCTATCACAGTCTGTTCACTATCTATCTATCTATCTATCTATCTATCTATCTATCTATCTATCTATCTATCTCATTCTGTTCATATCTATTTATCTAATTCTGTTCATTTCTCTCCAGTTATCTAATTCTGTTCATATCTATCCAACTATCTAATTCTGTTCATATCTATCTATCTATCTATCTATCTATCTATCTATCTATCTATCTATCTATCTATCTATCTATCTATCTATCTATCTATCTATCACAGTCTGTTCACTATCTATCTATCTATCTATCTATCTATCTATCTATCTATCTATCTATCACAGTCTGTTCACTATCTATCTATCTATCTATCTATCTATCTATCTATCTATCTATTTATCTATCACAGTCTGTTCACTATCTATCTATCTATCTATCTATCTATCTATCTATCTATCTATCTATCTATCTCATTCTGTTCATATCTATTTATCTAATTCTGTTCATTTCTCTCCAGTTATCTAATTCTGTTCATATCTATCCAACTATCTAATTCTGTTCATATCTATCTATCTATCTATCTATCTATCTATCTATCTATCTATCTATCTATCTATCTATCTATCTATCTATCACAGTCTGTTCACTATCTATCTATCTATCTATCTATCTATCTATCTATCTATCTATCTATCTATCTATCTATCTATCTATCTATCTATCACAGTCTGTTCACTATCTATCTATCTATCTATCTATCTATCTATCTATCTATCTATCTATCTATCTATCACAGTCTGTTCACTATCTATCTATCTATCTATCTATCTATCTATCTATCTATCTATCTATCTATCTATCTATCTATCTATCTAATGCGGTCTGTTCTTATCTATCTTATTCTGTTTTTCCCCTCTCTTTCTTTCTTTTTTCTTTCTGTCAGTATGCGTATAATATATTTAATACGGACAAAAAAGCATGAAATTTGCGTAATTTATTACTAACTAGCTTAACAGACGTAATAGGTGCGGAATTTTAAGCTAGCTCCCGTGGAGAGCTAATTAGGCGTCTGGCCCAGTTCAGAAAATATCAATGATAATTTTTGAATAAATAATTTTGAATTCCTCAATTCATCCCATGAAACTTCAAAACCTCACTTTAACTCTGATTCGGGCTATAAGTTCAATTCCGACCGAAAGAGTCATTTGGACCGAAATTTCGAATTGGGTCGAAATTCATATTCAGGCCGAAAATTGAGTCCTTCACAAACTCTGCGTAACTTCAGAAGCTAACGTCACGAAACCTCTCACTTTAACTCTTATTCCTTGGCATTTTGAAGAAATAAAAATGATTTCCTTTATTCAGAAAGTTTTGGACTTATTTTAAATTGAATTTAAAACAAAAACTTTTAAATTCACAAAGTTGTGCTAGTTTAAACTCAATATAAATTGATACAATGATTTTAAATCACTAATTTTTTTCAATTATTTTAAAATTTGAAATTTTAAGTGTTCCTTCTTCATCCGGACACAAATCCCAATGCTGGGATGTTAAAGCACCATATTTTCAATCTCGGGATCATCCTGATTCCAAAAAGGTATAATATGTCTATGTAGAGCAAGTGTGGCCACAATTAGAGAGGTTTCAGATACACGGACAGACAGACAGAATTTGCCGTTTCTTTATTTAGATATAAATGCTGATATGCAACTTTCCAAGTTTTCGAATGAGAAAACTTGTAAAGTATTATAAAAAATTAAGCAGAGAGAGCTTGTCGGTTGCATTTAAGAAAACTTGTTTGTATACACAGAAACACCCACAACGCACATATCTACAGGGTTTCCCTGTAATGACAATAATGACAATAAACGTAGCGTTTATTGACTTGCAAAAAGATTAATGGTTAAAATTAAGAAATATTAATTTTTATCGATTAAAAAAAGAAGATTAATGTTTTAAATTGAATATTAAATTAAATTAAATACATGTTTAAAATATTCAAACTGACGACGAACTCTATAAGTGAGTAAATTTTTAGGGACTCTCTCGCTCTCTTTCTCTCTCTCATATATATATGTATATATATATATATATATTTATGTATGTATGTATGTATATATATATATATATATATATATATATATATATATATATATATATATATATATAAATGATAAAATATCGATTTAAGTTATGCCATATGTATGGGTTAAAGTTCTAAGGGATACAGCGTTTGTAAATATAAAAATAGACATTGAAATCAACACTCAGCGGCGACCATCTGTTTCACGCTTATACGCCTGCCGATGTCGACTTTATATATATATATATATATATATATATATAACATATATATATATATAACATATATATACATAACATATATATAATATATATATGTATATATATATATAACATATATATACATAACATATATATATATATATATATATATATATATATATATATATATATATATATATATATATATATGTATAACACCATTTGATAATGAACAGTAACTAGATATAAAATAAAGCTTTCTATGTCACGGATATTTATTTGACCTCTGTCTCAGTCTCACTCTCTCTCTCTTTATATATATATATATATATATATATATATATATATATATATATATATATATATATATATATATTTCGCCATTTTATATCATTAACTTTACTAAATTACTTTTTGTATGTATGATACATTGTAATATAAATTGAAAATGCCCCACCTATTTGATTGAAAAGAACTGATCCGACGTTCCTCTACCTAGTGAACTATTTAGTCCATGCCACATTAACTGATAAACTCTTACAACAAAAAAAATTCTCAAATTGTCATATTCGTAAAAAACGCACTCACTTAAATTTTCAAAAAATTCAACGTTAGCGTTGCGATTGCATGCTCCACAATTTTGTATCTATTATCAATAACACATTATGAAAAAAAAAAAAGCATATTTCGATTCATATTATAATTTTTGTCTCGGATGCTACCTGAATTTTACCAAAAACCAAATAATTTCCATGCCTGATGAAGACTGGCCGTACAGTCGAAAGTACTTGCGTATTTAAGAAAGACCTTATACAGCCTATAATTTTTAAAAAAAACAAGGATCATAACATTCATCGAGTGATTAGTAGGTTAATAAATCTTTAAAATTTGGTTAGCGAAGGGATTTCGCTATTTTATATCATTAACTTTATTAATTTTCTTTTTGTATAAATGATTCATTGTAATATAAATTGAACTATACTACATATTTCATCTACACACACACACACACACACACATACATATATATATATATATATATATATATATATATATATATATATTGACTCGCCCGTCTTATTTGACGTATGAAGGTATAGTAATTCAATTCATTGAGCCCAACAGTAAAACTATCCACACATATGATTTGATTATATAGTGGTGAAGAATTGTGAAGAGCCAAGCAATCTTTTTGTGGGAACCAAATACAGAGAACTGACGCATGTGTTCCGTCAAACAACCTTTTGAAATGAGAGTTATCCTTCTAGACCGGTTGACACGCAAGTTTCAAGTCTGTTTTGCTATTAACCCATAGCTGGGGGTGAGGGAAGAGCTGAATTCATACCTTACTCAAGGCTACGTAATTGAATTTATATATGTGTGTGTATATGTGTATGTGTGTGTGTGCGTAAACTGACCAAAAGCAAAATCCCTAAACAAAAATGGAATTTATTCATTATCGCATTTCCCTTAATTCCCCAATGACCTATATACAGATGCCATAAAATGAATAGCGGCACTTGGTCTGAAAATCACTTATGGTGTTAAATTGACAGTCACCATGCAGTGTTGATTTCTATGTCCGCTCTATGTATCTCTCTCTTTCTATATATATATAAGGGGGTGAAAGAAAATGAGAAGAATTTAGAAGGAATCGGAAACCCCATCTTAAACAGGAAACAACGGGTAAACCTTCTAATCCTGTTAAAAAGATCGGGGAGGAGTGTGAACTGGGCGATAGGTGAACCTATCTACTCCTATTGAGGATAAAAAAATAATTAGTAAAAAAAATTTGAGAGTACGTGCGGACAAGTTTGAAGTATAGCGTTTAAGTAAACTTTAGAAGGAACAAGAAACCCAAACCTAAACAGGAAACAAGGGATAAACCTCTAATCCTCTATTCACCCCAAGCAAGGTGATAATGCCACTAAGATGTAAGGGTCTACTGAGAGTGAAAGTGAATGAAAAATACTTTAGAAGGAACCAGAAGCCCAATCCTAAACAGGAAAAAAGGGATAAACCTTTACTCATCTATTCACCCGAACCAAGGTGATAATGCCACTAAGATGTAAGGGGCTACTGGGAGTGAAAGTGAATGAAAAAGACTTTAGAAGGAACCAGAAGCCCAATCCTAAACAGGAAAAAAGGGATAAACCTCTACTCGTCTATTCACCCCAAGCAAGGTGATAATGCCACTAAGATGCAAGGGGATACTGGGAGTGAAAGAGAATGGAAAAGACTTTAGAAGGAACCAGAAACCCAATCCTAAACAGGAAACAAGGGATAAACCTCTACTCCTCTATTCACGCCAAGGAAGATGATAATCCCACTAAGATGCAAGGGTCTACTGGGAATGAAAGAGAATGAAAAAGACTTTAGAAGGAACCAGAAACCCAATCCTAAACAGGAAACAGGGGATAAACCTCTGCTCGTCTATTCACCCCAAGCAAGGTGATAATGCCACTAAGATGCAAGGGACTACTGGGAGTGAAAGAGAATGGAAAAGACTTTAGAAGGAACCAGAAAGCCAATCCTAAACAGGAAACAAGGGATAAACCTCTTCTCGTCTATTCACGCCAAGCAAGATGATAATCCCACTAAGATGCAAGGGTCTACTGGGAGTGAAAGTGAATGAAAAAGACTTTAGAAGGAACCAGAAGCCCAATCCTAAACAGGAAACAAGGGATAAACCTCTACTCGTCTATTCACCCCAAGCAAGGTGATAATGCCACTAAGATGCAAGGGGCTACTAGGAGTGAAAGAGAATGAAAAAGACTTTAGAAGGAACCAGAAACCCAATCCTAAACAGGAAACAAGAGATAAACCTCTACTCGTCTATTCACCCCAAGCAAGGTGATAATGCCACTAAGATGCAAGGGTCTACTGGGAGTGAAAGAGAATGAAAAAGACTTTAGAAGGAACCAGAAACCCAATCCTAAACAGGAAACAAGGGATAAACCTCTACTCGTCTATTCAACCCAAGCAAGGTGATAATGCCACTAAGATGCAAGGGGATACTGGGAGTGAAAGAGAATGGAAAAGACTTTAGAAGGAACCAGAAAGCCAATCCTAAACAGGAAACAAGAGATAAACCTCTACTCGTCTATTCACCCCAAGCAAGGTGATAATGCCACTAAGATGCAAGGGACTACTGGGAGTGAAAGAGACTGAAAAAGACTTTAGAAGGAACCAGAAGCCCAATCCTAAACAGGAAACAAGGGATAAACCTCTACTCGTCTATTCACCCCAAGCAAGGTGATAATGCCACTAAGATGCAAGGGGATACTGGGAGTGAAAGAGAATGGAAAAGACTTTAGAAGGAACCAGAAACCCAATCCTAAACAGGAAACAAGGGATAAACCTCTACTCGTCTATTCACCCCAAGCAAGGTGATAATGCCACTAAGATGCAAGGGACTACTGGGAGTGAAAGAGACTGAAAAAGACTTTAGAAGGAACCAGAAACCCAATCCTAAACAGGAAACAAGGGATAAACCTTTACTCATCTATTCACCCCAAGCAAGGTGATAATGCCACTAAGATGCAAGGGGATACTGGGAGTGAAAGAGAATGAAAAAGACTTTAGAAGGAACCAGAAACCCAATCCTAAACAGGAAACAAGGGATAAACCTCTACTCATCTATTCACCCAAATCAAGGTGATAATGCCACTAAGATGCAAGGGTCTACTGGGAGTGAAAGAGAATGAAAAAGACTTTAGAAAGAACCAGGAACCCAATCCTAAACAGGAAACAAGGGATAAACCTCTTCTCGTCTATTCACGCCAAGCAAGATGATAATCCCACTAAGATACAAGGGTCTACTGGGAGTGAAAGAGAATGAAAAAGACTTTAGAAGGAACCAGAAACCCAATCCTAAACAGGAAAAAAGGGATAAACCTTTACTCATCTATTCATCCCAAGCAAGGTGATAATGCTACTAAGATGCAAGGGGATACTGGGAGTGAAAGAGAATGAAAAAGACTTTAGAAGGAACCAGAAACCCAATCCTAAACAGGAAAAAAGGGATAAACCTTTACTCATCTATTCACCCCAAGCAAGATGATAATGCCACTAAGATGCAAGGGTCTACTGGGAGTGAAAGAGAATGAAAAAGACTTTAGAAGGAACCAGAAACCCAATCCTAAACAGGAAACAAGGGATAAACCTCTTCTCGTCTATTCACGCCAAGCAAGATGATAATCCCACTAAGATACAAGGGTCTACTGGGAGTGAAAGAGAATGAAAAAGACTTTAGAAGGAACCAGAAACCCAATCCTAAACAGGAAAAAAGGGATAAACCTTTACTCATCTATTCATCCCAAGCAAGGTGATAATGCTACTAAGATGCAAGGGGATACTGGGAGTGAAAGAGAATGAAAAAGACTTTAGAAGGAACCAGAAACCCAATCCTAAACAGGAAAAAAGGGATAAACCTTTACTCATCTATTCATCCCAAGCAAGATGATAATGCCACTAAGATGCAAGCGTCTACTGGGAGTGAAAGAGAATGAAAAAGACTTTAGAAGGAACCAGAAAACCCAATCCTAAACAGGAAAAAAGGGATAAACCTTTACTCATCTATTCACCCCAAGCAAGGTGATAATGCCACTAAGATGCAAGGGGCTACTAGGAGTGAAAGAGAATGAAAAAGACTTTAGAAGGAACCAGAAACCCAATCCTAAACAGGAAACAAGAGATAAACCTCTACTCGTCTATTCACCCCAAGCAAGGTGATAATGCCACTAAGATGCAAGGGTCTACTGGGAGTGAAAGAGAATGAAAAAGACTTTAGAAGGAACCAGAAACCCAATCCTAAACAGGAAACAAGGGATAAACCTCTACTCGTCTATTCACCCCAAGCAAGGTGATAATGCCACTAAGATGCAAGGGGATACTGGGAGTGAAAGAGAATGGAAAAGACTTTAGAAGGAACCAGAAAGCCAATCCTAAACAGGAAACAAGAGATAAACCTCTACTCGTCTATTCACCCCAAGCAAGGTGATAATGCCACTAAGATGCAAGGGACTACTGGGAGTGAAAGAGACTGAAAAAGACTTTAGAAGGAACCAGAAGCCCAATCCTAAACTGGAAACAAGGGATAAACCTCTACTCGTCTATTCACCCCAAGCAAGGTGATAATGCCACTAAGATGCAAGGGGATACTGGGAGTGAAAGAGAATGGAAAAGACTTTAGAAGGAACCAGAAACCCAATCCTAAACAGGAAACAAGGGATAAACCTCTACTCGTCTATTCACCCCAAGCAAGGTGATAATGCCACTAAGATGCAAGGGACTACTGGGAGTGAAAGAGACTGAAAAAGACTTTAGAAGGAACCAGAAACCCAATCCTAAACAGGAAACAAGGGATAAACCTTTACTCATCTATTCACCCCAAGCAAGGTGATAATGCCACTAAGATGCAAGGGGATACTGGGAGTGAAAGAGAATGAAAAAGACTTTAGAAGGAACCAGAAACCCAATCCTAAACAGGAAACAAGGGATAAACCTCTACTCATCTATTCACCCAAATCAAGGTGATAATGCCACTAAGATGCAAGGGTCTACTGGGAGTGAAAGAGAATGAAAAAGACTTTAGAAAGAACCAGGAACCCAATCCTAAACAGGAAACAAGGGATAAACCTCTTCTCGTCTATTCACGCCAAGCAAGATGATAATCCCACTAAGATACAAGGGTCTACTGGGAGTGAAAGAGAATGAAAAAGACTTTAGAAGGAACCAGAAACCCAATCCTAAACAGGAAAAAAGGGATAAACCTTTACTCATCTATTCATCCCAAGCAAGGTGATAATGCTACTAAGATGCAAGGGGATACTGGGAGTGAAAGAGAATGAAAAAGACTTTAGAAGGAACCAGAAACCCAATCCTAAACAGGAAAAAAGGGATAAACCTTTACTCATCTATTCACCCCAAGCAAGATGATAATGCCACTAAGATGCAAGGGTCTACTGGGAGTGAAAGAGAATGAAAAAGACTTTAGAAGGAACCAGAAACCCAATCCTAAACAGGAAACAAGGGATAAACCTCTTCTCGTCTATTCACGCCAAGCAAGATGATAATCCCACTAAGATACAAGGGTCTACTGGGAGTGAAAGAGAATGAAAAAGACTTTAGAAGGAACCAGAAACCCAATCCTAAACAGGAAAAAAGGGATAAACCTTTACTCATCTATTCATCCCAAGCAAGGTGATAATGCTACTAAGATGCAAGGGGATACTGGGAGTGAAAGAGAATGAAAAAGACTTTAGAAGGAACCAGAAACCCAATCCTAAACAGGAAAAAAGGGATAAACCTTTACTCATCTATTCATCCCAAGCAAGATGATAATGCCACTAAGATGCAAGCGTCTACTGGGAGTGAAAGAGAATGAAAAAGACTTTAGAAGGAACCAGAAAACCCAATCCTAAACAGGAAAAAAGGGATAAACCTTTACTCATCTATTCACCCCAAGCAAGATGATAATGCCACTAAGATGCAAGGGTCTACTGGGAGTGAAAGAGAATGAAAAAGACTTTAGAAGGAACCAGAAAACCCAATCCTAAACAGGAAACAAGGGATAAACCTCTACTCCTCTATTCACGCCAAGGAAGATGATAATCCCACTAAGATGCAAGGGGCTACTGGGAGTGAAAGAGAATGAAAAAGACTTTAGAAGGAACCAGAAGCCCAATCCTAAACAGGAAAAAAGGGATAAACCTCTACTCATCTATTCACCCCAACCAAGGTGATAATGCCACTAAGATGTAAGGGGCTATTGGGAGTGAAAGAGAATGAAGAAGAATTTACAAGGAACCAGTAACCCAATCCTAAACAGAAAACAAGGGATAAACCTCTACTCATCTATTCATCCCAAGCAAGGTGATAATGCCACTAAGATGCAAGGGTCTACTGGGAGTGAAAGAGAATGAAAAAGACTTTAGAAGGAACCAGAAACCCAATCCTAAACAGGAAATAAGGGATAAACCTCTACTCGTCTATTCACCCCAAGCAAGGTGATAATGCCACTAAGATGCAAGGGACTACTGGGAGTGAAAGAGAATGAAAAAGACTTTAGAAGGAACCAGAAACCCAATCCTAAACAGGAAATAAGGGATAAACCTCTACTCGTCTATTCACCCCAAGCAAGGTGATAATGCCACTAAGATGCAAGGGACTACTGGGAGTGAAAGAGAATGAAAAAGACTTTAGAAGGAACAAGAAACCCAATCCTAAACAGGAAACAAGGGATAAACCTCTACTCCTCTATTCACCGCAAGCAAGGTGATAATGCCACTAAGATGCAAGGGTCTACTGGGAGTGAAAGAGAATGAAAAAGACTTTAGAAGGAACAAGAAACCCAATCCTAAACAGGAAATAAGGGATAAACCTCTACTCGTCTATTCACCCCAAGCAAGATGATAATGCCACTAAGATGCAAGGGGCTACTGGGAGTGAAAGAGAATGAAAAAGACTTTAGAAGGAACGAGAAGCCCAATCCTAAACAGGAAAAAAGGGATAAACCTCTACTCATCTATTCACCCCAAGCAAAGTGATAATGCCACTAAGATGCAAGGGGATACTGGGAGTGAAAGAGAATGAAAAAGACTTTAGAAGGAACGAGAAGCCCAATCCTAAACAGGAAAAAAGGGATAAACCTCTACTCATCTATTCACCCCAAGCAAAGTGATAATGCCACTAAGATGCAAGGGGATACTGGGAGTGAAAGAGAATGAAAAAGACTTTAGAAGGAACAAGAAACCCAATCCTAAACAGGAAAAAAGGGATAAACCTCTACTCCTCTATTCACCCCAAGCAAGGTGATAATGCCACTAAGATGCAAGGGTCTACTGGGAGTGAAAGAGAATGAAAAAGACTTTAGAAGGAACCAGAAACCCAATCCTAAACAGGAAACAAGGGATAAACCTCTACTCGTCTATTCACCCCAAGCAAGGTGATAATGCCACTAAGATGCAAGGGACTACTGGGAGTGAAAGAGAATGAAAAAGACTTTAGAAGGAACGAGAAGCCCAATCCTAAACAGGAAAAAAGGGATAAACCTTTACTCATCTATTCATCCCAAGCAAGATGATAATGCCACTAAGATGCAAGGGTCTACTGGGAGTGAAAGAGAATGAAAAAGACTTTAGAAGGAACCAGAAACCCAATCCTAAACAGGAAATAAGGGATAAACCTCTACTCGTCTATTCACCCCAAGCAAGGTGATAATGGCACTAAGATGCAAGGGACTACTGGGAGTGAAAGAGAATGAAAAAGACTTTAGAAGGAACCAGAAAACCCAATCCTAAACAGGAAACAAGGGATAAACCTCTACTCGTCTATTCACCCCAAGCAAGGTGATAATGCCACTAAGATGCAAGGGGATACTGGGAGTGAAAGAGAATGAAAAAGACTTTAGAAGGAACCAGAAACCCAATCCTAAACAGGAAATAAGGGATAAACCTCTACTCGTCTATTCACCCCAAGCAAGGTGATAATGCCACTAAGATGCAAGGGACTACTGGGAGTGAAAGAGAATGAAAAAGACTTTAGAAGGAACCAGAAAACCCAATCCTAAACAGGAAACAAGGGATAAACCTCTACTCCTCTATTCACGCCAAGGAAGATGATAATCCCACTAAGATGCAAGGGGCTACTGGGAGTGAAAGAGAATGAAAAAGACTTTAGAAGGAACCAGAAGCCCAATCCTAAACAGGAAAAAAGGGATAAACCTCTACTCATCTATTCACCCCAAGCAAGGTGATAATGCCACTAAGATGCAAGGGTCTACTGGGAGTGAAAGAGAATGAAAAAGACTTTAGAAGGAACCAGAAGCCCAATCCTAAACAGGAAATAAGGGATAAACCTCTACTCGTCTATTCACCCCAAGCAAGGTGATAATGCCACTAAGATGTAAGGGGCTACTGGGAGTGAAAGAGAATGAAAAAGACTTTAGAAGGAACCAGAAACCCAATCCTAAACAGGAAATAAGGGATAAACCTCTACTCGTCTATTCACCCCAAGCAAGGTGATAATGCCACTAAGATGCAAGGGACTACTGGGAGTGAAAGAGAATGAAAAAGACTTTAGAAGGAACCAGAAGCCCAATCCTAAACAGGAAATAAGGGATAAACCTCTACTCGTCTATTCACCCCAAGCAAGGTGATAATGCCACTAAGATGCAAGGGTCTACTGGGAGTGAAAGAGAATGAAAAAGACTTTAGAAGGAACGAGAAGCCCAATCCTAAACAGGAAAAAAGGGATAAACCTTTACTCGTCTATTCACCCCAAGCAAGGTGATAATGCCAGTAAGATGCAAGGGGATACTGGGAGTGAAAGAGAATGAAAAAGACTTTAGAAGGAACGAGAAGCCCAATCCTAAACAGGAAACAAGGGATAAACCTCTTCTCGTCTATTCACGCCAAGCAAGATGATAATCCCACTAAGATACAAGGGTCTACTGGGAGTGAAAGAGAATGAAAAAGACTTTAGAAGGAACCAGAAACCCAATCCTAAACAGGAAAAAAGGGATAAACCTTTACTCATCTATTCATCCCAAGCAAGGTGATAATGCTACTAAGATGCAAGGGGATACTGGGAGTGAAAGAGAATGAAAAAGACTTTAGAAGGAACCAGAAACCCAATCCTAAACAGGAAAAAAGGGATAAACCTTTACTCATCTATTCATCCCAAGCAAGATGATAATGCCACTAAGATGCAAGCGTTTACTGGGAGTGAAAGAGAATGAAAAAGACTTTAGAAGGAACCAGAAAACCCAATCCTAAACAGGAAAAAAGGGATAAACCTTTACTCATCTATTCACCCCAAGCAAGATGATAATGCCACTAAGATGCAAGGGTCTACTGGGAGTGAAAGAGAATGAAAAAGACTTTGGAAGGAACCAGAAAACCCAATCCTAAACAGGAAACAAGGGATAAACCTCTACTCCTCTATTCACGCCAAGGAAGATGATAATCCCACTAAGATGCAAGGGGCTACTGGGAGTGAAAGAGAATGAAAAAGACTTTAGAAGGAACCAGAAGCCCAATCCTAAACAGGAAAAAAGGGATAAACCTCTACTCATCTATTCACCCCAACCAAGGTGATAATGCCACTAAGATGTAAGGGGCTATTGGGAGTGAAAGAGAATGAAGAAGAATTTACAAGGAACCAGTAACCCAATCCTAAACAGAAAACAAGGGATAAACCTCTACTCATCTATTCATCCCAAGCAAGGTGATAATGCCACTAAGATGCAAGGGTCTACTGGGAGTGAAAGAGAATGAAAAAGACTTTAGAAGGAACCAGAAACCCAATCCTAAACAGGAAATAAGGGATAAACCTCTACTCGTCTATTCACCCCAAGCAAGGTGATAATGCCACTAAGATGCAAGGGACTACTGGGAGTGAAAGAGAATGAAAAAGACTTTAGAAGGAACCAGAAACCCAATCCTAAACAGGAAATAAGGGATAAACCTCTACTCGTCTATTCACCCCAAGCAAGGTGATAATGCCACTAAGATGCAAGGGACTACTGGGAGTGAAAGAGAATGAAAAAGACTTTAGAAGGAACAAGAAACCCAATCCTAAACAGGAAACAAGGGATAAACCTCTACTCCTCTATTCACCGCAAGCAAGGTGATAATGCCACTAAGATGCAAGGGTCTACTGGGAGTGAAAGAGAATGAAAAAGACTTTAGAAGGAACAAGAAACCCAATCCTAAACAGGAAATAAGGGATAAACCTCTACTCGTCTATTCACCCCAAGCAAGATGATAATGCCACTAAGATGCAAGGGGCTACTGGGAGTGAAAGAGAATGAAAAAGACTTTAGAAGGAACGAGAAGCCCAATCCTAAACAGGAAAAAAGGGATAAACCTCTACTCATCTATTCACCCCAAGCAAAGTGATAATGCCACTAAGATGCAAGGGGATACTGGGAGTGAAAGAGAATGAAAAAGACTTTAGAAGGAACGAGAAGCCCAATCCTAAACAGGAAAAAAGGGATAAACCTCTACTCATCTATTCACCCCAAGCAAAGTGATAATGCCACTAAGATGCAAGGGGATACTGGGAGTGAAAGAGAATGAAAAAGACTTTAGAAGGAACAAGAAACCCAATCCTAAACAGGAAAAAAGGGATAAACCTCTACTCCTCTATTCACCCCAAGCAAGGTGATAATGCCACTAAGATGCAAGGGTCTACTGGGAGTGAAAGAGAATGAAAAAGACTTTAGAAGGAACCAGAAACCCAATCCTAAACAGGAAACAAGGGATAAACCTCTACTCGTCTATTCACCCCAAGCAAGGTGATAATGCCACTAAGATGCAAGGGACTACTGGGAGTGAAAGAGAATGAAAAAGACTTTAGAAGGAACGAGAAGCCCAATCCTAAACAGGAAAAAAGGGATAAACCTTTACTCATCTATTCATCCCAAGCAAGATGATAATGCCACTAAGATGCAAGGGTCTACTGGGAGTGAAAGAGAATGAAAAAGACTTTAGAAGGAACCAGAAACCCAATCCTAAACAGGAAATAAGGGATAAACCTCTACTCGTCTATTCACCCCAAGCAAGGTGATAATGCCACTAAGATGCAAGGGACTACTGGGAGTGAAAGAGAATGAAAAAGACTTTAGAAGGAACCAGAAAACCCAATCCTAAACAGGAAACAAGGGATAAACCTCTACTCGTCTATTCACCCCAAGCAAGGTGATAATGCCACTAAGATGCAAGGGGATACTGGGAGTGAAAGAGAATGAAAAAGACTTTAGAAGGAACGAGAAGCCCAATCCTAAACAGGAAAAAAGGGATAAACCTTTACTCATCTATTCATCCCAAGCAAGATGATAATGCCACTAAGATGCAAGGGTCTACTGGGAGTGAAAGAGAATGAAAAAGACTTTAGAAGGAACCAGAAAACCCAATCCTAAACAGGAAACAAGGGATAAACCTCTACTCCTCTATTCACGCCAAGGAAGATGATAATCCCACTAAGATGCAAGGGGCTACTGGGAGTGAAAGAGAATGAAAAAGACTTTAGAAGGAACCAGAAGCCCAATCCTAAACAGGAAAAAAGGGATAAACCTCTACTCATCTATTCACCCCAAGCAAGGTGATAATGCCACTAAGATGCAAGGGTCTACTGGGAGTGAAAGAGAATGAAAAAGACTTTAGAAGGAACCAGAAGCCCAATCCTAAACAGGAAATAAGGGATAAACCTCTACTCGTCTATTCACCCGAAGCAAGGTGATAATGCCACTAAGATGTAAGGGGCTACTGGGAGTGAAAGAGAATGAAAAAGACTTTAGAAGGAACCAGAAACCCAATCCTAAACAGGAAATAAGGGATAAACCTCTACTCGTCTATTCACCCCAAGCAAGGTGATAATGCCACTAAGATGCAAGGGACTACTGGGAGTGAAAGAGAATGAAAAAGACTTTAGAAGGAACCAGAAGCCCAATCCTAAACAGGAAATAAGGGATAAACCTCTACTCGTCTATTCACCCCAAGCAAGGTGATAATGCCACTAAGATGCAAGGGTCTACTGGGAGTGAAAGAGAATGAAAAAGACTTTAGAAGGAACGAGAAGCCCAATCCTAAACAGGAAAAAAGGGATAAACCTTTACTCATCTATTCATCCCAAGCAAGATGATAATGCCACTAAGATGCAAGGGTCTACTGGGAGTGAAAGAGAATGAAAAAGACTTTAGAAGGAACCAGAAACCCAATCCTAAACAGGAAATAAGGGATAAACCTCTACTCGTCTATTCACCCCAAGCAAGGTGATAATGCCAGTAAGATGCAAGGGGATACTGGGAGTGAAAGAGAATGAAAAAGACTTTAGAAGGAACGAGAAGCCCAATCCTAAACAGGAAAAAAGGGATAAACCTCTACTCATCTATTCACCCCAAGCAAGGTGATAATGCCACTAAGATGCAAGGGTCTACTGGGAGTGAAAGAGAATGAAAAAGACTTTAGAAGGAACCAGAAACCCAATCCTAAACAGGAAACAAGGGATAAACCTCTTCTCGTCTATTCACGCCAAGCAAGATGATAATCCCACTAAGATACAAGGGTCTACTGGGAGTGAAAGAGAATGAAAAAGACTTTAGAAGGAACTAGAAACCCAATCCTAAACAGGAAAAAAGGGATAAACCTTTACTCATCTATTCATCCCAAGCAAGATGATAATGCCACTAAGATGCAAGGGGCTACTGGGAGTGAAAGAGAATGAAAAAGACTTTAGAAGGAACCAGAAAACCCAATCCTAAACAGGAAATAAGGGATAAACCTCTACTCGTCTATTCACCCCAAGCAAGGTGATAATGCCACTAAGATGCAAGGGACTACTGGGAGTGAAAGAGAATGAAAAAGACTTTAGAAGGAACCAGAAAACCCAATCCTAAACAGGAAACAAGGGATAAACCTCTACTCCTCTATTCACGCCAAGGAAGATGATAATCCCACTAAGATGCAAGGGGCTACTGGGAGTGAAAGAGAATGAAAAAGACTTTAGAAGGAACCAGAAAACCCAATCCTAAACAGGAAAAAAGGGATAAACCTTTACTCATCTATTCACCCCAAGCAAGATGATAATGCCACTAAGATGCAAGGGTCTACTGGGAGTGAAAAAGAATGAAAAAGACTTTAGAAGGAACCAGAAAACCCAATCCTAAACAGGAAACAAGGGATAAACCTCTGCTCATCTATTCACGCCAAGGAAGATGATAATCCCACTAAGATGCAAGGGGCTACTGGGAGTGAAAGAGAATGAAAAAGACTTTAGAAGGAACCAGAAGCCCAATCCTAAACAGGAAAAAAGGGATAAACCTCTACTCATCTATTCACCCCAACCAAGGTGATAATGCCACTAAGATGTAAGGGGCTATTGGGAGTGAAAGAGAATGAAGAAGAATTTACAAGGAACCAGTAACCCAATCCTAAACAGAAAACAAGGGATAAACCTCTACTCATCTATTCATCCCAAGCAAGGTGATAATGCCACTAAGATGCAAGGGTCTACTGGGAGTGAAAGAGAATGAAAAAGACTTTAGAAGGAACCAGAAACCCAATCCTAAACAGGAAATAAGGGATAAACCTCTACTCGTCTATTCACCCCAAGCAAGGTGATAATGCCACTAAGATGCAAGGGACTACTGGGAGTGAAAGAGAATGAAAAAGACTTTAGAAGGAACGAGAAGCCCAATCCTAAACAGGAAAAAAGGGATAAACCTTTACTCATCTATTCATCCCAAGCAAGATGATAATGCCACTAAGATGCAACGGGCTACTGGGAGTGAAAGAGAATGAAAAAGACTTTAGAAGGAACCAGAAAACCCAATCCTAAACAGGAAATAAGGGATAAACCTCTACTCGTCTATTCACCCCAAGCAAGGTGATAATGCCACTAAGATGCAAGGGACTACTGGGAGTGAAAGAGAATGAAAAAGACTTTAGAAGGAACCAGAAAACCCAATCCTAAACAGGAAACAAGGGATAAACCTCTACTCGTCTATTCACCCCAAGCAAGGTGATAATGCCACTAAGATGCAAGGGACTACTGGGAGTGAAAGAGAATGAAAAAGACTTTAGAAGGAACCAGAAGCCCAATCCTAAACAGGAAATAAGGGATAAACCTCTACTCGTCTATTCACCCCAAGCAAGGTGATAATGCCACTAAGATGTAAGGGGCTATTGGGAGTGAAAGAGAATGAAGAAGAATTTACAAGGAACCAGTAACCCAATCCTAAACAGAAAACAAGGGATAAACCTCTACTAATCTATTCATCCCAAGCAAGGTGATAATGCCACTAAGATGCAAGGGTCTACTGGGAGTGAAAGAGAATGAAAAAGACTTTAGAAGGAACCAGAAACCCAATCCTAAACAGGAAATAAGGGATAAACCTCTACTCGTCTATTCACCCCAAGCAAGGTGATAATGCCACTAAGATGTAAGGGGCTATTGGGAGTGAAAGAGAATGAAGAAGAATTTACAAGGAACCAGTAACCCAATCCTAAACAGAAAACAAGGGATAAACCTCTAATCATCTATTCATCCCAAGCAAGGTGATAATGCCACTAAGATGCAAGGGTCTACTGGGAGTGAAAGAGAATGGAAAAGACTTTAGAAGGAACCAGAAACCCAATCCTAAACAGGAAATAAGGGATAAACCTCTACTCGTCTATTCACCCCAAGCAAGGTGATAATGCCACTAAGATGCAAGGGACTACTGGGAGTGAAAGAGAATGAAAAAGACTTTAGAAGGAACGAGAAGCCCAATCCTAAACAGGAAAAAAGGGATAAACCTTTACTCATCTATTCATCCCAAGCAAGATGATAATGCCACTAAGATGCAAGGATCTACTGGGAGTGAAAGAGAATGAAAAAGACTTTAGAAGGAACCAGAAACCCAATCCTAAACAGGAAATAAGGGAAAAACCTCTACTCGTCTATTCACCCCAAGCAAGGTGATAATGCCACTAAGATGCAAGGGGCTACTGGGAATGAAAGAGAATGAAAAAGACTTTAGAAGGAACCAGAAACCCAATCCTAAACAGGAAACAAGGGATAAACCTCTACTCGTCTATTCACCCCAAGCAAGGTGATAATGCCACTAAGATGCAAGGGACTACTGGGAGTGAAAGAGAATGAAAAAGACTTTAGAAGGAACCAGAAACCCAATCCTAAACAGGAAACAAGGGATAAACCTCTACTCCTCTATTCACCCCAAGCAAGGTGATAATGCCACTAAGAAGCAAGCGTCTACTGGGAGTGAAAGAGAATGCAAAAGACTTTAGAAGGAACCAGAAACCGATTCCTAAACAGGAAACAAGGGATAAACCACTTCTCGTCTATTCACTCCAAGCAAGATGATAATCCCACTAAGATGCAAGAGGCTACTGGGAATGAAAGAGAATGAAAAAGACTTTAGAAGGAACGAGAAGCCCAATCCTAAACAGGAAACAAGGGATAAACCTCTACTCGTCTATTCACCCCAAGCAAGGTGATAATGCCACTAAGAAGCAAGGGTCTACTGGGCGTGAAAGAGAATGAAAAAGACTTTAGAATGAACCAGAAACCCAATCCTAAGCAGGAAATCAAGGGATAAACCTCTACTCGTCTATTCACCCCACGCAAGATGATAATGCCACTAAGATGCAAGGGACTACTGGGAGTGAAAGACAATGAGAAGACTTTAGAAGGAACCAGAAACCTAATTCTAAACAGGAAAAGGGATAAACCTCTACTCGTCTATTCACCCCAAGCAAGGTGATAATGCCACTAAGATGTAAGGGGCTATTGGGAGTGAAAGAGAATGAAGAAGAATTTACAAGGAACCAGTAACCCAATCCTAAACAGAAAACAAGGGATAAACCTCTAATCATCTATTCATCCCAAGCAAGGTGATAATGCCACTAAGATGCAAGGGTCTACTGGGAGTGAAAGAGAATGGAAAAGACTTTAGAAGGAACCAGAAACCCAATCCTAAACAGGAAATAAGGGATAAACCTCTACTCGTCTATTCACCCCAAGCAAGGTGATAATGCCACTAAGATGCAAGGGACTACTGGGAGTGAAAGAGAATGAAAAAGACTTTAGAAGGAACGAGAAGCCCAATCCTAAACAGGAAAAAAGGGATAAACCTTTACTCATCTATTCATCCCAAGCAAGATGATAATGCCACTAAGATGCAAGGATCTACTGGGAGTGAAAGAGAATGAAAAAGACTTTAGAAGGAACCAGAAACCCAATCCTAAACAGGAAATAAGGGAAAAACCTCTACTCGTCTATTCACCCCAAGCAAGGTGATAATGCCACTAAGATGCAAGGGGCTACTGGGAATGAAAGAGAATGAAAAAGACTTTAGAAGGAACCAGAAACCCAATCCTAAACAGGAAACAAGGGATAAACCTCTACTCGTCTATTCACCCCAAGCAAGGTGATAATGCCACTAAGATGCAAGGGACTACTGGGAGTGAAAGAGAATGAAAAAGACTTTAGAAGGAACCAGAAACCCAATCCTAAACAGGAAACAAGGGATAAACCTCTACTCCTCTATTCACCCCAAGCAAGGTGATAATGCCACTAAGAAGCAAGCGTCTACTGGGAGTGAAAGAGAATGCAAAAGACTTTAGAAGGAACCAGAAACCGATTCCTAAACAGGAAACAAGGGATAAACCACTTCTCGTCTATTCACTCCAAGCAAGATGATAATCCCACTAAGATGCAAGAGGCTACTGGGAATGAAAGAGAATGAAAAAGACTTTAGAAGGAACGAGAAGCCCAATCCTAAACAGGAAACAAGGGATAAACCTCTACTCGTCTATTCACCCCAAGCAAGGTGATAATGCCACTAAGAAGCAAGGGTCTACTGGGCGTGAAAGAGAATGAAAAAGACTTTAGAATGAACCAGAAACCCAATCCTAAGCAGGAAATCAAGGGATAAACCTCTACTCGTCTATTCACCCCACGCAAGATGATAATGCCACTAAGATGCAAGGGACTACTGGGAGTGAAAGACAATGAGAAGACTTTAGAAGGAACCAGAAACCTAATTCTAAACAGGAAAAGGGATAAACCTCTACTCGTCTATTCACCCCAAGCAAGGTGATAATGCCACTAAGATTCAAGGGGCTAATGGAAGTGAAAGAGAATGAAAAAGATTTTAGGAGGTACCAGAAACCCCATCCTAAACAGGAAACTAGCGATAAACCTCTACACCTTTTCCAAAAGACCGGGGATGTGTGTGAACCGGACGATTGGGGAACCTATGTACTCCTATTGAGGTAAAAAAAATCAATAAATAGTAAGAAAAAGTTCTGAGTTTTATCTAGGGAAGTTAGAAGTATAGTGTTGAAGTAGACTTTAGAAGCAACTGGATGCCCAATTCTAATCAGGAGACAAGGGATTAACCCCCTACTCCTGTCCATAATATCGTGAACCGGGCGTTAAGCAAATCTGTCTACTCCTATTGAGGCGAAAAAATAATTAGTATATAAAATTTCAGTGTTCAGATGGAAACATTCAAAATATGAAGTCGACTTTAGAAGGAACCAGAAACCAAATCCTAAACCGACAACAAGGGATAAGCATCTAAAAGAAGTAGAAAGAAATATCATTAAAAATAAAATCCATTCATTCCTTATAAAATACTATACTCAACGCTCTTAAAAACAAATATTGCTGACATATCAAATACCTTTTGTAGGCAATTTGTTATCAACACTGCCTATTTTGTATTTTATTATATCTTGTATTAAGTATTTGCTATCTTCCTGTCTCAAATAAGACGTTATTTTTAAGCTGAGTAAAACTTTCTGAAAACGTGTACCTGTGAATAATAAGGCCTTCTCTTTGTTTTGTCTTTAATTTATGCTAAAAATTTCTCACGAAATATACACGAAAAATGCGATAAATACGTTAACTGTCGGAAAGGATGATACACGCTGTTAATTTTTGTAATATTAGGTTGGTGCAAAAATAATATCGTTTTCTCACATAGTAACATATGTTAGAAAACGACATTATTTTTGCACCAACCTAATACAAACTCTTTACGTAACCTTTGATATGACGCGTATGTTTAAACGCGTTTCCGTTGACGAAGTGACGCAGCAAATAATAGCAAGCAAAATGAGAAGTAAACAGATTTTCATCTGATGAAATCGGTCAACAATCAAAACGCTTGCTCACCAACACTCCGCCATGAGAGATTCAACTGGAAGTATCTACAGGGTGGTCCGAAAGTCGTGTCACTCCAACCCTTTTTTTCAAACTGTAGGAGATCGTGTCAGCCATCTGAAATAGAAAATTAGATTATATAGGGGTTGCAAGACTTTCGGACCGCCCTGTATTTCTTCTTCTTCTTCTTCTTCTTCTTCTTCTTCTTCTTCAGGGTGTGCACAATCACGGCTCTCCACCGCTTCCTATCATTTGCAGCTCTCGGTAAGGCTTCTCTTTCCGCCGTCCCTCCCAGTCTCTTTTCTGAATGTTTGGAACGATTGAAAAACGATTTGCAAAATATCAGGTCACTTTTTTGATTAGTTTAACCAACTGTTATGGGGTCCTCCCCTTTTTCATATAAGTGGACTCTACCAAGTGTACTTGGACTGCTGCCGTTAAATACCCAGAGTTATAGTCGGTAGTCAGTAGTCGGTAGTCGGATGTCAGTCGATGTCGGACGACCGGCTGAACGGTTGAACTCCCTGCCTTCGGGCGGGGAGGAACCCGAACGAGGCTACGCCGAAGGGCGGAGTCTCATTCGGGGAGGTAAACCGACCCTGAACCCGTTTATACGGGTTCATAGGGTATATTTTTGGCCGAGCCCACGGGCTCGGAGATCCCACGGGCTCGGAGATCCCACGTTAAACCAGCCTTGTGCCACATGATGCCCTCGTGGGGGGGGGGGTGACTAAATACTAGTCGGTAGTCGGATGTCAGTCGATGTCGGACGACCGGCTAAACGGTTGAACTCTCTATCTTCGGGCGGGGAGGAACCCGAAAGAGGCTACGCCGAAGGGCGGATTCTCTTTCGGGGAGGTAAACCGACCCTGAATCCGTTTATACGGATTCAATGGGCATATTTTTGGCCGAGCCCACGGACTCGGAGATCCCACGTTAAACCGACCTTGTGCCACATGATACCCTCGTTGGGGGGTGACTAAATACTAGTCGGTAGTCGGATAGTGAGAGGATATACGGAGAGTGAGAGAATATACGAACGGAGATAGTGTGAGGTAACCTCTTGTAGAAGTCAGTTACAAGCACGTAGACTCTAAGGAAGTCCTACTTCGAGACTGTATATATCTATCTGTATTTGCTACTAACCACGTTCCTGGACTTACTAACAGTATTACTCCTTGTATGATTGTGTAAATACATTTTATTTGTTTTATTTAATTATTGCGTTTGTCATTGCTTGGAGACCGAATTCATCTCGGAATCCACAACAACTTGGCGAACGAGGATTCGAAACTCACGCGGGAAAAGAAAACATTTCCCACAACACCAACAACGCTTTTATTCACTGTGCCATGTGTCCTTGTTCAAAAGTGACTTGACCCAAAGAGTTGCGAGTTCAATACCTGGCCATAGTAGAGGTGAACAAAAAATAGGAGAGTTGAGTTACTTAAGTTACTTCAAACTCTTATTTGAAACAGCAAGATAACAAATACACTTAATTTTGCTCACAAGATAAAGCTTGCTTATACTTGGATTTTGTTGGTTCTTTTTTCATAAAGATTACTCCCTCTATTCTTAATAAAAGACAATTTTTTAAAATCTTCGTAGTTTATTAATATATAGCTTGTTTGTTTGTTTTACAGCATATCAACCCATTGGTTTATTTAATTGAGAAATGTTATTCTAAATAAAGCCATGTATTTAGACAGTAGTTTTTTTTTAGCAGCTTATCAGTCTCTATGTGGGTGTCTTCTTCTTTGGTCGTGTGCCAGAGACAGGTTTTCTGCGAATGTTTTCCTCACCTATTCCTCGATATTGTCATTCCATTTTTTTCTTCTGTCCTCCCCTCCTTACTCTCCTCCTGCGTCCCACCATGGTCCCTTGAAAAACTGTCCATCAAGGCCATCTGATCGTGCTACATGGCCATACCTAGGAAGACCCATTGGCCCCTAGGAAGACCTCATTACAGTGAAAAAAAGGAAGCTGATTCAGCTTCCTTTTTTTCACTGTAATGAGGTCTTCCTAGGGGCCAATGTGCTGTTGGATTTTACTGCATGCCTGGTTTTTGGTGACATGGTCAATGTATGAGATACCAAGGATGATGCGATCGCATCTTATTTCCAGAGCCTGTATCTTTCTTTGTACACAGGAATATGCAAAATACCAGCGCACGCAGGAAGCTGATCTTGTACTGCATGGAGATGGTCTTACCTCCCCATATATCGTCAGCTTAGCGATCGCAGTCATAGTCTGTACAGTTCTTGCGAGGATTCTCGATCTTTCCCAGCCATATTAAATATATCCTGCACATATTGCATATTTCAGGCATAAATAATAACAGCACGTATAAATGCTTAGAATATTGCTGCCACATATGGTCCGGTGCCCCTGCTATTTACCTTGAGCTCCTTGATAAAATCCAAAGAAAAATCAGCAATATTATTGGTCCTGACCTGGCAGCTCGGCTTCAGTTACTTTCCAACTGCCATAAGGTTGCCCTCTCTGTGCCTTTTCTATAAATACTTTCATGGTAATTGTTCGGATGAGCTCTTCGCTATGGTTCCTTGACTTTTAAAAAATTTAATCGCAGCACTAGGCTGGCTTCGAGATTTTACCAATTTACAGTTGAGCTATATAGATGTAACCTCAAATTCTTTGCTAACAGTTTCTTCGCGTTTTTGGAACTCCCTTACAGCTCCATACTTTCCAGCCAACTTTAATCTTCAAAAATTTAAATGTAATGTCAATCACTATCTGCGCTCCTCTTGATTACTATTTTCTCTTCCCGCTCGTTTCTGTTGCCAATTCTTCCACACCCTAAAACCACTTGTGTCTTAGTGACTTTACTGCCTTGCATCGCGTGATACAGATTAAAAAAAAATTCGATGGATGCTTTACTGTAAAAAGAATCAAAAGAATTAACAACTCCAACCATTCAAGCGTACTTGCCATGATTCACACTGAATCACGAGATGTTAAAGAACAACTGATATAGGTCTTAGCATTTCTATGACGCCAAAATGTGGTGACGCCACCTACCATTGCCTTTACATACTAGTTCCTAATGACTTTTGACACGTCATTGTTGCTTAAATAGACTTAATATACGAACAAGGATGTGGTCGATTTTAGTCAAGAAAGATTTTTTTATATACAAGGTTCACAACTGTTTTCTAAGAATTTTTAATAAAGGTATACGTATAAAACCAAAAGTTCGGCTAATAGGGACTTTTCTGACAATGTAGTGCGTAAATAAATTCCTCCGTTTTAGTGAAGAAAAGTCCTAAAGTTTTTTCATGTGTGTGAAGGATTGTTTGTGTGAACGATATATATATATATATATATATATATATATATATATATATATATATATATATATATATATATATATAATATTAGTGGTTAATATACACACATATATAAATATATATACATGCATACAGCATACATATACAGACATATATATAAAATAATTTCTAAGAGGATAGAATCCAGGTAGAACTCAATGTCCAGGACAGAGTAAGAATATATATAATAAAAAGGCTTAAACACTAATATTTTTTTGAATTTGTAGGTCTGATGAATTGGATCGTAATTACGATTCCAATGTAATAAATTAGAACCATGGAATATTAATGTTTAAGCCTTTATATATATATATATATATATATATATATATATATATATATATATATATATATATATATATATTGAATAATGACACATGATAAATTTTTATATATAAAGAACAGTTTTGGAGGAAAGATGTATGACAAAGTGGAAAAAGTTTTCTTCATCGGACTAGGTTTGTTTACGTTGATGCAACTACGCATGCGCACGAATGAGAGACGCTTGGAATTTTAAATTTTAAAAATATTTTTAAAAGATATATTTTTTATTTTTCTAACGCATTTTTCTAATATTGTGTTTTGGGTTTTTCTTTTTCTTTTTTTTGTTTAGCTAATTTCATTTAGATTTTTTTTTCTGTTACTTCTTATTTCTATCATTTTTGTTATTAAATGTCCCACATTGTGATAAGAGAAGATCCGCCAAAAAATGGTGTTACATTGGAGTTTCTAAACAGTTTCTAAGTAACAGTTTCTAAATATTTCTGTGTTAGTGAATTCTTTTCTTTTTTAATCAGAATAGGATTTTTTATGTCGAAATTGTGGTCACTCACGTTAAAGTGAGCAGCTAATGCGTTTTGTGTTGTTTTTTTAAAATGCCTTTTGTGTTCATGTAATCTTTTATTTAAATCTATATATCAGAGTTTGAAATGAAACTTGGCAATCGCCTTGACATCAGCCACTAGTTAAATGGAACGAGGACACTTGTTGAATGCGCATGTTTCAGATATGCAGGGTAGCTGTCCCACCCTTTGATTGCAGATTTCTACTTTTTCTTGAAAGTAGATATGGAATGCCAGTAACTTTGATAAGGAAGAAGGCAATACATTATAAAATTATATATTTCACCCCAAACAAGGCGATAATGCCACTAAGACGCAAGGATCTACTGGGAATGAATGAGAATGAGAGGACTAGAAGGTAACGGAAACCCAATCCTAAACGGATACACTTCTACTCCTGTTCAAAAGTCCAGGGAAGAGTATATTATTGATATTTTTTTTCATTTCAGCTATATATATATATATATATATATATCATAAGTATTCCGAAATACAGCAATTAAATACAGTATCGATTCCACAAGTAATCGGATGGCCTCTGGAGAGATGTTGAGTTATACCGTCATGGCAGCTGTCGCAATTCCCTGATATTTATGGATGTAGGACCTAAAAACAGGAGCACTAGCCTTGCACGGTGTCTTGATGGCAACTGAAGTCCATGGCATCAAGTGATCTAAACCATAACCAAAAAACAGCCATCAGCCCGAACAATCCGTAACTCAGACTCATCAGAACACCCCAGACGTTGCCAATCCGTCAGAGTTCAAATAGTGATACCACGAACCCAGATGAAGCGTTGTGTCCAGTGATGTTGTGTCAACAAAAACGGCCTTCGTTGTTCTTCTGTTCTGTTATGCAATTGTTATATTCCGTGCTAATAGGAATATATACTTGAAAAACACGGTGGATAAAAAAAGTAAAGGTCTATTATGCGCACGAAGTCAGTCCAGTAGTGAGTGCTACTATTGGAAGTTCGGTAGATCTCGCATAAGTCTGAGTTGTACTCAACAGATCCCGGCTAGACAATATTTACCAGGCTCCCCACGAGGTAGGATGTGGCACAAGGCCGAATTTAATGTGGGGCAATCCAAGCCCGTAGGATCGGCCAAAAATTCCCCGTAACTCCGCATAAAAGGGTTCAGGTCTGTCTACCTTCCGGACGAGACTCTAACCTTCGACTTCCGGGTTCCTCTCTACCCGAAGGCAGAGAGTTCGACAACAGCTAACAGATCCCGGCTAGACAATATTTACCAGCCTCCCCACGAGGTAGGATGTGGCACAAAGCCGAGTTTAATGTGGGGTAATCCGAACCCGTAGTCTCGGCCCCAAATTCCCCGTAGACTCCATATAAAACGGGGTCGGGTAGCTGTTTTTCCGAGACGAGACTCTGCCCTTCGTCTGGGGATCCTCTCTGCTCAGAGGCAGAGAATTCGAACAGCACAGCTGGAAAAGATTTCAGCTAGACTGTATCTAGCAACTGCACTACGCACTCACATGTGGCACAAGGTCAAATTTAATGTAGGCTCGGACAAAAAATCCCCGTAGACCCCCACATAAATGGGATCGGCTCTGTCTACCTCCCTGAACGAGACTCTGCCCTTCGGCATAGCGTCGTCCGGGTTCCATATAGCTGAAAAGATTTCAGCTAGACTCCGTAGTTCGTTGACTTACCGATACTTATAGGTAGTTACTACCTATAGTGTAGTTACTCATGAAGGCGAGAAGTTATTCCATTACATCAGCAATTGAAGCTAACGAACACAGAACTGGTCGGCTGGATGTGCGTCTAGTATCTCTTGTAGTGGATGTGGGGTTAATCTGTGTCGCTTGTCACCACAGACAATTCTAGTCAGACGCCTGTATTTATGGATATTAAAGACCCGTGGTCGGTCACTGGTCTGTGTACGTGGGTGGCAATGCTATCTATCAGATATAAACGGTACATACATCACAGTTCAATAGTTTGGGAATATCCCCAGGATTAGCTTAGGATGAACTTAACGGAAGAGAGAGAGAGAGAGAGAGAAGAAAAAGATCTCTTAGATTCATTGAAAAAAGAATGGAATAAATTATCAAAATTATACTTTCAAAAAATTTTGCAACGTATGCCAAAAATTTGTGATGGAGTAATCAAGGCTAAAGGAGGATATTTTGACGAGAGAAAAATTTAATCAAAAAATGCTTTTTTTCTTTTTGTCATAATAAAATTTATAATAAAAAATCATGCCTCAATTATTTTTTTTTTTTTTTTTGCAAAACAAATACTTTTGGGGCCAATTTAAAAAATTGCCGGAGGTGCCCTCAAACTTTTGAACTGTAGTGTACGTCACACTGTATATCAAGATTTCGAATTTTTCTGCAATTTCTGAAATCAAATGCCCATCTGTCACCCTGTTCGAACTCCAACCATTCAAGTGTACTTGCCATGATTCACACTGAATCACGAGATGTTAAAGAACAACTGATATAGGTCTTAGCATTTCTATGACGCCAAAATGTGGTGACGCCATCTACCATTGCCTTTACATACTAGTTCCTAATGACTTTTGACACGTCATTGTATATTTAATTATCTGTGCGAATGAAAGTATTGATGCGTTTTATTTATAAATCTTACGCATTATATAAACAGGTATATAGGATTTCAATAATAATAATAATAGAAAAAAAACGATATCTTGGAAACCTATTTCTTTTCTGCCGTTGTGTTCGTCTGCTTTTTTATAAGTTGAACAATATATATATATATATGATAGAGGGTGTATCAAAAAAACTTTTACAAACTTTCGGACCGGTTTATCACACCAAAACAAGGACAAAGGCCCATATAAACATATGTCCAAAAGGCCATTGTTGTACCTCAACACAGCAACTCATATGTTCAAAATGTCCCTAGCTTGCTTTTACACACGCATGTAACCGTCGAATCATTTTCAAATACTCTCATACGGTGTCGAAAGGTTTCGCAGGCCCTCATGAGACTTTGATGAAGCGTCTCTCAATTATTAATGTCTGCTGCATAAACCAATTGTTTTAAGTGGCCCCACAGATAAAAATCAGAGGACTGAGGTGAAGAGAACGTGCAGGCCATGGAACTGGTCCTCCCCTACCTATCCATCTTTCGTGGTAGATGTCAGCCAGTGCATCGCAAACAGAGACTAAAATGTGCTGGAGCTCCATTATGCATGAACCACATGCATTTTCCTATTAGCAGGGATACATCTTCTAGCAGGTCTGGAACTGTGTTCAAAATAGTCCCTCTAGACAGATCCTGTAATACATGCTGGAAAAACATATGGACCTACCAGGCAGTCACCTACAATTCCAGCTGACTTATTAATCGTAAACTCCTTCTGGTATCTAGCCAGTATTGTACCATGGGGATTTCGATCTACCCACAAATGTTGGTTGTGTACATTTGTTTTTCCATCTCTTCCAAATGTTGTCTCATCCATAAACAAAACTGAAGAGACAAAGGATTTGCAGTTTGTAATAAACAACCAGCAAAAGTTCTCCCGTGTTGAGCGAAAGACCTTGCACACGTTGAAAATGATACGGATACAGGAGGTGCTCTTGAAGTACCCTCTATGCGGTACTATGTGATGTACGACATGCTAGGGCCGCTTGACGTGTCCTGATACCCGGATCGTTTCCGACAGAATGTGTTCTTCATTGGTAAAGGCGTACGAAACGAGCTCGCTCTTCATCGTACCATAGTTTGTGGTGCCACGGATCCTGTCTCAGGAACGCTACGATAAACAGCAGCAAAAGTTCGATGACTCGGTTAACTTTGTTCTGGAAACGCAATTTGATAGAACCGCGACCCCATTACCATTCACGCGACAGGGTTAGTATGTAAAAATATATCTGCCTGCTCACGATATGAATATCCAGCAATTATTAAACGTAACACTTCTCAGTTAACTCACTACTACACACGTTAATCGTTGAAGACAGACTCGCCAGAAAATTTACACAAATGACAAATGTAACCGAGACTCCACGGTAGCCCAGCGCAAACTATAGTAAAATTACTTTAAAATTAATAACTCAAAAACGATGGATTTATGGACATGTTTATATGAACATTTGTTCATGTTTTGGTCTGAGGAATCCGTCCCCAAAGTTTGTAAAAGTATTTTTGATACAATCTGTTCATATATATATATATATATATATATATATATATATATATATATATATATATATATATATATATAAATGCGTGTGTGTAGATATAATAGGTTGATGAAAGAAATTCGAGAGATAAAAAGCAATAAAAATAATAATATAATACGACTAATAATATTTATTGCAGGCTTTTAACCAAATGGAAGCATGATGAGAAGTTAGAATTTCGGACACGCGTTTATATATATATATATATATATATATATATATATATATATATATATATATATGTGTGTGTGTGTGTGTGTGTGTTCGTGTATACATATTTATATGTTTGTGTATATATATATGTGCGTATATATATGTATATATATGTGTATATGTACATGTATATATAGGTATATATATAAATGTGTGTATATATAGATATGTGTGTATATATATGCATGTATATATATATGTATATATCTATAAATATGTATATATATATAAATATATGTATATATATAAATATATGTATATATATAAATATATGTATATATATGTATAAATATATGTATATATATATGTATATATATAATATATGTATATATATGTATATATATATAAATATATGTATATATATCTATATATATGTATATGTATATATATTTATATATATATGTATATATATGTATATATATTATATAAATGTATATATATATATTTATGTATATATGTATATATATTTATATATATGTTTATATATATTTATATATATGTATATGTATATATATGTATACATACCTATATGTATATGTATGTATATATATATGTATATGTATATATATATATATATATATATATATATGCATATGTACATATATGTACATGTATATATATATATATATAAATTTAGCGAAGTGAATTCACCATTTATATCATTAGCTTTACTAATTTATTTTTTGTATGAACGATCCATTGTATATATATATATATATATATATATATATATATATATATATATATATGTGTATACATATGTATACATATACATATATATGCATATATGTATGTATATATATACATATACATATATATCTGATTGAATAAATTACAGACACTATATCTAATAATTTTTAACAAAATCCCTACATACTCTCGAATAACCTTCCGTGTTCTGACGTTAAAGAATGTGAGGAATGTGCTATAGCTGTTGAAATGTTTTTTTTTTTTTTCATTACCCAAAGAATAGTTGTGTTGTCGATTTCGAACTATCCTACACCATGAAAACAACAAATTTAGATTACGGGTACTAGAAGCAATTTTAAAAAAAAAAAAATTAAAACCGGCACTGAACAGAATCAACTATGAATATTGCAGAAATGTTCTGAAATGCCTGTAAAGGAACAGTTTTTTCATGCTTTAATGCGCACGTGACCATGACATTATAACATAGAAGAAAAAATTTCATAATGGATATTTTTTTCACGTACTAATGAACACTTAGCACATTGTCAACCGTTTTTGCATTTAAAAGCATAATGAAAAAATTACGGTAATGGATAACAACGCACAACTTTGTATAAATATTTATATTAATGAACAACATATAGATTTGTATTACTTGCACCCCCGAAGATGGTGTTGGAAGAAGATCGAAAGTACTTAATGTCTGTAATTTATTCAATCTGACATGCCTAAAAGAGAATTTTCTGCCTACATACATACACACACACACACACACACACACACACACACACACATATATATATATATATATCTTCGTCACCGAGGCCCGTTGGTACAGTCGTATCGTAACGGTCCGGCTTCGATTCTCGCTAGTGGATGCGCACTGCTGATGAGTCCCAAATATAAGACGAGACGGCCACCGTATATATATATATATATATATATATATATATATATATATATATATATATATATATATATATATATATATATATATATGCTGTATTTTACCAGAATTACACCAATATTGTTTAGAAAAAAATGTACATATAATTCCATAAAAATGTCGCACCCTCTCTCTCTCTTTATATATATATATATATATATATATATATATATATATTTAAATTAAGGGGGATTTGAATAATCATAATTAATTCATCGAGTCTCGAAGAATCCTCAACAGAAAGCACTGGACGGCGGCCGTTTCGTTCTAATTGGCACCTCATCGACTCTCCGAGAATCGAACCTTTTCGATATGACGCAAGCGTCGTACCCACTGGACCAACAGCTCTCGGCAACGGTGAGTTAACAAACCAGACTCGGTATAGCGCCAGCTCTTCACAAATTCCGTCGTGTGACTCAACGGACTGTGCCCCCATGAGTCACGTCTTCTATCCCCAAGCCGAACGGTCTGTGTTTCGATTCTCAGTAGTGGATGCGCACTGCTGATGAGTCCCAAAAATAGGACAAAATGGCCGTCCAGTGCTTTCTGCATTCTGTTGAGGTATCTTCTACACTCGATGAATTACTTAATTATGTTTATTTCAAATCCTCCTAATAACTTCTTTCAATTGTATATCTTTACTTGAACTGGGTGGCATTTAAACTAGAATCCTGTGGAGGAATCTTGATTGGGCCTTCATCACAATAGGTAGGAATGGGTAGATGCAATAGGCAACAATAAACTACAGAATAACTCAAAATTGATCGCTGCATTTAAATATCACATTAATATTTAAGCTTACTTTTCAACGATAATTCTTCTGTCGCCACTTAATTTAAAAACAGTTTGATGTACGTAGATACTTACTTACATACAAACAGTTATTTTTATTTCATGGATGACTTTTGCTGGATTTCGCAATTATTTTCGATTATTCCCAAATTTATTCCCAAGTTATAAAAATTGTTATCGTACAAAAAAAACTCGTTGCACAAAATCAGGTAAAAAAATCGCCAAAAACAATCGCAGCAATGAAAACTTGGGAATTTAAAACTTCAGATTTGTGAGCCCGGATCCGGCCCAGAATGTTTTTAATTTGCTCACGGAATCAGCCTGATTTCAAAATAGTATATGTTAGACTACAGTCTCTAGGAGTAACGATGAGCTATTGAAAGTTAGAGAGTTGTGTCCCTTGAATTGAAAAAATGTGACACAGTGACACACTGCCATTCACATTTATTATATAGATATATAACTTAAAGATAAAATGCAGATCAAATATGGATCGGAACCCGACAGCATAAAGAACATATAGGAAGCGTTTCTATCTCTGACGAAGCTTTAATAAAAGTGAAATTTGTTAGATTGATAATCTTTGCCTTTCTTTATATATATATATATATATATATATATATATATATATATATATTAAAAAGAAGAGTGAAACCACAAACGTTTTTGGTTGTAATGTGGATTTTTAAAAAAATATTATGCTTTATTTTCCATAATTGTGCTACACGTGTTTCCGGTCTCGTGACCGTCATCAACCATAGGGTGGAGATTTCCACATATTATTAAAAATAATTAATTTTTTTCTTTATGTTTTTCGATGTTAAATATTCTCGATATGAGACATTCTCTTTTTTGTATTAGTGATCCAAACGTCTTTCTTGAACTGGCAGTGAAAAGTTCTGCGTGAAGTGTTATAAAACAATTAAGATTTAAATTAAGATTGATTCGAGAAATGATGGAGTAGTTATCGGCATGCTTATCTTTTAATGACCCCTGTGTGTTCTTAGATCTATTTCCATTTTCGTGTGCTTTTGTCAGCATGCGTGTATATATGTGTATATCCCCTCTCCATACATACACACTGACTCACTAAGTCAACACATCTGTACACCAACACACACACATACACACACACATACGCAAACACACACACATACCGTCTCATTACAAGGAATCAGTACATACACACACATACGTACATACACATACTTCCCAAGTTACACGGAATCAGTATACACACACATACATGCACACATATATATGTACACACATGCACACATATTTTCTAAGTTGTGTGGGGTTTGTGTGCGTGCCTGCTTTTGTCAATATTTGTATATATATATATATATATATATATATATATATATATATATATATATATATATATATATATGTATATATATATTCGTGCCCCGCAAACACCCGCATGTGAGCGTGCTTGCATGCATGTGAGTGGTTTGATGAATGTATTTGGTCACTATGTGTGCATGTTGTGTGCTTTTGCGTGTGGTGTTATGATCTATTTAGTTCTGGTTTAAATTTGTTTATGAAGTTTTTTCTTGTATTTGTAGGTAAGAGTAATTGTCTGTTTGATATATCGGCATAATTTTAAATTTTCCCTGGTTATATTTGAAGATGTGTTGTGATACAAAAAGTTTTCTGTTGTCTGGTAATTTTATGTTGCTTTTGTGTAGGGAGAGCCTGTTGTTCAGTTGTTGGCTGATATCTATATGTGACTTCTTGCATTTTGTGCATTTGAGTACATAAATCACATTTTTGGAGTTGCAGTTTAAGTTTTTATTTATTGTGAATGTCGTTTTGGGGTTTTCCTATATAATACTAATATATATATATTATATGCGCGGTTCTTAGACTTTGTCTGACGATCGCAAATAGCGTGAAACTCAGGGTCACAAACTTGCATCACTCCAACTATATATATATATATATATATATATATATATATATATATATATATATATATATATAAGCTGTGGCAAAGAGCAGAGACTTGAAAATGAAATCGTACATGAAACATGTGAGATATCTTGTTACTCCAGGACAGAAAGTTGAAGGTTAGAGAGGGTGGAGATCATTTTGAATAAGTTGGAATAATATATGTATATATTTGAACTTTATTTCAATCCTTCATGAAATTCCGATCCTTAGCTATGATTAATTAATGATGAACATGTCATTTTCGTTTATGGCCGATTTCATCACGATTCTTGCTTGGAGAGTAATTATCCATTCTTAATGATCAAAGTAGAGTCCAATAGTGTTATAAAAACCTTGGAGAATTCCAGTAAGATATCTTTAATCATTTCTAAGATACAACGGCTTAAAGCTTAATCTAACAAATAGGCAATTTTGCTTTTACACGATATGGAAACTTTTGCTTCTACACCCAGTATATATATCGTTGATTCTCATACGTGAGATACTCGACAATAGATGATGATTTTCAAATCTAACGGGGAGAAATTTTAACCACAGGACAAATGAAAAAAAGAATTTCAGCTGCATATAAATATTACTTTCTCTAATTCCTATCTTGTCATAAACATAGTGGCGAAAAAAGTACTTTAAATCAAATTGTCGGGGATGGATTTAGGAAATAAATAATAGAAAAGTGAAGCCAGTAGGAACCACTATCTATCTATCTATCTATCTATCTATCTATCTATCTATCTATCTCGTCGTCCGCTCACATTTATCTCGCTCGAAGTTTACCCATTATCTAGAAGTCTTTTCATATCTATCAATTTAAATATGTTCAAATCTATCTATCTATCTTCCGTCAGCTTACTATCTATTTATCTAGAAGTTTATTCATATCTATTTTCATATGCATCTTATGATTTTGACCAGTGTCCATATTCCTTAACTTTTGTACAAGAATTAGTATTCAAGTTGTTTAAATGATTGCTTCATTTTTTATGCTTGTGTCTAATAAACAGAAAAGGAAGTCATTTCAGTGTAACTAGTAGAATTGGTAGAATTCTTGAATACACCATAAAATAACGTATTTAGCAAGTTTTTGTTTTCTTTTGGGGGTGGGTGGTGCTTAAGCTACACGGACGTCAGTTATGGAGTTTCTTGAGATCGGTGTGACACTAAAGCTGTGACACTAAGCAGAAAAATGTTAAAACCAAAATAAAATATAAACCGGAAGATTATATATATATATATATATATATATATATATATATATATATATATATATATATATATATAAGTATGTGTGCGTGCGTGTGTGTGAGAGAGAGAGAATGGAAGACATTTTCCCTGGTAATGTGCAAGTGAAAAAAAAGGCTACCTGGGGTGTCACAAACCTACGAATTGGAACGATGTACCAAGAGTTTTTTTTTTTATTTATCGAAAATCTAGCATGCTGGTAAAGCAAATTGGCTTTATCTCTTTCTTGGGAAATCAGAAAAACTCATGTAATTGACGAGCAGAGAGCTAGACGAGAATTATATTTTCGTTGGCGAAAACGAAATGAAAATAGAATGAACCCACTGCCAGGTTTAGGATTATGAAAATCGATACTGTCGTAACAGGTAGGTCAAGGGTCGGCAACCTACGACCCGCGAAAGCATTTTGACCGGCCCGCGAGCCTGATTACCAATGACTGTTTTTAACATGAGAGACGACCTTCAAATGTAATTTGTTATATGTCATTTCCATAGAATGTCTACACATCTCAGTGCACTAAAAATATTAGACTATCTGCCAGTTATCTTTCATGAGGCTTATTTTACCAATTGCGTAGCCTACGTTTAATGTCAAATAATGGATACATATTTGTTATGACCCTTGGCTACATTAAAAGATAACAGAAGCGAAAGGAACGATAAAGTGAAAGAGGCCAGGGAGGGATTGACATGCGAGGTAGCAGAAATCTAAAGACAGTTAAACATATGCGCATTATACATACATGCCTCATCAATGTGTGGATGATACCGCATGTGTACGTACGTAAGTGTATATGTTTGCAACTATTAGGTTGGTGCAAAAATAATGTCATTTACTCACATATGTTAATATGTGAGAAAACGACATTATTTTTGCACCAACATAATATTTGTACTCGTATGTATGGGTATATGTGCTTCGTTTTTGTTTGATGTGTGTGTGTGTGTGGTTCGTTTGTGGAACAATTTTCAATAACAGTTTCAAACCTACACGTCATAATTTCATCCATTTTCACTTTGGTTGATTTTTTTTCACTTTGAAGTATTTTGACGTTCCTTGAGGAAAAGTAATTTTTGTTAAGTGTTTTTTAATTTTAGATTTTCTTTTGTTTTTCTGATTTCTCAATGTTTATTTTCATTATGGTTTTAAATATTTAGGTTGACAGGGGTCTGCATATGTAATTTTCCATAATTTTTTATTAATGGCCTTCGTCCGGCCCGCGACCCGTCATTATAACGCGATCCGGTCCGCGTGGTTGAATGAGTTGTCGACCCCTGAGGTAGGTGGTCTGGTTTAACGGCGATCGACCAAATGATAATTTTATCTGTCGCCCAGAAGGTCAAAATGTGAAAAAGTGGTCTAGTTTGTGTTCTCGCTGGACAGAAGTAATAGTAAAGAAGTGGAAGGGAGTCAGAAAATTTAAATTAAAGAGGAAAATAAACTACGCCCTTTCACCTACGCACTTTAAAAATAAGATTTGTCACAAAGACATTTATACCAGCCCTAAGAAGTAGGCAGAGTTACAATACCGAGAAGGAAGGAGAAAGAATTTAGCCCCGCCTGTGTGGTATGGTGGTGCGAGATGTGAAGAGAAGCAGGTTGGAGTTAAGGGAAGAGCAATCCCTGTGACTACCCCCAAGGAAGACAGATAATTCTCCAAACTTGGAAAGTTGATTAAGAAAGCAGAAATAAGAAACAAAGAAAACTTTTATTGTGATTAGTGTGAGGATTAGGGAATCACCGAATCTTCACAATCCTTCGGTATCACGCCAGTTTTCGGTCGAAGTGCATATAAGCAAATGATTTTGGGAGTTCAGAATCTCGGGCTGAGAACTCGCATGGAGCGCATCTAGAATTCACGTCAGCTACCACCAGATTTTCTTGTTCCAAAAAGCTTTGAATACAGCTTCTCTAGAAATTTAGGCAAGTCCCAGTGTCACTATAGAGATTGATGTGAGAAGGGTTAATTTTTGTTTTACCAAGAGCTATATAAACCAATTGAATTATTAACCCCATGAATCTCTCGTTTTATTTTTCGGTGTGAAGATATTTTTCTTCCTTAAGCGTAGTGTCGCAGCGCTGGTTCAAGCCATGACAGGTGCTATAGCCTGTCACGGCTTGAACCTTACTACGACCTTCGATCTTCCACTACTCTGGGTCCAAGAGTGGTGTGAATTCACACCAACTCTGCGTGGGCAGAGTTGGTGTGAATCGAAGCGGCCAGCATTGACCAGCGCAGAGTTAGCCCTGTGGTTAAAACGTTGTTCTAAGGCCCTGAGGACCGGACCACTCAACGTGGCTACACCACCCGGTGTAGGCGGCGACGAAAGGCGTTATATTAATTAGTGACCGTGACTCTGCTAGCGAATGGTGTTATATATAAACGAGTTGCTTATCAAAAATCGAGGATTGATCTCTTTTTAATAAGCTTTACTTAGTATGGTACAAGGTAAAAATTATTGGGAACCCGGTGAGAATTGAACCCGCTAAAATAATGAATTGATAGACGAATTCACTCATCATTAATCTGCCTGAAGCGTGTGGGGTACGGCAGGCTAGTATTTCGTATCATATTACTGATGGTTTTCCTCTTCGGCTACCATTTTTCTTTTCATTCCCTGCTCGAGGCAGTCTTTCGTCTCATTAGTCCCACCTACCACGCCTCTTTGTCAATGGGTGATTAGTCAGTAGCAAGGTAATAAACATAGGGTGAATAATCTTTGATATAGGTTTGTTACTCCCGACAAACAGTGGCGTCTCTTCAAGCAGAATTTAATTGCATCATTTATTCCATATGTTTATACTACTGTCAATAGATTTTCTTTCGGGATGAAATAGGGCCAATTCTTTCTGTGCTTTTTTTTTTCTTTTTAGGAAGCAACATGAAGATTTTTCTTCTTTTCTTTTTTCTATTATTGCTTTTTTACTGGCACTCATAAAAGAAGTATGTATATGTTTATTCACGTTTTCTCAAGAAATACCCACGCATATGCAAATACTGCGAAGAAGAATTATTCAATCCTAAAAATATCAATAGAAAAATAAATAACAAGTTTAATTCTGTGCCTGTTTGAAGTTTTTTTTTTTTATAAAAGTTTTCCTTTGACAAGTCGCCGCACACGCACGCACGTACACACCTGTGCGCGGTGATAATATATATATATATATATATATATATATATATATATATATATATATATATATATATATATATATATATATATATATATAGATAGTATGAATGTGCTGGTAGCGTAACGGATAACGGCTCGAAATGGAGAACTCGGAGAACCGTTACATTAACTTATGCGCAATGTTTGTAATTTTCTTCATCTCAACCAGTGATTAAATACACGAGAAGACTGACCTCTTTAGCCTTAGTTGACAGACAATCTAGGAGAGGGACAACTCCGAATTCAAAACCTGAGGAGAATCGCTGGGAAACCTTGTGGCATGCTATGTGCATTCGATTATCCCAAAGAGTGCGGATGGTTCTGCATAGACCGTCACCACTATAATCGAATCTGACTCTTTCGTTCAAAAAAGTGAGTTGTTGGATCCTCATACGTAGAGGAAATCGAGAGAAACTATCATCTAGATATATATATATATATATATATATATATATATATATATATATATATATATATATATATTATAT
>OZ010614.1:27241237-27281237 GCA_963932145.1 Acanthosepion lycidas
TTCATTTTAAGCTTTATTCCAAAAGATCGATTTTGATAGGACTGTGGCAGTTGTCATACTAGAGTGCTATTAGATATGTTTTTGTTTGCGCCGTGTGTGTTTCGCCCCAGATCATACCAGAATAGACTTTGCATTCAGTGTCCTTTAAAAATTGTCAGGTGTAGAGTTGATCTGACATATAATTTGCTAGTCGTCGAGTGGAAACCCACATGGTCAGCACAGTCTGGAATGCACGTGTGGGAAAGAGCCGTATGACAGATACATAAACTCCCACCCCAGAGCGGAGAAAGGCAAAATCTCTCATATATTGCAGACGAGGATGTAGGGCCCATGTTTGAAGCCATGTTTGCTCACATATTAGCTAACTGAAGTTGAATAAAATATGTTAACCATGACGAAATCTCGTGTTATAGTTTCACAACAACGACATCATTACAGTTCTGTTTTGGCAACAGTCATATCAGTGTGCATTTTATAGGGATTGGCAAAAAAAAAAAAAAATGTCACATTCCTTGTTAGGTGTCATTAGGAGTGTTTAATTTGAATGGATTTCATTCAAATCGATCGGATTATGACAGTAGACTATCTTTTTAAACTGACAAAATTGCCGCATTTTTATTTATTACACAGATTATGATTCTTTTTTTTAACTTAAAAATATTACTGTCACATACACATACGCACACACAAAGATTTCTATATTTTATAAAGGAGTGGTTGGGAAGGATCGAAATGTGATTTGCAAAGTTTCATGATAAAAGCTTATCTTTAAACGATGCTCCAGGGTTGGGCAAACTAGTTCCGCTTGCTAATGATCATCTCGAGATATTCTTTTACTTTTTTTTTTGTTACGGACCGTATCCCTTCAGGTTGTAGGCAATCATGGCTCTCCACAACTTTAAGCAATATTTGTCTCCTTGCTGCCCCTCCCAGTCCCTGTTCTGTCATCTCGTTTGGTAGGTTACTCGTTGTTACCATTTATCCCTCTGTCCCTCACTTTGTCAAGCCCTCTTTCCTCATGTCTCAGAAACTTAATCCTCTTACTACTGGTATCCTTTTCGTTTCCATTTTCCTTAAAACTTCCTAGTTACTCACTTGTCCAGCCCATAGAATTCTCATCATCCTTCTGTAGAACCATATCTCTGTGGCCTCAAGTCTCATCTTCATCTCTGAAAAAAATTATCTAGCATTCAATTCCATGTAAGTGAATTGTTATTACATAGCAGTGCTGAACTCTTTTCTTAATTTCTGACGAGATTTTCCTGTTTCTTAATACTTTGCTTAGCTTTTGGAAAGCATCTTTCGCTATGTGGTTTCGGATTATAACACTTCCCGGATATTTAAACTTATGGGGATTTTCTAAGTGCAGCTTAGAGGCACAAGGCCGAAAGTATGGGGCACCTAGTGGGGATCGAATTCACTAATCTGTGGTAATTGTTCTAGCGAGACAAGCTTGCTAACCATTACATCGCGTCTAGGCTCCCAATAGTGATTTTCTAAGCATAGTTAAGATATGACTCAAGGACGAAAGTATGGGACACTCTGTGAGGATCGAACTCACTACTCAGTAGTAATTGCTCTAGCGTTACAAGCTTGCTAACCATTACATCGCGTCTAGGCTCCCAATAGTGATTTTCTAAGCACATGACTCAAGGACGAAAGTATGGGGCACTCTGTGAGGATTAAACTTACTAATCAGCCGGAATTGTTGTGAGAGACAAGCTTGCTAACCATTGCACCACGTCGAGGTGCCCCAGATATTTAAACTTGATTTTGATATCTCCAGTTTGAATCGTATACTACCCATTTTACTAATGATCGTACCTTCTGTTTTCTTACAATTGATGGGTAGTCCTTTCTTCTCACTTTCCTATCGTGAATAGGACACCCTGCAGATTTCTTCTTGTATCTACTCTTAATAGATTATTATTCGAATATTCTTATGCTGTTAAGATTCGATTCACCAATAATACATCCTGATTGGATTCCTAGTTTTCAAAGGATTGCATCGCTGTATAAGTTAAATGCATTCACTGATGAGACGCATTCTGTCTTACGTCCGTTTCTGTTTTTGAATATTTTCTCAATTCATTTTCTATCTGTATGCAGGACGTTTTTTCCTGTATAGTATCCGGAAGTGAACAACATCAAATCAAAGGATCAAATGACAAAATTAAACAAACCACGCAAGGGCTCCGCGCAAGGGCTCCGCGCAAGGGCTCCGCGCAAGGGCTCCGCGCAAGGGCTCCGCGCATCCTTCCGGGTCTCAAACATACTTCAAATTTTCAATTTAATAAAGATAAATAGCCAATAAAATCTGCTCCCGCCATTAAATAAACAGTGGCCTCTAGACCCTACACAAGACCATAAAAATCAAACATTCATTCAACTCGGCAGAAGAACTGACAGCAGTAAAGAGACATGAGTCAACCTCGTCGCCCTGTCTTTCTCATCAAAGCAACAGTGGGCTCCCTTCGATCTTGTTTTCTCAACTCCACTTTCTCTCTTCACTGAAAAGACTATTCATATTCATTTCCTTACAGTCAACGAGAAGAACTTTCTAATTGTCATTTCATGATAAGTAACTACAGTTTTATTCAAACGGTGACTCAAGGAATCTTTCTTCAAAATTCCTCGTAAATGTGACAGATTCTTCGAATATTAATTTATGACCCGAGAGAATTTCATATGACACCGGAAATACATCGGCGTAACAAAAAAAGCGAAAACAAGAATTGAAAATATTTTGTAGTTAACGAAGTGACAAGATAAAACTCTGCAGTAGGATTTTAGAAGCATGTAGTTGCTGTGTGTTAGTGTTGGACAGATTGAAAAAAATTAACGGGTGAATGTTTTACTGGTTCTTTTTCACTTAGCAGGAATTTAGTCAAGAAAATGGAAAAGATAGAATATGAGAAGACTGATAAAAACGGTATTAGATAATTAGATATGAATAGATTGAGATAGATAGATAGATATGAATAGATTGAGATTGATAGAAACAGTATTAGATAGATATGAAGAGACAGATTGATGGAGACAATATTAAATAGATATGAACAGACTGAGATAGATACATAGATAGAAACAGTATCAAATAGTTTTTTTAAAGCATTTTACCCCAAGCCAGGCACGTGAGCCGCTAACACGTAGGGGAATACAGAGAAGGGAAAAGACTGTGTATAGAGGGAATTGAGTAAAGGATAAAAGAAGACCAGAGATCACAGCAACAAAAGATTGGGATTGATGTTGTATTTAAATTTTTGAAGATTGCATTTATCAGGGAAGCAAGTAAGGGGAAGGGAGTTCCACTGTCGGGAAGCGCGAGAAAATAAACAGCTGGAGTAAAAGTAGCGGTTACATTTAACTAGTTCAACAGTGAAAGAGTGGGACCTAGATGCCAGTCTAGTAGCACGCTTAAATCCATCTAGTCCAGACATCAGGGACGATAGCTCGTCAGAACAGTTGCCAAGAAAATATTTGTAGAAAAGACAGAGGGAAGTCACATCACGCCTGTGAGAAAGCGACTCAAGTCGAGATATCAAGTCAGGATCGGTTATATTGCAGATCCTTCTTTGGATTTTGTCGAGAACAGGGCACCAGATGAGATATGGCAACAATATTCAATGCATAGACGAATCGTATATTTGTAGATGTGTAAGACGATCTCTGACGAGAAAAACCTTCTGACACTACACAGTGAACCGACTTTCCTTACAGAAAATGCAGCTATTGATTTAATATAGTTGTTCCACGACAAGTCATTGGAAAACTTGAGGCCAAGAAGGCACAGTGAGATACTCTCATAAAATCGAGCATCAACCATGCTGATAGACATAAACTCCCAGGCTGTGCATGTGAACTTTGGAGCCATTTTAATTAGAAGCCAGGAATCGATAAATCAGAGGAGGGGATTGACGAGTTAAGGTTAGTTCCACAGAGAGCTAGAATGTCTGAAGACTTTTCGAAGAGGAATGACTCCACATTGCAGAAGTTGGTACGAATACCACGAACTTTGGAGAAAAAGAGATAAAAGCTTTTTTTGTTGAGCTGGTTTAGGTTTATAGACATGATGTGTCAGTAGCAAGGAAAAGGCTTAAGATAGTGGGTAGCAGGCGGTCATCAAATATAACATGGGCAGAAAGGAACGCGCAGACTACAACAGTGTGGCCTCGGGGTGACTCACCGGAGATGCTTGCATGGACACCCATCCATATGCATAATGTTGGAAATTTTGGGTACCCTGGTGTACTAGTGAGCCAGCCAAAATGAGCTGACTCATTTTATAGTTCACCAATAGAAGGGTTAACCAATCAGAAGGCTCAAAATATTCAATGCGACGTGTATAAAGGCGATCATGTTTTTCCCGAATATGCACTGCCAGCCTTTGATATCGAAGACTGAAGAATTACGGAACAGCTGCTGCTGCTGGTATTGGCGATATAGTCACATTCAGTAAAATATCTGACTCGAGAGTATTAATCTTTAACGTTGTTTCATTGAACAGATTACGTACTGCGCTGTATTCTATATTCATAAACAATGGTGAACATGGTCAACATGCAACTGGGGATCAGATCAGCTACTCAATACGCTACGCAAGAGTTCGGGCTCCTAACTACCAGTGGGGAACAGCAACCAGAAAACTAGCAACCCGGTACCCTCAGTATGAAGAGACATTGCCTTCATCCACACACATAACAAGAGATTAATGACACCACTACTATTAAGACCGGAGAAAAGGAAAAGAACGGGGAACTAAACAGGGAAGAAGGGATGAGCCTCTATCCTTGTTTACGAGGAGGGGAAGGAATATAGACCAGGTGATAGGAGAGCCTATCTACTCATATGAAAACAAACAAATAATACCAGGGCTGGCTACTAGATTAATTATTACAAAGAACGAGTTTCACTCAGAAAACTCACCAGGAGAACCGAACAGAGACCCACAGATATATATATATATATATATATATATATATATATATATATATATATATATATATATATATATATATATATAATTAAAGTAATTATGTTTTAACTTAAAGTCCGGATACTGACTTTTACAAAATACGTAAATCTTTCCCTAGCCAGTAGTCAAAAACGGAAAAAGAAAAAAAAATCATTGATGATACGAAACTGATCAAAATTAACAATACGTTAATTCTATTAATACAATCGAGAAAAAAAGTTTCTAACAAAACATCGAAAGAAAAACGAGACCGCTGCAGATGATTAAGAAAAAAATATTAAAATTAGAAATGAACACGTCCATTACCTCCAGAAAAAGACAGGATTCGACCCTTGACAGTTGGATTTCAGTGACTAATTGAGCAAAAGTTGAAATTCTGGGAGAGACCAATGTAATGACAAAAGCTCGCAGGTGTAGTCTTTAAGAAAGCTTTATTCAACTGAGTTTATTTAACTCTGTAATAACAGAATATGTGGCACAAGGCCGAAATGGGGAAGGGGGAAGAGGTCGGTCTTCTGTCTTAACTTTAAACTTAGCTAGCCAGAAACGCTGACCCAATCATACTTACAATATTCCTTGCACCAAAACAACACATTCATACGTACCTTTCTTACTAAATCCACCATAATACCTCAATGTCTCCATGAAAATACTAACTAGTCCCCATATGTACAATATATCGTCTGAGGGGGGGAGATAAAATAACAATTTAAAATTTTTTAAAACTATCCCCAATGAGTATTTACAGTATGAACTAATAACTATTTATAAGAAACTAAACAAACTCATATTAGTAATACCCCCCCACAATCACTAAATGTAGTAGAAACATCAGTTAACTAGAGGAAATTAATGCTGGACTATAATAATATAAAACAAACGTTTATCCCAAGAACTCACACAGACATGCACTCATTCAGACCCAACAACAAATACGAAAACACACACACGAAACGAAAGACGCTCTGCATCCACCAGAAAACTGACGTCACTGACCACCTAACGAGGGAGGGGATGGGGGAAAAGAAAAATAAGAAAAATAATATTTCAAAAAGAATAGGGACAGAAATAAAACGGGGTTAATGAACATACACATATATCCTAGCTAAGTTTTAATGAAAAAGGAAACTAAAGAATCAAAACTAAACTTAATCTAACCTAATTTTGGGATGGGTTGCCCGTGTTCAACCCAGGCAAGCAATATCCTGATGCCTAACCAGTAGTAAAGTGCCACTCCAGTTCAGCCCCTTTCACACAACACAAACGCACAAGATTTACCCACTTTTTGCCGAATTCTGATGAAGTGAGCCGCCGCCTTTCCGACCTAATCTTGACTTTAAGCTGATGCTTAAAGTACAAGATCAGCTGGGAAGAAGTGAACTTCTCGCCTTCATAGAATCCCTTCTGACGTGTCGACCAAATCACGACTCTCATAACACCTAGCAAACATAAGAACACATAAAATTCAGCCCTCGTCAGCGGCGGAGCCACATTGCTACAAACAGAAGCGGCCTCAAGGACAAAGAACTTTCCAGGCAGCATACGAACCATGAGACCTTCAACATACCTGCACAACGGCGCTACCACCCTGCAATGACAGAAGGCGTGACCAATGGTCTCGACTTCCCCCACTACAGCGGCTGCAGTTTGGATATTTCTCCAAGCCCCCTGTGCAAAGTCTTTTGGCGACCCAGAGGGCCCCAGGTATCATCAGCCAGGTGAGTGATGCCTCATTGTTATTGAGACATTTCAACCCGGGCGCCCAAGGCCATATTGAGCGAGCCTCCTGCCTCGTAAGACCGAGCTCGTCAATCAGTTCATCACGAACGGACCCCCCTGACTAACACCTGATATAATGCTTTACGAGACAACGCCTGGACGTTGGATAGGCCATCTGACGCCCATAACAGGCGTTTCAGGGCACGACGACATTCACCGGTAGAAGGAGCACTCGACTTCGGATAAAAGGTGGGCCTCCTCCTCGCACGAGAGCACACTTCTCAGGGATGGGAAGTTCTTACGGACGTCTTCTTTCCAGAAGGCGCCCTCCTCATCCGATTCGCGACATATTCGATCCAGGAACCCGATGCGAAGCATATATTGATGAATCTCAATACTAGGCATACCTAGACCGCCTTCAGATGGATGAAGGCAACAGATCTCCCGAGAGACTCTGGCGGCCTTGCCTTCCCACAAGAAGGAGAACAAGAATCTCACTAACGCCAGTAAAGTGTCATACGGAAGTGGAAGGGCAGAGAGTCGGTACAGGAGAATCGGATAGATGTGTGAAACACATACTTTTGCCCTCCCCTTTAAGGAAAGATTCCTCCGAGATCACAAATTAATTGCGATCTCGGTCTTCCCTTGCACCTCCGACCAATTCATTTCCAACTGGAGATCAGGACCGAACCAGATGCCGAGAATCTTGACCGGCCCATCCGTCCAGAGGAAAGGTCCGGGAAGAGAAACTCTCTTCCACGTACCGAAGCACAAGCCAACAGACTTATCGCGGTTGATCTTGACCTCTGTCACCATCTGATAACCACTGATTTCTTTGCTGACTTCGTCAATCTCGGCCCTGCTCGACACAAGAACCGAAATGTCATCAGCATAGGCGGAATACGTGGACGAGGCGGTAGTACCAGGTAGGGAAATTCCGCGTAGGACCGGATTCGCCTTTAACTTGCTAAGGAAAGATTCCAACGCAAGAACGTAAAGCAAAGGCAAAAGCGGACAACCTTGACGAATGGAGCGAGACAATACGAAAGGCTCCGATCGAACTCCATTCACCTCCACCAACGCACCGGGGGTCACATACAAAAGTCGGATCCAGGTGCGAAAGTACGACCCGAAAGTCTGTTCGGAGCCAATCAGACTAGAGAGGACAGCCTGCAAGCGGTTCGCTAAGACCTTTAACATAGTTAAAGTTCAAAAGTTACCTAACTCATACCCACCGTTTTTGTCCTTACGTAACAACTTGATTACGCCCCTGTTGAACCGTTGGGATATAGACCCCTGCTTCTTCCAGTTGCCGAAAATCAGTGTCAGCAAGGGAACAAAAACGGGCGACTGCCCCAAGTACACTTCGTAAGGAAGACCATCTAATCCCGGAAATTTGTCCAGGCCAACCTGTTTCAGTGCTTTCCAGATTTCCGACTGTAATGGGATCCTCGCACCTAGCCGCTTCAGCTGCCTCAAGGGAGGGAAAGTCGGATAAATAGGCGTCGAACTGAGCAGAACACAGACCGGGCTCCCTGGTGAAAAGTTCCTGAAAGTACTCAAGAAAACCCTCACATATGCCCTCGTTTGTAGTCACAGTCTACTTATCCGGCAATGTCGGATATGTTGCCGAGATGCACTCCGAACCTCCTCTGCACGCAGTTCAGCGGCCATATTCGTTGCCTCAGAAGACATTCTTTTTAACCTAGCCCTAACTACCAGAGTTTGATCCTTCTTGATAAGCAAGGAGTCCAACTCTGCTTTAGCTAAGGCTTCGTGCCCACTGTCACGGGATTTAATCGCCCGATCAACTTTTTGCTCACAAGCAGTTTGCGCTGCTAATCTATCTAGATTGAGCCGACGACTATAATCAGCAGCAAAAGTTCTAATTTTAGATTTAAGTTTATCCCACCAGGCTTTTCCCACCACAGCCCCCGTCAGTTCCCTCTGTATCATTAGTAGAAGCTGGTTCCGAAAATCGTGCTCCCCAAATAATGAGCAGTTCAATTTTCACCAGCCATCTTAACCTTAGGATTATCTAAGTTTACACGGACCCGGACTAGCCTATTATCCGAATAAAGTATATAATGGAAACTTGGACACCCTAAGAGCCCTACATCGACTCTCCCAACTAAGACTCGGTCGAGATAGCTAGAACGCACCTCGGTAGCCGAGCCGCCACTATTAGTCCTAATCCACACTACCTCCCGAGGATGTTCATTCCGGTACTTATCGACAAGATCAAACTTATCGATAAAGTCCTGAAATAGTTTCACGTCCCGGTTGTTAGTACCCGAATTTGACCCTATACGATCTATATCGGGGTCAAGGGCGGCATTCCAATCCCCCGCTAAAACTACCCGACGAGATGTGGTCAAGAACGGCTCGATCTGCCAAAACAAAGCAAGCCGCTCAAAATGCTTATTGGGCGCATAAACCCCAATGAGACGTAGAGCCTTATCCTTAATGGTAACATCCAGCACGCAAAGTCTACCCGCCGGATCTGCGAAAAGAGCACACGCAGCCTTCAAAGACTTGCTCACCAGCCAAGAGACATCCCTCAAGCGTCCATCATAACATGCTGATTAGAGGGAAAACCGCCTAGACAAAATGTTCTCATGATCTCGAGAAGAAAAACGGGTCTTTTGCACACAACATACATCCACCCTGAGGCGCTGAAGGTCACGATAGAGCCTCGCCCTTCGAGACTCGGACCTCAGGCCTCGGACACCCAAATTAGCTAACCAGAGAGATATTATCAAACCGATTAGGGTTGCTTACTTGAATTAAACATGGACGGGGTCAGGATACTGACAGCCTACCCCCCTCCAACCCGTGGCCCATCCCAGTCTTGATGGTACCGTCTTGGGAGAGACCGCCTATATCCCACGGGAAAGTCAACTTTAGTGCTCTATATAGGGAGGGGTGAACAAAATTGTTTCAGTTTCTTCAATTTGTCGTTTTCGACAAGAGCAATAGGAGGGGACATTTTGAAAGAAGCTATTGCCTCGTCGAGCATAGCCCAAACGTGTCGATCCCCCCTTCCAGTTTTCATCACAGTTAGCACTCTTTGTGCTTCTGGGAAGTTTTTTGGGTCCTCTATGTCTTTGTCTGTAAATTGTTTTATGGAGAGGAGATATCTTAAGTTTTGTATCCTATTTCCGTATTTCTGAGCTTTCTCTGCTTGGGCAGGGGAAATACGACATACCTCCTCTCCCGAGGTGTATATATGTTTATGAGATTTTTTTTTCTTTTTGCTTTAGTGTCTTGTGATTGATTTCTTAGTCTCTTGTTGGGAGGTGGGGGGCATCTCAGGTGTTTTAATGGAAGAGGGGTGGGATACGATTTGTCTTAAAGGGCTGGAGTCTCTACTGAAAGGGGTTGAGGGATGGGACGAATGAGTCTGTTGTGAATGTTGGGCAGAAAATGGGGAGGGAGTGGTATTTTTCACTGGTGAGGTCTTTTTTGGACTGGGTTCTCTATTGAGAGGGGTTGAAGGATGGGAATAAGATGCAGAAGGAGTGGCCTTTTTAACTGGAGAGGACTTTCGTAGACTTTGTTTTTCTAGTTTTTCTAGTTTTTCTAGTTTTTCTTTCAGCTTTTTGATTTTCTGTTTTTTCGAAGCCTGGGTCGTACTTTTTCTGTAAATCTCTAAGAATAGGTTGAGAGACCAGGGCGTAGCCCTTAATGTTGACAGAGGGAGAGTGGCTGTCGGTGTCTTTCATCCCAAGGGCTTCAGGGGACTGTGGACCCGCTGTCTGGCGCTTCCCTCTGGCTCTGCCACCAACCTGCCATCCCCCTCTCTCTTCTGCACAACTGCACTTGCAGTGCGCGAAAGCTCTTCGGGGAATGGGGGCATAGATGTAGACCTAACCGGGGGTTTCTCGACTCCGGTCCCGGAAGCTGGCATGTCCATTACAGGCGAGGCGGTATTCAAAGACGCCGTCAGAGGGGGTGTTTGGTCGATTGGGGCCTGAATTCCAGATGCCTTATTCTCTTGGCAGAAAATGGAGAGGTTGCCAGTCTATTTGTACCTCCAGCACACCGGTTTGCGACCGATCACAATCATCAGCAGCCTCAGGCCCCCCGTTTCTAGACAGTTGGGGATCGAGAGGAAGGCTTTTCGGTCTAACATGATGTCAAAACTCCATCCCTCGGTCAAGCTATCGCAGAAAGCACCTAGTAAATCGCCATACTGCGTGAAGAAAGCCGGTGTTCCCCAATAGATCGAGGAGGGACCACGTATATCACTACGTATCCTTCTCCTGCCTTCATACTCTGTTCGCAGAAGGATATCTTTTGTTATTATATCTCTATTGGTCGCTTTGACACAATCTTCGGGTGTGGGTAGCAATACGTCCCACATGAAAAATCCCGAGCCCCTAATTTTTTAGTGACTTAAACCCCTGGGACTCCAGTGTTTTTACCACTGTGTCTTTCGTTGAACGACAAATTTTGCGCGTACGCTTGTCGACGACGAAGACTGACACTATTCTTTTTTCGATCTTCTTTAGTTCTATAGGTTGTGCAAGAGCCCACCTTCCATGACAAGGCGTGCGTAACTTTTGGCACGCTCCAAGAACTCCGCTATATCGATTATGCATTTTGGAGGGGACTTCCAACAACAGGGCGAATCCCCGGCCTCCGCGTTATTTCCGGTCTTATGTTTTTGGCCATTATTGGCCTCCATAGCTTGGGTCTCTGCTTCCTGACTATTATTGGCCACCATGCTTTTTTTTAGTTTCGCCATTATTGGCCTCCAAACATTTTGTTTTTTCCTGGCTACCAACGGCCTCATCATTACCGGGAACTAATGTCGGGTATTCATCCGGATTGTCTTCATCAGGTGTGTCTTTTTTTTCCTAGAAAAAAAAAAAGCTTCCAGACCGACCTCCTTTCGATTTTTCTTCTTCTTCTTTATAATTAAAAATGAGGGGGCTCTTTTTTTCTCCATTTTCAAGGGGAAGAGGAGGGGTGAAAAAGGAAAAAATAGTTGTTTAAAAAAATGTAAAAGGTAAAATTAATTAAACAAGGTTCGCTAAACAGCGAGACAATAAAATTATTAATAACACTATAAACGAAAAAAAAAAAAAACAATTGACAGACGAGAATAATATAAACAAGGTTCGCCCGTAAGCGAGACTACAAATTTACAAAAAGACAAACACAAAACAGAAGGACGTACAAAAAGTTTGAATAGACGAACAAAGAAACAAGGTTCGCCTAAAGGCGAAACAAATTAAAACAAAGTTAAACAAACAAAAAGAAAACGCAAAAGAAATGGACGTACGACAAATGAGAACAAGTGAACAAGGTTCGCCAAAAGGCGAAACAACAAATTTTAAGACAGTCCCAAAAACGAAGAACATACAAAAGATTAAAAGGACGACAGACAAGAAAGCAACAAATTACACAATAAAACGAAGAGTTATAAACAGAAAAGTAAGAAAACGCTCTACAAATAAAATACGGAACGATAAATGTAACAATTTACAATATGGCTGCCGATAAAAAAAAACGGTCAACACTAAAACAATACGATAAACAAGGAAAAAAAAAATGGACAGAATATACAAAATAAACACAAAATTTACAAACAAATATATTACAGAAGAAATTAACAGATAAAACACAGAACTTTACGGATATTTAAAATAAAAGGACAAAAACAGAGTAACACGTAATAATAAAACAAAGAAAAATAAAGTCGAACGGAAAACGTAGAAATAAAAAATAAACAGATAAACTCTGGGAAGTGGGTACGGGAAGAAAATAAATTCAAAAAAGGAAAAAGAAAACGTAAGAGAAAATCAAAAAGTTAAATAATAAAAGATTAATAGCAAAATAAAGTAAAAATAAAAATGGGGAGGGTAAGGAATTGAAAAGGAAAACAAAAAGTTTTACAAAACAGTCAAAACGAACGTAAGAAAAACGGTAAAAATAAATTAAAATTTAACAGAATAACAACAGTTAGCGGTTCCAAAGGATTCTCAGACAGGACGAAAAAAAATGCCAAACACGGTCCAAAATGTTTATTCAACTGAGAATACAAGGTTCGCGTATAGTCCCAGTAAACAGAAATACCTCCCTCAAAGAGGAGAGTAAGAAAACAAAGGGAGACCACTCTTGATTATTCATAACCGTATCAACGCCATAGAGTTGCGGTAGTGGGGTGGAAGGGGATTGGGTAGTAGAGTGTAGCTACCCCTTCTTTTATGGAGGAGGGCGCACAAATATATATTTTGCTTTCAAATAGGAACAAAATGACCAAAAACTCTTACAAAATGCGCAAATCTTTCACGAGCCAGTAGTGAAAAATGGAAAAAGACAAAAAAATTAATGATGATACGAGCCCGATCAAAATTAACAAAGCTTTAATGCTATTAATACAAAGGAGATAAATAGATAAATAGATATGAATAGACCGAGATAGTCTGGGATAGATAGATAGATAGATAGATAGATAGATAGATAGATAGATAGATCTGAATAGACTGCGATAGATAGATCTGAATAGACTGCGATAGATAGATAGATCTGAATAGACTGAGATAGATAGATAGATCTGAATAGACTGAGATAGATAGATAGATAGATAGATAGATAGATAGATAGATAGATAAAATACTGTAATTACTGGTAGGATTTGTGAATGACCTCTACATGAATTTATTTCCAAATTTGGAAGTCCCGAAGCGGGTCGTGTTTAGGGTCAATTAAAGTGACCATACTCGATGATAGTCGAAATCGTTTGAGTCAAAGGAAAATGGGGTGAGACAAAGCCGGCGGTAGGGTCTCGGCCACTACCTGAAACTTTGGTACAAGACCCCCCTCTCTACATCATGTCGATTACAATGTTTCCCAACCTGGGGGCCACAGACAGTCGAAGGAAAATTAGGCCGGCAGTACGGAGCTGTTTTTAAATTACTAAATATCAGGGTTTATCCAGTTTAAATGAAATTTTCAAAACATCTTCCTAAGTTCTTTATTTTTATAATGAATAGGGTTTTTTTTTATTTAAAAAAAATGTGAGAAAAAGTTATTCTTTTTGTAATAACCACCAATATTTTCATGACTAAATTTTTACATTTCAATAAAGATTAATAATCGCCGACACATCTCAGCTAAAAAAAAAAAAAATAGTTTTACAAAGATTCCAACAACACATGAAAGAACATCTCTGACAAACTGAATTTTCTTAACAAAAACAAAACGGTGCTAATAATGTATGACAGGACTTGATGTAATTTACTGTTTTGCCGATCGAAGCAAAATATCCATACGTCTTTACTATTTTTATTGACAAGTGAAACTAATTAAAAAAGATAAACACGTTTAATTTTTTTCAAACCATTTTTGGCTTGAAAAAAATTTAAACCTCTTTATACTTTTTCATTAGTAACAACAAAAAAAATCAATGAAGTTTATTTGTTATAAATTTAAATAAAACATTCTTTTTCACGTAAGATGGCCGAAAAATATCAATAGTGTTAAAAACTCTTATTCAGACATCCAATTAATAATGACTTAAAATTTCATACAAAAATATATATCCTCCATATTTGTCTTCTTATAAATCCGGCTCTGCTTTGACGTCTCCTTGTGTGTCTCAGTTTATTGTTTTATTACCTCTGCTAAGTGTGTATTAAAGATAGAGACGGGAGAGATAGTGTGTGTGGCACACATGAAATATGACCAATTTTTAAGTACGGTTTTAAATTATATTTCCTTGTGCCTACACACAAAATGCAATGATTTGTCTTGAGCATTTTCAATTTTTCACAAACAAGAACAAATGGGATTGTCTTAAAAATTTGTTTTAGAAACAGTATTTCAGTTTTCGGAAAAAAATTTCATGTGTTTAAATCTTTAAACAATTTTATTCTTTAAGCGATCATTTTCTCAGTTTTATCTTTCTAGAAATGTAAAAGATTGGGACTAGGAATTTTATTTTAATTACTAGCCGTGGACTTCTGGTTATTAAAAAAAAAAAGAAGATCCTCCTTAGTGGATGATGAAGAAATAAAAAATGATTTTACCGTGATATATTATCGTCTTAACTGATTTAAAAGAAATGTTCAGAAAGAAATTTACAATTAAAAAAGAAATAAGCGCTATTGAAATTAGCACTTCTGCACCCTCCAGTAGGCATCCAGCCCTAACGCGGTTGAGAGGTTCGGGGTTGTAAGCACCGGCCCTATCGATTATTATCGTTGATCATTGACAATATAACTTAAGAAAAAGTACAAAAAAAGAAAGAAAAAATAAAACGCTACTGAAACCAGCGCTTTTCGGGTTCCAACCTCGTCGGGGGCTTCTGCGTAATACTCACCTCACCGGCTATGAAGATACATAATGTATATTATTAGTCAATGACTGGCAATGTAGTGTCAGTTTAAAAATTACTAAATGGTGGATGGCCATAAAACAGTACTGAAAAAAAATCGGCGGAGGTCACAACGTGACTCAACACCCCCTCTCGGGGTTTCGCGGGTAAGACACACTGGCCCTGAGGTGAGGTATGATTGAGGACCAGAAACTGAAACAGAAGGGATACAGACTACACAAACGATCGCACTTAATAAAGAGATTCCAGAATTAAGAATGTAACCAGAAGAATTCATGAAAATTATCTTTCTGTTTGATAACCTTAATAATGTGTCTCAATTGGGGTTTCAAGCTGTTAGTGGACCATCGTTGTTTTGTTCTGTCGTTTCATATCCGTTTCGTACGTCAAGATGTAAAGAAAATCCGACCAAATTTTGCCACCTACATCGCCTATTTTACTCGGCGCCTAGATAAAGCTGACCAGCGGGAAGGGGAAAAAAAAAGAGCAATTCATCTATATAATAAAAGCGAATGTCAGTATGTCACACTTTTTCAACTTAACTCCTAAAGGCCGTAGTCCAACATATCATTTTGGAATCGGGCCGACTCCGTGAGCAAAGTAAATCCATTCCGGGCTGAATCCAGGCCTACAATTCTGAAATTTTGGATTCCCAAGTTTTCATTACTGCGACTGTTTTCGGATCACCATCTTGGCTTCTACTGATAAAAACAATTAAAGGGACACAATTCTTTAGCTTTCAATAGCTCATGTTCAAATGAAAAAAATACTGTTCTCAAATTACAGTGTTTCAAAATAAAACTGTCCGTGTTTTCCGGACCTGCAATCCTGAAATTTTGGGTTCCCAAGTTTTCATTACTGCGATTGTTTTGGACGATTTTTTACGTGATTTTTTGCGATTAATTTTTTTGTACGATAAGAATTTTTATAACTTCTATGTACCGTGTCCCCTTAAGGATATAGGCGACCGTGGCTCTTCACTTGTTTTTGTCCTTTATAGCTTTTAATAAATTGTCTTTTTTCTAGTTGCCCCGACTACATGAATTTAAGAGTGGGTGCTACTAGATTGGAAAATTATTATAGCCAAATGCAACTGCCATTCCAAGAGTTTCTATTCTCGCACTTACCACCCATGGAACTCCCTTCCGACTTCTTGCTTCCCTGACAACTACAATCTACATAAATTTAAATGCAACATCAATAGCCATCTTCCGTCTTCTTGACCACTGTTCATTTTTTGCCGTTTCATTGATCCTCCCCATTCACATTTTCTTCCACTTTCACTCGCAGTAACTCCCTACGTTCCAGTGGGGTACTGTCGCCTTGCTTGGGGTGAAATGATTAAAAAATTGTAGCCCCCCCCCTGACAAAGTGAACCAGTGCGAAGAATTAAAAGCCAATCACTTTTGCAGAAGACAGAGTAAATAGCAGGTAACAAAAGTCGATATTGTTTCTCTTCTCTTTTCTTTTTAAATACCATTACGCTTACCATTGATCCGAAGAGAAAGGGCTTGAACGAATAGGATCATATGAACGGATCACATTAAATATATATCTGAGTATTACTTTCAAAATCAAAATCAGCAGAATGAAGCCAACAGGAATGCTTCACTGTTGGTCAAACCTATCAGCCGATGTAACCTCAACAAGATGATTATCAAAACCAGAGTGAAAGGCGGTTAGTAAAGGCGGTAGATTTACAATACAATTTATCTTTTGGCTGAAATTTATAAAATCATTCCGTTAAGAAAGGGTGGGGGGAGATATAGCGGTTAAACTAACACATTTCTAGCAATGTGTGTAACAGAGAGCTAGGCTTGGTAATTGTAGTACTGTTTTTTATGATTTCACTTCAAGCAAGGCGATAATGCCGCAAAGGCACAAACGTTTACTGGGAGTGAAAGAGAATGAGACGAATGTATTGAGGAGAAAGGATAAAAAAAATTCAGGAAGACAGAATGGAATTGCATTTAAATTTTTTAAGATTGTAGTTGACAGGGAAGCAAGAATCGGAAGGGAGTTCCACATGCGAGAAGTGAGAGAAAAGAAACTATTAGAATAGAACATACGCTTACATCTAGCTAGTTCAACAGTAAAACGGTGAAACCTAACTGCCAATCTTCTTAAATTCATGCAATGCCATTGGAACGCAGAGGTTACAGGGAGTGATTGGGAATAAGAAGATTGAAAATGGGGGAGGATTCTAGAAAGGACAAAATAGGAACGGGCTTCAAAAAGACGGAAAATGGTCTGTTGCTAGTAATTTCATATTTTTTTTTTTTTAAATCTATACTTTCAGTTTCTTGGCCGCAGTTTGGGGGTTCACTATTTTCCCATAGTTGTGACCCTAACAGTAACTTGAACATCGGGTCAGGGTGAATCTGGGAACAACATCAGTTATGAAGTGGTCCCAGGCTTCTCAAAACATCCCGATCAGAGGTCTTGCTGCCGGATGCAGTTTCTCCTCATACCTAGGATGTTATTTCGGTAGTGAGTTCAATTCTTATTAGAGACTCTTTACTTATAGCCTTGTGTCAGATTATTCTAAACTTAATAAATAAAATACTCCCGAGGGCACGTAACCAGAACAAGGGCGTTCAGTACAGTAGTGTAGGCAGCTCGATCCGCAACGTGCCTCATTACTTTAGCCTTGTGCCAGGGACTAAGCTACGTTTGATAAATATATGAGATGTTGTAATAGATAATTGTTCCTAAAATATAACATACCTCTAAGGGCACCTACCATAGTGCAAAGATTACCAAGACCATCTCACCATTTAGATCAGTCCACAGTGAGTGACCTATTATTGTAGCTTTTGTGCCAGAGTATGCTTAGTGAATAACTATAGCCTTTACCACTTGGGACTGGTTTTCAAGCCGAGGTAATAAAAGAAAGAAAAACAATCGAAAGAAGGTAGATTTAGATCACTTGGAGTATTGGCGCTACACAATCTTTTACCTTTATTCCCATTCAAATTTGTTCCGTACTAAAAATAAATCTTAACTGTTAAGGAACAATTATTGATAGTGCAACGGTGTTTTTATCATGATACATGATTTAATTTATTGATTTGTCTGTTTAACGGCATATCAACACCTTATGGGTCATCTAATTTTCACAATTGAATACATGATTTGTGATATTTGGCTTTTGTGCATATACATGTTTCTGTGGACATAATTTGTAGGTGGCGGTGATATATATGGTTTATGTTGTAGAAGTTATATTTTGGAATATAGTTTGAGTTAAGAAATTGTAGGATAGTATATGGGCAAAAATCAAGAAAGTTCTCTCATGTTGGTTGTTTGGTAATATTTTAAGCAGATTTGGAAGAAGTTGCTACAATTTATTAGTATGTGTGTATTGCTGGTAATCTTTTTATATAAAAATGTATAGCTGGTATTCTTACTATGAAAATGTATTTTTATACTTTCATAGTGTTTTGTTTAGGGGGTTCACTATTTTCCATATTAGGGACCCTAACAGGACCTGGGAACAACAGCAATTAAGAGGTAGTTCCACGCTCCTCAAAACCTCCAATCTCCTGATCAAAGGTTTTGCTGCCGGATGTAGTTTATCGTCATACCCAGGACTATTTGTCATGATACAGACTTGAGGGGAATATATTGATATATTCATACGAGATAATGAGCAAGATTTACGGTTTCAATTTATTTTCTCAAAAAGTTGAATGTAGTGTATGTGAGCTAGAGCAGTGTTCAAGATTTTTCTTTTTTTCTCGCCGAAATCTATCTTACATATTTATAAGTCTACTATTCGTCCTTGCTTTGAATATTGCTGCCACATATGGTCTGGTGATTCTGCTATATATTTAGAAGTATCAGCAATATTATCGGTCCTGATCTGCCATCTCAACTTCAGTCCATTTCCCACCGCCGTAATGCTTTCCTGTGCCGTTACGATAAATACTTCCATGGTAATTGTTTTCATGAACTTTCCACTGTTACTTTTATCCCTCCCCAGACAAATTTTACGTATGGGAGCTAGTTAGGACTTCATAGAGACTATGAGGTATTATAGTGGCTGTAGTAAGAATGGTAAATAAGAATGTGATTGTTTGGGTGTAAGCAGTATTGTATGTTTGGGTCAATAGTTGTGGTTAACTAAGTTTAAGATAAGACAAATTGAAGCTCAGCCTTCCCTCATCCCCACTTTTGGTCTTGTGCACACATTTTTATATTTTAAAATAAATATTACATTCTAGTATGGTAACTTTATGATTTAAACACAGTACTAGATTGACGGCAAAGTCTCATCAATTTATAGTTGAATTGGCTATATGTAACCGTAAGTTCTATGTTAAGAGTTTCTTCTACTGCACTTCTTCCTTGTGGAACTCTTTTCCGGCTTCTTGATTCCAAGTCAACTTTGATCTTCCAAAATTTAAATGCAATGTCAGTTGTTATCTTCTGTCTTCTTAGTTCGTGTTCATTTATTGTCCTCTCTCCTTAATAGTAGTTTTTCTTATATTCTCTAACACTCAGTAACATCTTTCACACTAGTGGCTTTATTGCCTTGCTTACTATGAAATGATAAAAATACATTTCAAATTGTTTATGTTAATCGAACAAGGGAAAATGTTTCTTTATTTAAAATGAAAAGATAGCAAATCCAAGCATAAATACCAGGTCGAAGGTTTACTGATCGCTTTATATATGCATTCAACAGCTAAATTCACATCAGTACATGGTGACGTGTACTTAATTGATTACATGATTCGTGACATGTCGTGCTACTTTTTTTTTAAAATCACGGCATGGGATGGAATACGGGAGATGTTTCCTTTGACCACGCCAGGAATGTCCCACTTTGGTCAATCTGGCCATAGAATTTAGATTTTATTTTCCTTCTTTTCGTGGAAGAAAGCTATTAAGTTCAGGCGTCACTAGAGCGGGAGACAAACAAATAAATATGAATGTGGGAATGCGATAAGGTTCGTGTTTCAGGAGGAACGTTAGCGAGCTGAAAAAGATTTAACAAAAGTCAGCGTAGCACTTTGTAACGCTTATGTAATTCTCGCAATGACAACAGAAAAAAATGATCTCAAAATCGAGCCTGCTTTCACTGCGTGACTACGACAAACAGTTGTTGGAGCGTGACACCTCTCCGCTAAACAAATATGACGTTAGCTGTTCTCTGCACTTCTCACGACAGCAAACGGTAGAGACGCTTTACCCCGCCGACATACCTGTCGCCGGTCGGAGGTTGGGACCCCGAATGTAATACCACCATCAGAGTGTGCGATTTCCTGATCATCTCCCATTACAAAGATCTACACAATAGGCTTTCTATTCATCGACAGATCGATATGAGTCAGCTGAAAATTGTTTGACTATCACTAGCTTAAAAAGAAAAAGCAATAGGTTAAAAAAATTAAAGCATAGATAGATAGATAGACAGACAGACATGAGTAGACTGCGAGATAGATAGATAAGTAGATAGATAGATAGATAGATAGATAGATATGAGCAGACTGCGAGATAGATAGATAGATAGATAGATATGAGCAGACTGCGAGATATATAGATAGATAGATAGATAGATAGATAGATATGAGCAGACTGCGAGATAGATAGATAGATAGATAGATAGATAGATAGAAACAGAATGGGATAGATAGATAGATAGATAGATAGATATGAGCAGACAGCGAGATAGATAGATAGATAGATAGATAGATAGATAGATAGATAGGGTATATTTAAATAAGCATATATTTAGGTCGCAACAGTTCATATAAATCTGATGAAATGCAACAGACAAAGTTTGTTTAAATTGTTATTGTAATTTTTCCAATTGTCGAATATGATGTATATTGGGATCAAAATTGGGAATAAACTGTCCGAAGTTCATGTTTTGTATTGTTATACACAGACACACACAGACACACACACATACATATATATATATATATATATATATATATATATATATATATATATATATATATATATATATATATTAAGGAATATACATAATATCATACATAATTGCATAACTTCGAGTTTCATGATGAAGCAATAAATAGATAGAAGAAATAAATAAAAGAAATACCGGTATGAATAGATCGGAATGTGGACAGTTTTGCTTTCTCGTCAAACTATTTTTTTTTACTGAGACAAAGTTGATATTTTGTAGCCATCTACATAAATCATAAATTACACGACAACATCGCGTCATTTCAGGGTGTTTACCACAAAAAAATGGAAATTTATTTAAAGAAAATTAATGAATAAAAATCATTATTTATTTACCCAAAATAAGGATTTTGCCTCCCCCCATTCGAAAGTTGAGACTTTCGAAGAATTATTTTCAAAATCAAAAATGGCACAAACTAGAAATTTTTTAGAATATGTTATGACCCTAGACACATAGGTGATCATGTCTCTCCACAGATTCCTTTTCTTTATTATCTGTGAATTTCGATGCCCTTTTCAGACTAGCAAATGCCTCATAACCCCCAACGATAAGGTTTTATTCATGCTATATACATTCATGACGTAGATGATCATGACTATCCACAGATACCTTTTCTTTATTATCTGTGAATTGCCAAGCGCTTTTCAGACTAGCAAATGCCACATAACCCCAACGAAAAAGTTTTATTCATGCTATATAGATTCATGACGTAGATGATCATGACTCTCCACAGATTCCTTTTCGTTATTATCTGTTAATTGCGATGCCCTTTTCAGACTATCAAATGCCTCATAAACGCAGCGATAAGGTTTTATTCATGCTATATCCATTCATGACGTAGATGATCATGACTCTCCAAAGATTCCTTTTCTTTATTTTCTGTTAATTGCGATGCCCTTTTCAGACTAGCAAATGCCTCATAACCCCAACGATAAGGTTTTATTCATGCTATATCCATTCATGACGTAGGTGATCATGACTCTTCACGGATTCCTTTTCTTTATTATCTGTGAATTGCCATGCCCTTTTCAGACTAGCAAATGCCTCATAACCCGAACGATGAGGTTTTATTCATGCTATATCCATTCATGACGTAGGTGATCATGACTCTCCACAGATTGCTTTTCTTTATTATCTGTGAATTGCCATGCCCTTTTCAGATTAGCAAATGCCTCATAACCCGAACGATGAGGTTTTATTCATGCTATATCCATGCATAACGTAGATGATCAAGACTCTCCACAGATTACTTTTCTTTATTATCTGTGAACTGCCATGCCCTTTTCAGATTAGCAAATTCCTCATAACCCGAACGATGAGGTTTTATTCATGCTATATCCATGCATAACGTAGATGATCAAGACTCTCCACAGATTACTTTTCTTTATTATCTGTGAATTTCTATGCCCTTTTCAGAGAAGCAAATGCCTCATAACCCCAACGATAAGGTTTTATTCATGCTATATACATTCATGACGTAGATGATCATGACTCTCCAAAGATTCCTTTTCTTTATTTTCTGTTAATTGCGATGCCCTTTTCAGACTAGCAAATGCCTCATAACCCCCACCGATAAGGTTTTATTCATGCTATATCCATTCATGACTTAGATGATCATGACTCTCCACAGATTGCTTTTCTTTATTATCTGTGAATTGCCATACCCGTTTCAGACTATCAAATGCCTCATAAACGCAACGATAAGGTTTTATTCATGCTATATCCATTCATGACTTAGGTGATCATGACTCTTCACGGATTCCTTTTCTTTATTATCTGTGAATTGCCATGCCCTTTTCAGACTAGCAAATGCCTCATAACCCCAACCATAAGGTTTTATTCATGCTCTATCCATTCATGACGTAGATGATCATGACTCTCCACAGATTGCTTTTCTTTATTATCTGTGAATTGCCATGTCCTTTTCAGACTAGCAAATGCCTCATAACCCCAACGATAAGGTTTTATTCATGCTATATCCATTCATGACGTAGATGATCATGACTCTTCACAAATTCCTTTTCTTTATTATCTGTGAATTGCCATGCCCTTTTCAGACTAGCAAATGCCCCATAACCCCAACGATAAGGTTTTATTCATGCTATATCCATTCATGACTTAGGTGATCATGACTCTTCACGGATTCCTTTTCTTTATTATCTGTGAATTGCCATGCCCTTTTCAGATTAGCAAATGCCTCATAACCCGAACGATGAGGTTTTATTCATGCTATATCCATGCATAACGTAGATGATCAAGACTCTCCACAGATTACTTTTCTTTATTATCTGTGAATTTCTATGCCCTTTTCAGAGAAGCAAATGCCTCATAACCCCAACGATAAGGTTTTATTCATGCTATATACATTCATGACGTAGATGATCATGACTCTCCAAAGATTCCTTTTCTTTATTTTCTGTGAATTGCCATGCCCTTTTCAGACTAGCAAATGCCTCATAACCCCAACGATAAGGTTTTATTCATGCTATATCCATTCATCACGTAGGTGATCATGACTCTCCAGAGATTCCTTTTCTTTATTATCTGTGAATTGCCATGCCTTTTTCAGACTAGCAAATGCCTCATAACCCCAACGATAAGGTTTTATTCATGCTATATCCATTCATGACGTAGGTGATCATGACTCTCAAGAGATTATTTTTCTTTATTATCTGTGAAATGCCATGCCCTTTTCAGACTAGCAAATGCCTCATAACCCCAACTATAAGGTTTTATTAATGCTATATCCATTCATGACTTAGATGATAATGACTCTCCACGGATTCCTTTTCTTTATTATCTGTGAATTGCCATGCCCTTTTCAGACTAGCAAATGCCTCATAACCCCAACGATAAGGTTTTATTCATTCTATATCCATTCATGACGTAGCTGATCATGACTCTCCAGAGATTCCTTTTCTTTATTATCTGTGAATTGCCATGCCATTTTCAGACTAGCAAATGCCTCATAACCCCAACGATAGGGTTTTATTCATGCTATATCAATTCATGACGTAGATGATCATGACTCTCCAGAGATTCCTTTTCTTTATTATCTGTGAATTGCCATGCCCTTTTCAGACTAGCAAATGCATTATAACCCCAACGATAAGGTTTTATTCATTCTATATCCATTCATGACGTAGGTGATCATGACTCTCCAGAGATTCCTTTTCTTTATTATCTGTGAATTGCCATGCCCTTTTCAGACTAGCAAATGCCTCATAACCCCAACGATAAGGTTTTATTCATGCTATATCCATTCATGACGTAGCTGATCATGACTCTTCACAGATTCCTTTTCTTTATTATCTGTGAATTGCCATGCGCTTTTCAGACTAGCAAATGCCTCATAACCCCAACGATAAGGTTTTATTCATGCTATATCCATTCATGACGTAGATGATAATGACTCTCCACAGATTCCTTTTCTTTATTATCTGTGAATTGCCATGCCATTTTCAGACTAGCAAATGCCTCATAACCGCAACGATAAGGTTTTATTCATTCTATATCCATTCATGACGTAGGTGATCATGACTCTCCAGAGATTCCTTTTCTTTATTATCTGTGAATTGCCATGCCCTTTTCAGACTAGCAAATGCCTCATAACCCCAACGATAAGGTTTTATTCATGCTATATCCATTCATGACGTAGATGATAATGACTCTCCACAGATTCCTTTTCTTTATTATCTGTGAATTGCCATGCCCTTTTCAGACTAGCACAGGCCTCATAACCCCAACGATAGGGTTTTATTCATGCTATATCAATTCATGACGTAGATGATCATGACTCTCCAGAGATTCCTTTTCTTTATTATCTGTGAATTGCCATGCCCTTTTCAGACTAGCAAATGCATTATAACCCCAACGATAAGGTTTTATTCATTCTATATCCATTCATGACGTAGGTGATCATGACTCTCCAGAGATTCCTTTTCTTTATTATCTGTGAATTGCCATGCCCTTTTCAGACTAGCAAATGCCTCATAACCCCAACGATAAGGTTTTATTCATGCTATATCCATTCATGACGTAGCTGATCATGACTCTTCACAGATTCCTTTTCTTTATTATCTGTGAATTGCCATGCGCTTTTCAGACTAGCAAATGCCTCATAACCCCAACGATAAGGTTTTATTCATGCTATATCCATTCATGACGTAGATGATAATGACTCTCCACAGATTCCTTTTCTTTATTATCTGTGAATTGCCATGCCATTTTCAGACTAGCAAATGCCTCATAACCCCAACGATAAGGTTTTATTCATTCTATATCCATTCATGACGTAGGTGATCATGACTCTCCAGAGATTCCTTTTCTTTATTATCTGTGAATTGCCATGCCCTTTTCAGACTAGCAAATGCCTGATAACCCCAACGATAACGTTTTATTCATGCTATATCCATTCATGACGTAGGTGATCATGACTCTCCAGAGATTCCTTTTCTTTATTATCTGTGAATTGCCATGCCCTTTTCAGACTAGCAAATGCATTATAACCCCAACGATAAGGTTTTATTCATTCTATATCCATTCATGACGTAGGTGATCATGACTCTCCAGAGATTCCTTTTCTTTATTATCTGTGAATTGCCATGCCCTTTTCAGACTAGCAAATGCCTCATAACCCCAACGATAAGGTTTTATTCATGCTATATCCATTCATGACGTAGCTGATCATGACTCTTCACAGATTCCTTTTCTTTATTATCTGTGAATTGCCATGCCCTTTTCAGACTAGCAAATGCCTCATAACCCCAACGATAAGGTTTTATTTATTCTATATCCATTCATGACGTAGCTGATCATGACTCTCCAGAGATTCCTTTTCTTTATTATCTGTGAATTGCCATGCCATTTTCAGACTAGCAAATGCCTCATAACCCCAACGATAAGGTTTTATTCATTCTATATCCATTCATGACGTAGGTGATCATGACTCTCCAGAGATTCCTTTTCTTTATTATCTGTGAATTGCCATGCCCTTTTCAGACTAGCAAATGCCTCATAACCCCAACGATAACGTTTTATTCATGCTATATCCATTCATGACGTAGGTGATCATGACTCTCCAGAGATTCCTTTTCTTTATTATCTGTGAATTGCCATGCCCTTTTCAGACTAGCAAATGCCTGATAACCCCAACCATAAGGTTTTATTCATGCTATATCCATTCATGACGTAGGTGATCATGACTCTCCAGAGATTCCTTTTCTTTATTATCTGTGAATTGCCATGCCCTTTTCAGACTAGCAAATGCCTCATAACCCCAACGATAACGTTTTATTCATGCTATATCCATTCATGACGTAGGTGATCATGACTCTCCAGAGATTCCTTTTCTTTATTATCTGTGAATTGCCATGCCCTTTTCAGACTAGCAAATGCCTGATAACCCCAACGATAAGGTTTTATTCATGCTATATCCATTCATGACGTAGGTGATAATGACTCTCCACAGATTCCTTTTCTTTATTATCTGTGAATTTCCATGTCTTTTTCAGACTAGCAAATGCCTCATAACCCCAACGATAAGGTTTTATTCATGCTATATCCATTCATGACGTAGCTGATCATGACTCTTCACAGATTCCTTTTCTTTATTATCTGTGAATTGCCATGCCTTTTTCAGACTAGCAAATGCCTCATCACCCCAACGATAAGGTTTTATTCATTCTATATCCATTCATGACGTAGGTGATCATGACTCTCCAGAGATTCCTTTTCTTTATTATCTGTGAATTGCCATGCCCTTTTCAGACTAGCAAATGCCTCATAACCCCAACGATAAGGTTTTATTCATGCTATATCCATTCATGACGTAGCTGATCATGACTCTTCACAGATTCCTTTTCTTTATTATCTGTGAATTGCCATGCCCTTTTCAGACTAGCAAATGCCTCATAACCCCAACGATAAGGTTTTATTCATTCTATATCCATTCATGACGTAGGTGATCATGACTCTCCAGAGATTCCTTTTCTTTATTATCTGTGAATTGCCATGCCCTTTTCAGACTAGCAAATGCCTCATAACCCCAACGATAAGGTTTTATTCATTCTATATCCATTCATGACGTAGGTGATCATGACTCTCCAGAGATTCCTTTTCTTTATTATCTGTGAATTGCCATGCCCTTTTCAGACTAGCAAATGCCTCATAACCCCAACGATAACGTTTTATTCATGCTATATCCATTCATGACGTAGCTGATCATGACTCTTCACAGATTCCTTTTCTTTATTATCTGTGAATTGCCATGCCCTTTTCAGACTAGCAAATGCCTCATAACCCCAACGATAACGTTTTATTCATGCTATATCCATTCATGACGTAGGTGATCATGACTCTCCAGAGATTCCTTTTCTTTATTATCTGTGAATTGCCATGCCCTTTTCAGACTAGCAAATGCCTGATAACCCCAACGATAACGTTTTATTCATGCTATATCCATTCATGACGTAGCTGATCATGACTCTTCACAGATTCCTTTTCTTTATTATCTGTGAATTGCCATGCCCTTTTCAGACTAGCAAATGCCTCATAACCCCAACGATAACGTTTTATTCATGCTATATCCATTCATGACGTAGGTGATCATGACTCTCCAGAGATTCCTTTTCTTTATTATCTGTGAATTGCCATGCCCTTTTCAGACTAGCAAATGCCTGATAACCCCAACGATAAGGTTTTATTCATGCTATATCCATTCATGACGTAGGTGATCATGACTCTCCAGAGATTCCTTTTCTTTATTATCTGTGAATTGCCATGCCCTTTTCAGACTAGCAAATGCCTCATAACCCCAACGATAAGGTTTTATTCATTCTATATCCATTCATGACGTAGCTGATCATGACTCTTCACAGATTCCTTTTCTTTATTATCTGTGAATTGCCATGCCCTTTTCAGACTAGCAAATGCCTCATAACCCCAACGATAACGTTTTATTCATGCTATATCCATTCATGACGTAGGTGATCATGACTCTCCAGAGATTCCTTTTCTTTATTATCTGTGAATTGCCATGCCCTTTTCAGACTAGCAAATGCCTGATAACCCCAACGATAAGGTTTTATTCATGCTATATCCATTCATGACGTAGGTGATCATGACTCTCCACAGATTCCTTTTCTTTATTATCTGTGAATTGCCATGCCCTTTTCAGACTAGCAAATGCCTCATAACCCCAACGATAAGGTTTTATTCATTCTATATCCATTCATGACGTAGGTGATCATGACTCTCCAGAGATTCCTTTTCTTTATTATCTGTGAATTGCCATGCCCTTTTCAGACTAGCAAATGCCTCATAACCCCAACGATAAGGTTTTATTCATTCTATATCCATTCATGACGTAGGTGATCATGACTCTCCAGAGATTCCTTTTCTTTATTATCTGTGAATTGCCATGCCCTTTTCAGACTAGCAAATGCCTCATAACCCCAACGATAAGGTTTTATTCATGCTATATCCATTCATGACGTAGCTGATCATGACTCTTCACAGATTCCTTTTCTTTATTATCTGTGAATTGCCATGCCCTTTTCAGACTAGCAAATGCCTCATAACCCCAACGATAAGGTTTTATTCATTCTATATCCATTCATGACGTAGGTGATCATGACTCTCCAGAGATTCCTTTTCTTTATTATCTGTGAATTGCCATGCCCTTTTCAGACTAGCAAATGCCTCATAACCCCAACGATAAGGTTTTATTCATTCTATATCCATTCATGACGTAGGTGATCATGACTCTCCAGAGATTCCTTTTCTTTATTATCTGTGAATTGCCATGCCCTTTTCAGACTAGCAAATGCCTCATAACCCCAACGATAAGGTTTTATTCATTCTATATCCATTCATGACGTAGGTGATCATGACTCTCCAGAGATTCCTTTTCTTTATTATCTGTGAATTGCCATGCCCTTTTCAGACTAGCAAATGCCTCATAACCCCAACGATAAGGTTTTATTCATGCTATATCCATTCATGACGTAGGTGATCATGACTCTTCACAGATTCCTTTTCTTTATTATCTGTGAATTGCCATGCCCTTTTCAGACTAGCAAATGCCTCATAACCCCAACGATAAGGTTTTATTCATTCTATATCCATTCATGACGTAGGTGATCATGACTCTCCAGAGATTCCTTTTCTTTATTATCTGTGAATTGCCATGCCCTTTTCAGACTAGCAAATGCCTCATAACCCCAACGATAACGTTTTATTCATGCTATATCCATTCATGACGTAGCTGATCATGACTCTTCACAGATTCCTTTTCTTTATTATCTGTGAATTGCCATGCCCTTTTCAGACTAGCAAATGCCTCATAACCCCAACGATAAGGTTTTATTCATGCTATATCCATTCATGACGTAGGTGATAATGACTCTCCACAGATTCCTTTTCTTTATTATCTGTGAATTTCCATGTCTTTTTCAGACTAGCAAATGCCTCATAACCCCAACGATAAGGTTTTATTCATGCTATATCCATTCATGACGTAGCTGATCATGACTCTTCACAGATTCCTTTTCTTTATTATCTGTGAATTGCCATGCCTTTTTCAGACTAGCAAATGCCTCATCACCCCAACGATAAGGTTTTATTCATGCTATATCCATTCATGACGTAGATGATAATGACTCTCCACAGATTCCTTTTCTTTATTATCTGTGAATTGCCATGCCCTTTTCAGACTAGCAAATGCCTGATAACCCCAACGATAAGGTTTTATTAATGCTATATCCATTCATGACGTAGGTGATGATGACTCTCCAGAGATTCCTTTTCTTTATTATCTGCGAATTGCCATGCCCTTTTCAGACTAGCAAATGCATTATAACCCCAACGATAAGGTTTTATTCATGCTATATCCATTCATGACGTAGATGATAATGACTCTCCACAGATTCCTTTTCTTTATTATCTGTGAATTGCCATGCCCTTTTCAGACTAGCAAATGCCTGATAACCCCAACGATAAGGTTTTATTCATGCTATATCCATTCATGACGTAGATGATCATGACTCTTCACAAATTCCTTTTCTTTATTATCTGTGAATTGCCATGCCCTTTTCAGACTAGCAAATGCCCCATAACCCCAACGATAAGGTTTTATTCATGCTATATCCATTCATGACTTAGGTGATCATGACTCTTCACGGATTCCTTTTCTTTATTATCTGTGAATTGCCATGCCCTTTTCAGATTAGCAAATGCCTCATAACCCGAACGATGAGGTTTTATTCATGCTATATCCATGCATAACGTAGATGATCAAGACTCTCCACAGATTACTTTTCTTTATTATCTGTGAATTTCTATGCCCTTTTCAGAGAAGCAAATGCCTCATAACCCCAACGATAAGGTTTTATTCATGCTATATACATTCATGACGTAGATGATCATGACTCTCCAAAGATTCCTTTTCTTTATTTTCTGTGAATTGCCATGCCCTTTTCAGACTAGCAAATGCCTCATAACCCCAACGATAAGGTTTTATTCATGCTATATCCATTCATCACGTAGGTGATCATGACTCTCCAGAGATTCCTTTTCTTTATTATCTGTGAATTGCCATGCCTTTTTCAGACTAGCAAATGCATTATAACCCCAACGATAAGGTTTTATTCATGCTATATCCATTCATGACGTAGGTGATCATGACTCTCAAGAGATTATTTTTCTTTATTATCTGTGAATTGCCATGTCCTTTTCAGACTAGCAAATGCCTCATAACCCCAACGATAACGTTTTATTCATGCTATATCCATTCATGACGTAGGTGATCATGACCCTTCACGGATTCCTTTTCTTTATTATCTGTGAAATGCCATGCCCTTTTCAGACTAGCAAATGCCTCATAACCCCAACTATAAGGTTTTATTAATGCTATATCCATTCATGACTTAGATGATAATGACTCTCCACAGATTCCTTTTCTTTATTATCTGTGAATTGCCATGCCCTTTTCAGACTATCAATTGCCCCATAACCCCAACGATAATGTTTTATTCATGCTATATCCATTCATGACGTAGGTGATCATGACTCTCCAGAGATTCCTTTTCTTTATTATCTGTGAATTGCCATGCCCTTTTCAGATTAGCAAATGCCTCATAACCCCAACGATAACGTTTTATTCATGTTATATACATTCATGACGTAGATGATCATGACTCTCCACAGATTCCTTTTCTTATTATCTGTGAATTGCCATGCCCTTTTCAGACTAGCAAATGCCTCATAACCCCAACGATAAGGTTTTATTCATGCTATATCCGTTCATGACGTAGGTGATCATGACTCTCCACAGATTCCTTTTCTTTATTATCTGTGAATTGCCATGCGCTTTTCAGACTAGCAAATGCCTCATCACCCCAACGATAAGGTTTTATTCATGCTATATCCATTCATGACGTAGATGATAATGACTCTCCACAGATTCCTTTTCTTTATTATCTGTGAATTGCCATGCCCTTTTCAGACTAGCAAATGCCTCATCACCCCAACGATAAGGTTTTATTCATGCTATATCCATTCATGACGTAGATGATAATGACTCTCCACAGATTCCTTTTCTTTATTATCTGTGAATTGCCATGCCCTTTTCAGACTAGCACAGGCCTCATAACCCCAACGATAGGGTTTTATTCATGCTATATCAATTCATGACGTAGATGATCATGACTCTCCAGAGATTCCTTTTCTTTATTATCTGTGAATTGCCATGCCCTTTTCAGACTAGCAAATGCCTCATAACCCCAACGATAAGGTTTTATTCATTCTATATCCATTCATGACGTAGGTGATCATGACTCTCCAGAGATTCCTTTTCTTTATTATCTGTGAATTGCCATGCCCTTTTCAGACTAGCAAATGCCTCATAACCCCAACGATAAGGTTTTATTCATTCTATATCCATTCATGACGTAGGTGATCATGACTCTCCAGAGATTCCTTTTCTTTATTATCTGTGAATTGCCATGCCCTTTTCAGACTAGCAAATGCCTCATAACCCCAACGATAAGGTTTTATTCATTCTATATCCATTCATGACGTAGGTGATCATGACTCTCCAGAGATTCCTTTTCTTTATTATCTGTGAATTGCCATGCCCTTTTCAGACTAGCAAATGCCTCATAACCCCAACGATAAGGTTTTATTCATGCTATATCCATTCATGACGTAGGTGATCATGACTCTTCACAGATTCCTTTTCTTTATTATCTGTGAATTGCCATGCCCTTTTCAGACTAGCACAGGCCTCATAACCCCAACGATAGGGTTTTATTCATGCTATATCAATTCATGACGTAGATGATCATGACTCTTCACAGATTCCTTTTCTTTATTATCTGTGAATTGCCATGCCCTTTTCAGACTAGCAAATGCCTCATAACCCCAACGATAACGTTTTATTCATGCTATATCCATTCATGACGTAGGTGATCATGACTCTCCACAGATTCCTTTTCTTTATTATCTGTGAATTGCCATGCCCTTTTCAGACTAGCAAATGCCTCATAACCCCAACGATAAGGTTTTATTCATTCTATATCCATTCATGACGTAGATGATAATGACTCTCCACAGATTCCTTTTCTTTATTATCTGTGAATTGCCATGCCCTTTTCAGACTAGCAAATGCCTCATCACCCCAACGATAAGGTTTTATTCATGCTATATCCATTCATGACGTAGATGATAATGACTCTCCACAGATTCCTTTTCTTTATTATCTGTGAATTGCCATGCCCTTTTCAGACTACCACAGGCCTCATAACCCCAACGATAGGGTTTTATTCATGCTATATCAATTCATGACGTAGATGATCATGACTCTCCAGAGATTCCTTTTCTTTATTATCTGTGAATTGCCATGCCCTTTTCAGACTAGCAAATGCCTCATAACCCCAACGATAAGGTTTTATTCATTCTATATCCATTCATGACGTAGGTGATCATGACTCTCCAGAGATTCCTTTTCTTTATTATCTGTGAATTGCCATGCCCTTTTCAGACTAGCAAATGCCTCATCACCCCAACGATAAGGTTTTATTCATGCTATATCCATTCATGACGTAGATGATAATGACTCTCCACAGATTCCTTTTCTTTATTATCTGTGAATTGCCATGCCCTTTTCAGACTAGCACAGGCCTCATAACCCCAACGATAGGGTTTTATTCATGCTATATCAATTCATGACGTAGATGATCATGACTCTCCAGAGATTCCTTTTCTTTATTATCTGTGAATTGCCATGCCCTTTTCAGACTAGCAAATGCCTCATAACCCCAACGATAAGGTTTTATTCATTCTATATCCATTCATGACGTAGGTGATCATGACTCTCCAGAGATTCCTTTTCTTTATTATCTGTGAATTGCCATGCCCTTTTCAGACTAGCAAATGCCTCATAACCCCAACGATAAGGTTTTATTCATTCTATATCCATTCATGACGTAGGTGATCATGACTCTCCAGAGATTCCTTTTCTTTATTATCTGTGAATTGCCATGCCATTTTCAGACTAGCAAATGCCTCATAACCCCAACGATAAGGTTTTATTCATGCTATATCCATTCATGACGTAGGTGATCATGACTCTTCACAGATTCCTTTTCTTTATTATCTGTGAATTGCCATGCCCTTTTCAGACTAGCAAATGCCTCATAACCCCAACGATAACGTTTTATTCATGCTATATCCATTCATGACGTAGGTGATCATGACTCTCCACAGATTCCTTTTCTTTATTATCTGTGAATTGCCATGCCCTTTTCAGACTAGCAAATGCCTCATAACCCCAACGATAAGGTTTTATTCATTCTATATCCATTCATGACGTAGGTGATCATGACTCTCCAGAGATTCCTTTTCTTTATTATCTGTGAATTTCCATGTCTTTTTCAGACTAGCAAATGCCTCATAACCCCAACGATAAGGTTTTATTCATGCTATATCCATTCATGACGTAGCTGATCATGACTCTTCACAGATTCCTTTTCTTTATTATCTGTGAATTGCCATGCCTTTTTCAGACTAGCAAATGCCTCATCACCCCAACGATAAGGTTTTATTCATGCTATATCCATTCATGACGTAGATGATCATGACTCTCCACAGATTGCTTTTCTTTATTATCTGTGAATTGCCATGCCCTTTTCAGACTAGCAAATGCCTGATAACCCCAACGATAAGGTTTTATTAATGCTATATCCATTCATGACGTAGGTGATGATGACTCTCCAGAGATTCCTTTTCTTTATTATCTGTGAATTGCCATGCGCTTTTCAGACTAGCAAATGCCTCATCACCCCAACGATAAGGTTTTATTCATGCTATATACATTCATGACGTAGATGATAATGACTCTCCACAGATTCCTTTTCTTTATTATCTGTGAATTGCCATGCCCTTTTCAGACTAGCAAATGCCTCATCACCCCAACGATAAGGTTTTATTCATGCTATATCCATTCATGACGTAGATGATAATGACTCTCCACAGATTCCTTTTCTTTATTATCTGTGAATTGCCATGCCCTTTTCAGACTAGCACAGGCCTCATAACCCCAACGATAGGGTTTTATTCATGCTATATCAATTCATGACGTAGATGATCATGACTCTCCAGAGATTCCTTTTCTTTATTATCTGTGAATTGCCATGCCCTTTTCAGACTAGCAAATGCATTATAACCCCAACGATAAGGTTTTATTCATGCTATATCCATTCATGACGTAGGTGATCATGACTCTCCACAGATTCCTTTTCTTTATTATCTGTGAATTGCCATGCCCTTTTCAGACTAGCAAATGCCTCATAACCCCAACGATAAGGTTTTATTCATTCTATATCCATTCATGACGTAGGTGATCATGACTCTCCAGAGATTCCTTTTCTTTATTATCTGTGAATTTCCATGTCTTTTTCAGACTAGCAAATGCCTCATAACCCCAACGATAAGGTTTTATTCATGCTATATCCATTCATGACGTAGCTGATCATGACTCTTCACAGATTCCTTTTCTTTATTATCTGTGAATTGCCATGCCTTTTTCAGACTAGCAAATGCCTCATCACCCCAACGATAAGGTTTTATTCATGCTATATCCATTCATGACGTAGATGATAATGACTCTCCACAGATTCCTTTTCTTTATTATCTGTGAATTTCCATGCCCTTTTCAGACTAGCAAATGCCTGATAACCCCAACGATAAGGTTTTATTAATGCTATATCCATTCATGACGTAGGTGATGATGACTCTCCAGAGATTCCTTTTCTTTATTATCTGCGAATTGCCATGCCCTTTTCAGACTAGCAAATGCCTCATAACCCTAACGTTAAGGTTTTATTCATGCTATATCCATTCATGACGTAGGTGATCATGACTCTTCACGGATTCCTTTTCTTAATTATCTGTGAATTGCCATGCCGTTTTCAGACTAGAAAATGCCTCATAACCGGAACGATAAGGTTTTATTCATGTTATATACATTCATGACGTAGATGATCATGACTCTCCACAAATTTTTTTTCTTATTATCTGTGAATTGCCATGCCGTTTTCAGACTAGCAAATGCCTGACAACCGCAACGATAAGGTTTTATTCATGCTATATCCGTTCATGACGTAGGTGATCATGACTCTCCACAGATTCCTTTTCTTTATTATCTGTGAATTGCCATGCGCTTTTCAGACAAGCAAATGCCTCATAAACCCAACGATAAGGTTTTATTCATGCGATATACATTCATGACGTAGATGATCATGACTCTCCACAGATTCCTTTTCTTTATTATCTGTGAATTGCCATGCCTTTTTCAGACTAGCAAATGCCTCATCTCCCCAACGATAAGGTTTTATTCATGCTATATCAATTCATGACGTAGATGATCATGACTCTCCAGAGATTCCTTTTCTTTATTATCTGTGAATTGCCATGCCCTTTTCAGACTAGCAAATGCCTGATAACCCCAACGATAAGGTTTTATTCATATCTATATCCATTCATGACGTAGGTGATCATGACTCTGCAGAGATTCCTTTTCTTTATTTTCTGTGAATTGCCATGCCCTTTTCAGACTAGCAAATGCCTCATAACCCAAACGATAAGGTTTTATTCATGCGATATACATTCATGACGTAGATGATCATGACTCTCCACAGATTCCTTTTCTTTATTATCTGTGAATTGCCATGCCTTTTTCAGACTAGCAAATGCCTCATCACCAGAACGATAAGGTTTTATTCATGCTATATCCATTCATGACGTGGATGATAATGACTCTTCGCAGATTTCTTTTCTTTATTATCTGTGAATTGCCATGCCCTTTTCAGACTAGCACAGGTCTCATAACCCCAACGATAAGGTTTTATTCATGCTATATCCATTCATGACGTAGGTGATCATGACTCTCCAGAGATTCCTCAGTAATTTTTAAAAATTTTGGAAAATATTCTCCGTAATCTAATTTTAGGAATGTTGACTTTAAATATATTATAATCATCGTTCTTATTTTCTGATGATGTCATAATAATATCATCTGAAAGGCGGAATTAACACAGGATTTTTGAAGATTTCAAATTTAATAAATTTTTCTAATTAAAATTTAAAATAAATGAAAACAATTCTTGTAAAAATTCATTATTCACCGAAAAAAAGCTTTTTAAGACAATAGTGTCCTTAATGTATATTATTTATAAAAGCAATTAAAAGCTTTTCTAATTAAATAATGTCATGTATTTTTCTTTTACGATTCAGACCAGATTACCGGCAAATGGTGTTTCTGTTGGACATAATATAAAATTATTATAAATATGAAGAGGCTGAAATTTTAATTTCTCCAAATTTCAAAAAAATTAGTAAGTGGGCGGGGGAATGAGATGTAAAAAAAAGTATTTTTATCAATATTTTCTAAAAACAAAATTTCAAAAATAATTTAATTCACCTGTGAATAAGATTTGAAAATTTCATTAAATTAATTATTTGATTTTGCAAAAATTTTCAAAAGAAAATGTATTTCTTACCGCAAAAAGACGCTAATATTCTCTTAGTAATCTTTGGCACCACTGACGCAAGAAAAAAAGATTTTTAACCAAAATGTTGACCATGCTAGAAAGGATATATAAAAAAAACTATTAAAATAATGAAAAACTATTTTGGCCTTTCTTAATAACATTTTGAGGATAGAAATTTGTATTCGTCAAGTTTGGGACTTTTTGCATCATGGTATGTTCTTTTTAGTGAAAACGTGCAGGTGCCTAATTTAAATATATTATTATTTAGTACAAATAAATGTCTCTTTTCAATTTTGCATATTGCAAAAAAGCGGTTTTGCACACGATTCCCAGAAACTGCAAAATGGTAATCAATTGACGGTTACCTCAATGATCAAATGTTTGTTTAAATTCTCTGGATGGCCTTCACAGCTTGAATTTTTAAATATTTTATCAAAATGCTACCCCCGCCAAAGAAATGATATTCCTTGTTCTGACTCCCTCCCCCCTCCAAACAAAAAAAGGAAATAGGAAAAAGATACAAAGAATGAATGGACGAATTTGTATAAGTGATAAAATCTTTCCCTATCTAAGAAATAGTATTGACTGTTTTTACCCGCTAAAAAAGAAAAACGTAAACAATTAGCAGAAATAATGGACGCACTTTTATATTTTATGAAATGTTCTCCCACTCAAGAAATTACATTACTGATCATCGCAAAAGCAATATCACAATACGAACTAGTCGAGAAAAACAGACGTACATGGAATGCACTGGTTTAAAGTTCAACAGACATAAAGAGTTCTAATATATATATATATATATATATATATATATATATATATATATTGACAATACAAGTATACTCCACCATGAAAATAAAAACAAAAAGTTCAAATTCTTGAAAACTCCCAGATAAGAAAAATACAATCAACACTAAATATGTTTAATTGTGAGTATAGCAACAATGTTTTAAGATGTTTAAACTTTTATATATATATATATATATATATATATGTGTGTGTGTGTGTGTGCGCGCGCGCGAGCGCACGCACACTGGGTGTAACAACAAAATTGTCCAAATCGTGCAACAGTATGGAATAATTGTTTATTTCACAAAATGTTAATATCTAAAAAAACAAAACACAAAACTAATTGAGCTTCTTTTTTTTTCCAGGTTTTCAGACTGCTTACTTTGTGGAACAGGCTCTCGAGAGTATGCTTCCCCTATCACTGCACCTATCACCTTCAAGTCACGGATAAACCGTTATTTATTTTACATATCCACATCATATGCACTTCTTAATTCCTCCTTGTGCGTCCTTACAACAACCTCATTTTGCTCTAAATAAATGAGATGGATTTTGGGACTTGTATTAAGTGATCTATAAATAAAACACTGCTGTGGAAATATTTACCGGGTGTAGCAGCAAAACTGTTCAAATCGTGCAACAGCATGGGATAATTGACCGTCCCAGAAAATATTTAATATCTAAAAAACACTAAACTAATTGAGTTATTTTATGTCCAGGTTTTCAGATAAAACATTTAGCCATCTTGACACTAGTTGTCATTAGAATCACTAAAAAAAATCTTTGAATTATTCAGTTAAACATTCAGTCAAAATTTTATTTTTCCGTAAGAATAACACGCCAGACCTTTGTGGCCGTCACAAAACGAGGGAGTGCCTAGTATAGTTTCAACACCATACCTTCGAAAGATATTATTTTTCAAAGCCACCGGAAGTGACGCAATACCAGAAAATGCATAAATAGACAAACCGAAGCAGCAGCAGCCAGTATGCCGCCGCGGACGACGTTCACGTAGTTTCACTGTGCCATATCATCGATTCTTAGGACCTGGAACAAATTTAGAAGATTTAAAATATTTACCAGCATTAAACAAACTAGATTGGGCGGCAAAGAGACACGATTTCAATTACGGCAACCCAAAAATAACAACAAAAGAAGCGGATGAACAGTTCTACAGAGACTCACAGGGAACAGGATTACTCGGCGCAGCTCTTAAAACAAAGTCAGCAGTTGGATTGGACTCTTATTTCAGACCAGATACCGACGTGGTTCATACTAATCCTGATCGTACTAATAACGAGATTATGGCAGATTAGGACGCGTCCACTGTGGCGGACTCCGATGCGGGAGGAGGAAATGGGTGGACAGGAACAGATATAGGCGGCACGTCGCCACCAGAAAAGCGGTAACGAAATCAGGTCTTATGTGATAAAAAGACGTTTTTAAAAACATCGTCAAAACAACTGACATGAACAATATAAATGGCCATTTTCAAGTGTACCAAGGGTCAGATAAAGGAATACATAACATAGGGCCTTTTCTGCTGGAGCGAGCCAGAGTCGGGTGATTACATAGTGCCATATTTCCTTACAACATGGGGTCACCATACCTAAATGGGAAACGACACTAAGAAATGCAACTTCTTACAGAGTTAAGAGGCAAGGATTCAGTATCGACAATGTGGTATGTGGCGAATGGCTCACAAAAAACAACGAGGAAGTGTTCGTACCGAACCCAGAACCGTACTTTGATGTATACGTAGATCACGGTCAGTACATCGGGTATGGGAATCTAGTTGGAATTACAAAGGTACCAAATAAAGATTTCCGAGAAATCCAGCCAATGAACGGAAACGACGCTGAACTACCGAAATATAAATATATTTACGGAGCCCCAATACATATGGTAAATAAAGTATGTACTGGTAATCCAATTGATGCTGACAACTTAAGTTGTAATGTACAAATGATAAAACTACACGACTGGCGCGAAATGCCAACAGTAAAAAAAATTAGACAAGGTGATACTTTCACACACGTATGGGACAATCACAGCCTGCTTAGAAAACCAATAACGAACGTAATGATGCAACAAAATTACTATGTGTAAGGCTCCATGGTAGCAGAACCGTCCTTACTAACAAGCAGCGCCCGAGGTGGAGTAAGCATCGCATGGGA
>OZ010614.1:27283737-27448737 GCA_963932145.1 Acanthosepion lycidas
GAACCAGAGTTCGGATGAAACTCAGAATGGCTTTCATTAGACAAGATCATAGTATAACCGAAAATGTTGAGTATACATGTTTTAATAAAGCAAGGCAAACGTCCTTAAAACGCATGCGTAGATAGGTTTTCGCTTACGCAAATATACGCACACACGAACACTCATAACTATATATCCACATGAACGAATCCCTCGCACACATTCATATATACACATGCACCTATAGAAATTCACATTGACACACATTCTGACGTACACATAAGCAAATGTACACAGTCAAAACATTTACATTCACACATACAGATTCATTCACACACAGATAATCACACACGTATATTCTACTCACGCATTCACAAAGAGAAATAGTCACACGCGTACTCATCCGTGTACATTCATATTCGCAATCACAAAAACATATTCAAATCACGCACGAGTACACATTTTTTAATCATTTCACACCAAGAAAGGCGATAATGCCACTAAGACACAAGGGGTCATTGGGGGTGAAAAAGAATGAGAAACTTTAGTGCAGAGAAAAGACAATAAAAGAACAGGTTTCAGGAAGACAGAAGATCGTGATTGATGTTTTGAAGATTATGGGTGGTATGGAAGAAACTGATAGAATAGAACTTACGGTTGCGCCTAGCTAGTTTAACAGCAAAAGATGAAACCTAATTGCCAATCTTGTAGTATGCTAAAACTCATGCAGTTCAGGTACCAAGAAGTAGATCTCTTTAGAACAATTGTCATGGAAATATTTAGAAAAAAATACAAGGAAGCCAGGCCATGGCGCTAGGAAAGTGTTAAAAGTCGAAATGCAAGGTCAGTGGATCTAAGTCTTGGTATCAGGACCTATAACATTAAAGATTCTTATTTGGATTTTGTCAAAAATCTGAGAGATATACAGTAGCAGCACCAGACCTGATATGACAGTAATATTCAATGCACTGACAAATGGTAGATCTCTAAATGTGCAAGATGAATACTGGCGAGAAAAATTGTCTGATATGACACAGTTACCAACCTTTTTAACAGCAGTCCTAGCAATTGATTCAATATAATCCCTCCACTTTATGTCAGTAGTAAACGCAAGATGGATCCTGACAAGAAAAATTTTCTGGCAAGACACAGATCCAAGTTTTCTTGCAGTAGATGCAGCTTTTGATTCGATGTAGTCACTCCATTTCAAGACAGTAGTAAATGTAAGACCAAGAAAGCGCAATAAGTTGCTGTCTTTAAGGTTAGCATTAACCATGTTGATGGAAGGCTAAAAGAGTTTTCTGTGATGATTAAAATATAGCAGTTTCCTTTTGGAGGCGTTAACATTTAAAAGTCATTACTTGTCCCTGCTAACAACTGACTGGAGGTCATTTTCGAGAGCAGATGCCAGGACTTACTGTTAGAATAGGAGTAAATAGTTCTGTCATCAGCATAAATACCTAGCTGGGAACTGATGACATCAGTAAGGTATTTGATGAAGAGAAGAATCGACGTAGGCCCAATGCCCTGAGCGCACCCGGTTTATTGCGAAAGGATCTAGAAGCGTGGCCGTTCAAGATGACACTCATTTTACACAATTTGTTAAGAACGATTAGATTCAGTCAAATATTCGGTCAAACACACCATATCCCTTCAGCTTGTGAAGAAGGCCAGTATGCCACATCCTGTCAAATAGATTCATACTCACGCTCCCACATATAGCCAATCGCATGCATATTCACCAAGATACTCGCATAAACACACATTCACAGACGGACACAAACACACACATACTCAATCACGTGAATTTTATTCTTATTAGATGAAATATAGTTTATCATATTTGATTTTTTGAGTCGTATTTCTTGTATTGTAATTTGTATTTATTCACCCACCCCACGAGGTCAGGTTTAATATGGGGAGCCCCAGCGCGTACACCCGCTCTAGGAGCAAAAATTGCCCTCGCCCTCGCAACCGTCGGTTGTGCTGGCCTCGGGGCGAACTCCGATCTCTCTCTCTGGTGCAATGAGAGGGCACAGCCTCGGGCAGCTGTTCCCCAGGGCTGGGTACCTCTCAGTATAATGGCAGAGATGCAACTGAGAGATGATAAGTAGGGTGTTACAAACTACACGAGAGTAATTTACACAATTGTATTGTAATTTTGCTTTTTTTTTTTTTTAACACAACTTCAAACTTCATTCTAGGATCAAGAATAAAAACTAAGCTACCGGCTTAGTGAGTTGAACTCGCATCCGTCTGCTCGGAAGACTGCTTTCCGTATTAACTATTTCACTATTTTTGACTATGACTATCGTTAGCCATTATACAATTATAGTCATATAACTTTATTCGTTATATTCACGCAAACAATCTGATAACCAAATTCATGACATTTTGCTTACAAATTTTCTTATGTTCATTTTTCAATGGAAATGTTGATGTCGTAAAGGCGACCTCAGTGCAAACAGGCGTCCATTAATGTCGGAGGGAAAAATGAAGGATAGCTGCAGCCTTTCAGTTTTATGCCCTATCGTTATTCTTAAATATACCTTATTATCAAATAATGAATAAAAGACGACACAAGTGCCACCTGCTCTTTAGTAAGATTTCTCTTTTGTCGGACATCGTTTATTAGATTTTTCATTTACGCTTCCGATTTCTGTCAGGCCTATTACGCATGCGCCTGTATGATTTTTTGTTTTTTTTTAAACCGTCAGTTCTTTTATGGTAAAATAAATGGCAAACGCGGATATATGAAAATTAATCTGTCAGAAGCTCTGTGCGAAGCAATTTATTAAATGTATTTGTTTATTTTCGCATTCTCACGTGATATGCAATTAGGAACAGGATTGGCGACTAACTTTCGCCTCCTCGTCGGAAAGTAACTGCGTGCGCATGCGCGCGCGTCTGTATATAAGATAAAAGCGCACGCCGCCTCGAAAATTAGCCGATTTAGATTGCTATCATGTCCTTGGCCAATGTTTTTAACAGTGAAAGTCGGTAGCTGTGATCAAAGGCAAAGTTGCACGGTGGGGCTCTTTGAATGTTGATCTTTGACGCCTGGCTTCTTCGAAGTTTGCAGAGGTCTTGTAGACAATAGCAGCACACTCCTTTGATCTGAATTTGCACCAGTGGAGGTTAGTTTTGATTGCGTTTTCGTAGTTGTTTCTTTGGTTCTTTGGTTCGCCATGATATCTTTTGCCACATAGCAGCTCTCTGTACAACAGGCGTCTGGAAATGCGATGTTGCTCCAAGCGGATGATGTGACCAGTCCATTGGACTTCTGCCTAGATAAAGTTTGATTTGATGCTAGTTGAGTTCATACGGTCCAAAATTTTAAGAATGGTGCTAAGATCCTGTAATGCGATTCCGAGTATGAAGCAAACAGCCTGCATGCAAATCTTTTGCAATTCTTCGATTCTATCAACACTATCATTTCCATACCTTCTACCTCAAGTCTCTTCTTCATCTATGATGAAATTGTTCACCATTCATTGCTATATAGAAGGATCGATACTGCATCACTGTTCAATGCCCTTTTTTGTTTCTATCGAAACTGTCATGTTTCATAACATTTTGTTTCGATGTGAAGAACAGATACCGTCAGTCTCTCTACCTTCCATCAAGATGGCCGATGCTGACCTCCAGGTGAGTGACTCATTGCACCTTCTCAGGCTGACATGAAGTACAAAGACTATATTGAATCCATTGCTAGGTCAGCTGCTAAGAGAGTTGGTCCACTGTATCGTACTAGACAATTTTTCTCTTCAGAAAATATCTTAGATATCTATAAATCAACCATTCATCCATGCTTAGAATATTGCTGCTACATATAGTCTGGTGCTCCTGCTATATATCTAGAGCTCCTTGATAAAATCCAAAGCAATATTCTTGGCCCAGATTTAGTGTCTTGGCATCAGTGACATTCCCCACCGACGTAAGGTTGCCCCCTTTGTCTTTTCTAGAAATACATTTACGATAATTGTTCGGATGGTGCCTAGAATTTTTTTTTATTTTAAGCAGAGTATTAGACTGGCGATGAGGTCTCACCTATTTACAGTTGAGTCGGCTAGATGTGACAGTAAATTCTATGCTAACAGTTTCTTCTCTCGCACTTCTCGCTTGTGGAACTCCCTTTCGTCTCCATGCTTTTCAGTCAACTTTAATCTTCAAAAAGTTAAATGCAATGTCAATCCCTATCTGCTGTCATCCTGATTACTCTTATGTCCTCTCCCTCCTTAGTGATGTTTCTGCTTTCTAACTCTTTTACACGCTGTAGCCACTTGTGTCTCAGGGGCTTTATTGCCTTCTATGGTATGAATTCGATTAAAAAAATATGCCGACAGTAGTGCTATATGCGAAACGACTAAAATCTGAAGTATTTACAAATAAAATACAGTTAAAAATAAAATACAGTTAAAAATAAAATTAAAAATATTCATTTTAAATGATAATAATAAGAAAAAATGTACAATACAATAGAATCACTGACAAGAGGACTAAGAAGGTATTCCGGATATGAGAAATTAGTTACAAAGTCCGGATATGAGAGGTTATATTTAAATTAAAATAAAATGTTCTAACATTCATTTTCAATATTTTATAGTAAACAAAATAAGCTAATGGTGAGTGAAATATAACGGAATTGATTTTAAGGAAAAAAGAAATAAATTATCTAATGTTATCACGCAGCAGAATCAAGCCAGAGATAGGACAAGAATAGTGCGGGTTTGTTAAAGGCACCTGAACAAAGAACGCGATATTCATGCTCAGAATGTTATCAGAAAAAGCGATACAGATGCAGAAGGACGTGTACCTATGTTACATAGAATACGCAAAGCCCTTCGACAAAGTACGCCACAAGGATCTGTTGGAACTGCTCAGCAACCTCGACATATTCGGGAAAGATATCAGAATAATCAAGAACCTATATTGGCAGCAAACAGCATACATGCGCATAGGGAACGAGTTTAGAGATTATACAAAAATAGAAAGGGGCGTAAGGCAACGATGTGTCTTCTCACGAGACATGTTTAACATATACAAAGGAGAGAATTGGAAACCCTACCAGGATTCATCATTGGCGGCCACAATCTTAACAACATAAGATACGTCATGACACAGTGCTGATAGCAGACACAGAAAAGAAACTACAAAACCTCCTACAGAAGGTAGAGGAGGAGAGTGAGAAGAAGGGACTAAGCATAAATTACAAGACAGAATGCATGCTCAACAGTAGAAGGATGAGCCCGAAATGTGATTTGTAGGTCGGGGTACACTAAAATCAAGCAAGGGCGGAAGTTTAAATATCTGTGAAGCAATTTGACAGAGGATGGTATGTGCGACACTGAGATCCGTAGACTTACTGGGATGGCCAAGGACGCATTCCAAAAGCTGTGCAGAGTATTGCGAGACAGGAAGATTTCTTTGCTAACAAGGAAAAGAGTACAGAACTGTTATGACATATGTTCTCCTTTACGGCAGCGAATGTTGGACGGTCTCCTCAAAGATGGAGAAGAGACTCGAGGCGACGGAGATGTGAAGGATGCTAAGGATATCATGGCTCAAGCATGTGAGCAACGATGAGGTCTTAGAGAGGAGGCAAACAAGGAGGATGCTTATACTTAACATCAGGAAAAGGCAGCTGAAGTTTCCGAGCCACATAATAAGGAAGAAGGAGCTGGAGAATCTGATACTCACGGGTCGAATCGAGGGAAAGAGAGACAAGGGAAAACAAACCATGATATACCTAGCTGACTTAAGCAAGTGGATGACAGAACATGGTCTGGGGGAGGTGGCAGAGAGAAGGAACTTGTTGAGAGCTGCAAGGGATAGAAGGAGATGGATAGCCATGATCGCCCAGGAAGGACACGGCACATAGAAAGAAAAACTCTAATCAAGACAGATCACATTATGTAAGGATTCAATTATCCAAGGTTGTAGTGAATATATTAATAAATTTAGTTTTATTTACTTCAAAGATGAAGAAGAGACTCGATGCGACGGAGATGTGGTTCTATAGAAGGATGCTAAGGATATCATGGACCGATCACGTGACCAACGATAAGGTCTTAGAGAGGATGCAAACAAGGAGGAGGCTTATACTTAACATCAGGAAAAAGCAGCTGAAGTTTTCGAGCCACATAATAAGGAAGAAGGATCTGGAGAATCTGATACTCACGGGTTGAATCGAGGGAAAGAGAGACAAGGGAAAACAAACCATGATATACCTAGCTGCCTTAAGCAAGTGGATGACAGAACATGGTCTCGGGGAGGAAGCAGAGGGAAGTAACTTGTTGAGAGCTGCGAGGAATAGAGGGAAGTGGAGAGCCATGATCGCCTACGCCCTGAAAAGACACGGCATATGAAAAGAAAGAATGAAAATTCATTAAAATTAAATATGTCACGTATATAAAACAAATAATGTAACGAGGATTTTTTAATCGCTGTTGCATGATGATTCTTTTTCTTCTAATGTCATTCTCAACTTTTTCTGCATTTCGTTTTGCTTTTGTTTTTGAAATTTTTTAAACGAAAGACACTTTTTAACTCAGCATGCGTTATTGCAATCGTCATTGCTGAATGCTGGCTTTCTTTACATAAAACTGACAACCTTTTCAATAGCTTTTTCAATTTTAGTCCAGGTTTCATCACAATCATGCATCTCGTCGCCATCTTGTTGCAGATGTGTCTCTTTGCCATTTTTTCCTCTTATTCCCATCATCTCTTGCACCAATACAAGCCATTGGGGTGAAATAAGCCGAAGCAATTATCCAAAGTAAATTTCCTGAAAAGTAGAAATTTCAAATCAGTTACATATCATCCAGATAGTTCAAATATACACAAAAAAATGTCCGGATATGAGGGATTCCAGATATGATGCACCCCGGATATAAAGCACCCCGGATATGAGGGATTCCGGATATGAGGGATTCCGGATATGAGGGATTCCGGATATGAGGGATTCTAATCTATTATTTTTACGTTATATAACAGATAAAATTGGAAAGAAACAAAACAAAACAACAAACACAAGCTTTTCAGGAGCTTTTAAATAAAACAGAAGATTTGAAGGCTGACGTCAGCGCGTTGTTTATAAAAGGATATTTTATGCAAGTATATTAAGCGCCCTGTTTATACAAGTATCTAAAAGTGTAGCCTTTTTCTAGCAAAAAAAAAAAAAAAATGTAAATTTCTCTAGTGAACACGTGTCTTGAAATAGGACAACTGAATCTCGTGTAATGTTTTTGCTGTGAACTTTTAAATTACGTTTTTTTGTTTTTGTTTTTGAATAAACATCAGTTTAAAATATAACTGTGGCATGAAGTTGTCTTATCAAATGGAAATTTCGATATTTGAGACGATGGCGAGACTACAGCTCTAGAGATCCAAAGCACGCGAACCGCAGGTGTACTCAAAAGAGGAATGCATGAGAAAAAGCGGTTATAGAGGTTGTCAATGATGATTTTTTTTTTAAAGTAGTTTAAATGGAGGTGATTATTGCGTAACGCCCAATACCGGTCCAGTTTAATTAAAACTGTTCTCCGAGGAAGTCTCTCTTTGATACGAAGGTACGGACCGACCTACGGCGGATGATATGGCGTTATATTCGGGCGTGGGGTGGGATTTTATTTCTTGGAACGAGGTCATCGAGTTCAGATTCTAAAGACGCAACAGTGCATGACAAGACTGACTGCTCTCAATGAAAAGGTTGGCTTATACCCATTAACATTGCTGGTGGATATTTATAAGGTACGCGTACCGATGCTTGGATATGACTTGGGGTAGATTGGGGTTTACATATTTTCAGACATGAGCAATAAACATTATATCAGTCTGACTTAAGGGTGCAAATACGTCAATTAATATTTATGTATGAATGCACATTAGCTCACTTCGCATATGAATATATAGTTAAATCACACACACATATATATATATATATATATATATATATATATATATATCACTTCAAATGCTATTATAGTGTATACATCATATTTGAAATGAACGCCCCATTTTTATTTATTAAACAGTGTGTGTTACGTCTATCGGCCTGCACATTCGAGAAAACTGATATATATATATATATATATATATATATATATATATATATATATATATATATATATATATATATAAGGCATCCATTTATCTTGCGAGATAACAATTCCACCCTGTTTGGTCCAAATTCAGTCTTTTGGTAGGGAGACTGTAGTGATCTCTCTAGCGTGCAGGCCTAGGTGATGAGTTATGGGGGCAGTGCGCTGTCCAGACTACATGGCCCCTCTCTCGAGCGTACCGAAACGTTCGAAAAGAATACAGAGCATCACATTTGGAGCCGGTTCGCTGCAGGAGTAGCCGTAAAATTGTCAGTGTTGACAGCCAACCGCTTCCGGAGGTTCAGTCTGGGTTTGCTGTCTGGATTGACTTCTATAGCATTTTCCACGTATGGATATAGCTGCGAGGTAGCTGAGGGTTAAAATCAGTGTTTTCTTTCCACTAGATGGACTGCCATTCTGAGCTGTCAAGTTCCATCACCCGAAACAGCTGGTTATGAGGCGCCAGTAGTCCGCCTTCACGAGTTCTCCTGCTTGCAGATGGATAGTTGTCAGAGGCTATTTCAGACGCACGGAAGCATTTTATAGTCGTTGAGAGCTTGTTTCCACTATCACCCCCGCCTATGACAATCCTTGGATCATATATAATTTTTAGGTACCTCCACAAAATCGCTAAAAGATCAACATACCATGATGAAAATATGCTCCAAAGTTAATGAAAACAAACTATTATCGTCAAAACTTTTCTTATTATTAAGAAAAAATATCAAAGTGCTTTTGAATATTTAATTATATTTTATACTCATTCGAAATTTTGATTAAAAAAACTTGTTTTCCTCGCGCCATTGCTATACTATAAATTAATATAGCAATTTTTTAGCGTCTTTTTTTGCGGTGACAGATATATTAATCTAGAAATTCTTGCAAAAATCAAATAACTGTCGGATTTTAGTAAAACTTTCACGACTTAGTCATAAATGAATGAAATCATTTTAGAAATGTTTGTTGTTAAAAAGTCTTGGTAAAAATCTTTTATTATTTGTGTCCCACCCATCTACTTTATTTTATGAGAACCTGAGAAATTCAACGTGATAATTTTTAGTTAAAAATTAATTAATTCGTTAATTAGTTAAAAGCAGAATTTTTTAGAGAATTTAAATCACCAAATTTTTTTTTCCAAAATCGGACCTGGTCTTACCGAAAATCTGTTCTGAATCGAAAAATAAAAATTAAAAAAAAACACTCAATGAAACAAAGACATTATTTAATTGAAGAATTTTTTAATTGCGTTTATAAATAATATATTTTGAAGACAATATTGTTTTAAGAAAAGAATTTTTTCATAAAAATGAATTTTTACAAGGTTTATTTTCATTTTTAAAAATTTTAATTAGAATAATTTATAATATTTTAAAATCTTTTAAAATTCTTTTTTTAGGAAATATTGTTATTAAGTAAAACTATATTTACTAATCATATATCGTAAAGCTTTTTGTAATCTGACAACACCGAATATATTAAAAATAATTTTGAAATGTTTTTGTATATGTAATAACGTGCCGAATTTTATAGATACGGTTGCCCATACACGACATGATCAGAAAATATATAGTAAATTTAGAGCCAAAGTTCAATAAAACATTAGATTACGGAAAAATATTTTTTATTTTTTAAGATTACCAACTACTTAAAAGACATTCACGTTATATTCCTCAATTATTTTTTATGGTTAATGACCCCCGTAGAACAACATTAAAGAAAATTATCTATCTGTTATAAATCTGTCATGGAATTATCAAAAAGCTGTCAACATTAATAAACTACCGCCGTGTTAAAAAAAAATGTATTTCTGTGATATTTTAAATTTTAAAAAAGTAATATTTGTTTCTTTAAATCAGCTAATATTCCTCAAAAAAGTTTCGGAAAAGAATATTTTAATTTTGGTAGATTTTTTAATAAAGAGATGCTAAAAATGGCGCTAAATTCAAAATTTTTAGAACGAAAACTCCTTCCAATCAATTTAAATTAGTTTTAAAATAGAGCATATAATTTTACTTATTGGAAATATTAAATTTAATCTCTTGAAATTAAAACTAAAATAAAAGCTTCAAGAAAGATTTTTCATTATTAAAATTCATTTTAAACATTGGCTATCGCCTTTTTGTGGGGGTACAAATATATAAAACTAACTTAAAAGCTGCCCATCGGGCGGCATTTAAGCTAACTCTTGCGGAGAGCTCTTCATTGGGCCTTATTCCCAATAGGCAGTGCGGAGTAGACGCGATAGGCAACAATAAACTACAGAAGAACTTAAAATTGATCGCTGCATTTAAATATTGCATAAATATTTTTACTTACCTTTTAAAAGTCCAACGATAATTCTTCTGTCGTCATTTAATTTAAAGACAATTTGATGTACATAGGTCCTTACTTTCCGTATTTTTAATTAATGGATGACTTTCGCTGGATTTCGCAATTAATTTATATTATCCCCAAATTTATTTCCAAGTTATTAAAAATTGTTACTGCACAAACAAATTCGTTGCAAAACTCACGTAAAAATCACCAAAAACAATCGCAGTAAAGAAAACTTGAGAACCCAAAACTTCAGATTTGTGGGTCTGGATCCGACCCGGAATGTTTTTAATTTGCTTATGGAATCTGCATGATTCGAAAATAGTATAGGGTAGCATTGGGTAATTGCAACAAATATAAGATGCACCAAATAATTTGGACAGATGTGAATGTTTTGTGATGTTAACGAATACTCGCTGTCACTTTCGTAATACTCGTTGTAGTAGAGACTTTGTAATCGCAGATACAACTATAGTAATGCCGTTGAACAATACTGGTGTCAGGCGCCTTCGAATAACACTCGCATTAATAATACTATATAATACTCGCTCAAATATTAACCACCGAATAGTGATCAGTGTAGAGAAGAGAATCGCGATTCGTAAATAGTAACAGAGGATAGAATAGAAATAGTGATCCGTATAGTAAAAGAGGATAGTGTAGAAATAGTGATCCATACATTAATAGAGGACAGAATAGAAATGGTGATCAATTAGACGCCACGCTAATTCCCACATATACATTTCCTTTACCATCACGTCATCTACTTATTCCGTATGGGATCGCCCGTGTTTGCTCACTGGCGATATATGGCGCAGCAATATTCTAAGCATGGAAAAATGGTAGATTTATAGATAAGTAAGATAGATTCTGGAAAGAAAAATGTCTCACCCGACATTGTGAACCAACTTTCTTAGCAGCTGACCTAGCAATGGATTCAATATATTTTTTCCATTGCATGATAGTCGAGAATGTTACCTCGAGAACGAATTAATCTCCTGGAGGTTAGCATCAGCCATGCTGATAGAAGGCAGGTTGGAAGAGATTTCAGATGCAGAGAAGAGGTATGAGTATGGGAAAATGGATAGAAAATAGACTACGCCTTTGATTCCATTTAAATATACGTCTACTTGAACTCACCATGCTGTACATGACTATGAGTAATTGGAGAGAAGGTATTTAAATGTTGAAGTAGGAAGGAAGAGGATACTCCAAGAAAACTTCCTGATAATGTCCTTTGTTCCTGGGAGCGGCCGATGATATATATATATTTTTTGTTTTGCGGGAGACTGACAGGTATCTTGTGAGAAAGTAGGAAAAGGGAGTACAAAGTAACATCATTTTTAATATTACCTTATCGTCCATATAATTAAAAGCGGGCATGGTTATTTGGACATTGGAGTTAAGTGAACATTATGATGAGGAGCTATTTTTTAAGTTTGAGTTTAGAAATTTTGTGTGAATGAAAACTCCCCGATGAAGTATTATAAACGAACAGTATAAATTTTATTTAGCATTACCGAAAAATTTGACAAAGAAGTAATAATTTTTCCCTCAACCAGTTATTCAAAAATATATACTATGATATTTACCACATGAACTACAATGAAAATAAAATGAGAAAGATATGGTATATAATTTTGTTTTTGCGCAGGGGTTCCATGAGACATGTAATTTATTTTAAGGGTTACACAAGCTGATTTAGAGCCTCGATTTCCAGTTATGTTCAGCATTCGAGTCTCTTGTTCAAATTTCATACGCCCCCCACCTTTTTTTTTTTTAACCTTTTTATATATCTTCGTATTCGGACTAAATCAATATCAATGAGCTGTTCAACATTACCAAGCTTAAACCAATCACATCAGTTATCAAGTCAAGAGTACTTAAACTGCATGTTCGCCTCAAAAGATCAATTCATATGCATAGAAAGAAAGTGAGCCGATAAGAGAAGCAAAGGCCAATAGCCAAAACGCTGGCTTCATAATTTTCGCTTATGGAATAGATTTGACCTTTACTCTTTGAACTCTGCTGTTGGTGATCGAACTTAGTGGAGATGATTATCTAATGTTGGTGCGCAGTTTGCAACAAGAGGAGTAAGTTGATGATGATGATGATGATGATGAAGAGGAGGAGGGTGAGGATGATGATGATGCCGAGTCTCAAGTTTGTATTTATTTTTCTAGTTTCACTCTTTTGGCTTTCAACAAATATGCTGATGAACAGGACTTAAGAAATTTGATTGTCGTAAGGCGTTTATCTGGCTGTCTAAGGTACGCACGCGTGCGAGACGGACGTGTATCGGGAGGCAGTACAGGGTTATTTATAAAGTTGATGATGATGAGGAATCACAGTTATTTGCAGTGTGCCTTTGTTATATAGGAATAAAATGTCACAGCTGACACTGGAGTTTGAACACAGATCGCCAGAGAGCAAACACAGGCGATCCCATTTTTAATAAGTAGATCACGTGATGGTAAAGGAAATGTATATATGGGAATTAGCGTGGCGTCTAAGTGATCACGATACGAATCACTATTCAGATTGCTATACGGATTACTATTCGGATCACTATTCGGTGGTTACTTTTCGAGCGAGTATTATCGAGCAAATACTATTAGTGCGAGCCTTATTCAAAGGCATATGACACCAATATTGTTCAATGGCATTACTATAGTTGTATCTGCGATTACAAAGTCTCTACTACAACGAACATTACAAAAGTGACAACGAGTATTCGTTGACATCACAAAAGTCTTTTAAAACGAAATAGTTCTGATAATGATGCATTACGTCATAAGTGACGTCAAAATAAAAAAAAATGTCAATGATAAAAACAACTGTATATATACAGACAATGAAACTAACAATAAAGCAATAGAAAATTGCATTATTTCGGATTTTCAACAAATACAGTTTTATTTGATTTATATATTCGTTGCGCTCTTGTATAAAATTCGATTAAAATTTAAATAAAAAAAGGTCTTTCTAGCAAGAGGATTGTATTTCTTTAATCGATAATTATTTTATTTTCTTCTTCGAGACAAAATGATGACGCGAGCCGGCAAGGAGAAAATAAAACAGAATGAAATAAAAACAACAAAGAAACGGAAAAGACGGCGGCGTCGGCAGCAACAGTGCCAGTCGCGATGTCTGCAAGATTCAAAAAAGAGCACATCTTTGCCAGGAACTTTTGCTTCATTCTGCGTCCGCTGTCGTCGACTGAGCCCAACATTTAATCGAACCACTGTGATTCTAAAGAACGGCGCAAGCGCACTGCGGGGGAATTGCACGTTCTGTCATGCCGTGAAGTTTCGGTTCATGAATTTTCAAGAATTCATGTCACGGATAATTGCAAGCACTGTTGTACTGGTGACTGTCATCGTGCAGAATCTCTTCACCGACGGAACCGGATAAAACACAACAGGAAAAAAACCGCACAACAATACCTGAAAAGGGCAATTAACACCTTCAAAATGTGTAATTTAATTAAATACCACATGGAAACTTCACTTGTTTTGCTCCTAAATATTTAATAAATTTTTTATTTTTAGAACTTTTTTTCTCATGACACTGCTTTTTTTAAAAGTACCTTTACTTTTCAGCAATGTTTATTGTCTTAAAAAACGAAGATTAGAATTGTAATAAAACCTAAACATACGATAAAAGTGAATTTATACATTTTCTTTGTTCTTCAGAATTGACAATAAAAATGATAAACATTTTATTAAATTGTTTATTTAAGCTATTTATTTATTATATTATTTGTTGGAATAGTTGGCAAACCAGCGGTTAATTCCCAATTGATTCAAACTTTATAAAATGGTGAATAATAAGGATTTCCTTATAATTGGTTCACATATTATAAAAATTTAGTAAATATTTATAAATTAATGAATACGAAATTGTTTTTACATTTATTTCTTTATAAATTGATAAATGAGAAATATTCCATTGCATTAATTCTAATTGTATTATTTTTTTTAGAATATTGTAAATATAAAATTATTCTTGCAAATAAAAATTTAATAAATAATGTCTAATATTTTGTTGTAAATTCTCAAGAACAACAAAAAAAAAAAAAAAAAAAAAAAAATAAAATAAATGTACAAATTTACGTTCACCATATGTTTAGGTTTTTATTCTATTTCTAATCATCGTTTTGTAAAACAATAAGCATTACTGAGGAGTGAAAGTAGTTAAAAAAAACCCGGTGTGTGACAGGAAAAAACGCCCTTTTCACACTACGTCTTATTACGGGCACATTTATCCATGTTTGCCTATTTATTTTTGTTGTTGGTGCCTGAGAAGTTGCAAGAGAACTGAATAATTGCTGGCTTTATTCAACGCACCCACGTGAGGGTCTCCCATTTTGAAACTTTACTAAACTTTCAATATTCTTTCTTTTTGTTGTCACAAGAACAATTAACAGAGCACAATAACTGTATACTGTGTAACCCGGATATAAGAGAGTTGTCGGGACCTGATAAGTCTCTTATATCCGGGTTTCTCTTATATCCGGGTTTGGTCTATTATATATACATTAACACAGGCTCTAATTTGGTACCAGAGAAAATCTCTCTTATATACGGGTTTCTCTTATATCCGGGTCTCATATCCGGGTTACACTGTAATCAAATTGGGAAAGTATTTACCTTCAATATTTGAAATCCTTGCTCTTATTTCAGTCTGCATTCTAACGTCCATCTCTTTCTCTCTCTTTCTCTCTCTCTTTCTCTCTCTTTCTCTCTGCAAGATATGGGCGATCATGTGTCTTATCATTTTTTTACCATCTCTAACCTTCCCTATGCCATACGAATTTTAAATTCTCTAAACCTCCCGTTCTTTAATAACCGCATAAATGGTAAAGTCTGTGAGGAAAATAAATTGAAGAATATTATTATCCTATATTTTTATTATTAATAGGAACAAGCGCCTTCCTGCTTGCCATGGAATTCGATATCTGGGGTGAAGGTAAGGAAGAATTCTGCTCTTACATTCTTTAAGGTTAAAAAGAAAAGAAAAAAAACTGTCTATATTTCTAAGATAAGGTATTGTACCAACTTACATTATTTATATTGTTCCGACAGTTGTCCTCATATTTATTACTATATTCACGGCGTTTTGGCTATTGTACGCTCCGGACTTCTTCAGTTGATTGGAATTTCGAACGGAACCCTTCATTTCGTTCACTGGGGTATACCGTTCTAGTTCCACGTGCCACGTCTCTTCCGGATGTCTCAGTTATCTCCCTTTAACTCAACCCTCCAAGTTTTTGTTCACTACTGCAGTAGCTAAGTATTGAACTCTTTCCGTCAAGTCGCTGGATCCAATCAATGTTTTTATCCACTGGGTCATGTGTCCATGAGGACAATCAGCTGAAGAAGGCCGGAGCGTACAACGGCCGAAACGTCGTGAAAGAGGTGAACAACTGTTCGTAAATAATGCAAATAAAAAGAAAAAAACATTAAAAACTTTGTTTAAACTTACAATGACTTCCTTCATTTTTTTTTGTCACTGGGATAGTAAACAAAGCAAACATTGCTAAGTGCCAAGAGTTGGACAGGACAGATAGTTGTGGAGAGCCATGACCGCCCACTTGCAGCACTTTAGAATAATAATAATAATAATAATAAGAAGAAGAAGAAGAAGAAGAAGAAGAAGAAGAAGAAGAAGAAAAACGTTGGCAAAGCAGGAGCAAGTGAAAAAGAAAAACACCGTCTTTAAGAATGTCAGAAAAAGAGAATTAGAATAGTAAAAATTAAGAATAAAAATTCAATTTTCAACAGAGATATATTCGCATATTCAGAGTGGGTTAAAGAGCCGCACCCAGAAGTTCTAGGGTATCACTCAGATTAAAACTTTTGCACACAATTAAATATAACAATAGTTTTTTGTGGCTGTTTCGAAAGGTAATAATCCATGACTCATACTAGGATCAAACCGCTTGCACACGGATAGAAAATGAATTGAGTCGCTGCACAAAAAATAGAAAGGGACGTGAGACAAGTGTGTGTCGTCTCTCCAGATTTATTCTATCTCTATAGCGCGGATATCCTAAGGGAGTTGGAGACTCTATCACGATTTATTATTGGTGGGTGTAATATTAACATAGAACGATACGAAAATGACTGTTGATAGCTGGCACGGAAAAAAACTACAGGACATTTAGACAGGGTATTATAAGAAAGAGAGAAAAAAAAGGACTAACTACAAGAAAGAAGAAGGTATTGTTATGAGTAAGCAAAAAAGCCCAAGATAGGAGTTACAAATTGGAGATGATAAAATCAAGCAAGTGTTATTATAGTGGATGCCGAACACGAACTGAACTAGTGAAATATGTATTTCAAAAGCTAAGCAAAGTACTAAGAAACAAGAAAATCTCGTTAGAAGCAAAGATAAATTTTTGGATTGCTAATTCGATATCCACCCTCATATGCCAGTGAATGGTGGACAATCTCCCCACGGATGAGGGGAGAATTCGAGGCAGCATAAATATGGTTCTACAGAAGGATACTGAGGATTGCATGCCTACATTTATCAGGAATCAGGAAGCAACAGCTGAAATATATTGGATACAATGAAAAAGGAGGGTTTGGAAAACTTAACCCTCGCAGTGTATATTGAGAGTAAGAGAGATAGGAGAAAGTAGTGAATCACCTACCTGACGATCTTGTGTGATTGGATAGCAGAAAAAAATGTGGTAGAATCCTTAATAAGGGGAAAGAATTGCTAAGGGCTACAAGATTTTAAATTAAACGATTTCTTGGAATATGTGAAAGGAAGAAAGAATAAAAAAGACGACGCCAGGGATTTAAAAATTCTAGACCGGAAACAAAAGATAAGCTCTACTTATCCTTGGGATTAGAATAAGTTTTTACTTGTATTAAGAGTTGTGGGTGACAGAAGAAATAAACAAAACAAAATTACTTGTCTGGTCAGAAAGTCCTGACTCACTTGGGATGCTGAAAGAAAAACAACACAATTTTATGGAGCAACAGCAATATTAGGTCAGGTCAGGTCAGCCAGAACATCCTTACTCATTTCACTACCAGCCTCCGTACGCTGCGGTTGTTTGTTGCTCCTGCGCAGTTTATTCCTCTTTATGTAGGTTCCAACTGACAGAAATGAGTTTGAAATAAAGTGAAATTAGAGCTTTGATTCGCTACTGTTACAAACGAAGACATTTTACAAGATCTGCTGTGACGCAAATTTGAAATACAGAAGGAGATAGCACAGTCAGCCAGTTGAAGATCTCGAGGTGGTACAGAAGTTTTAGCTCCGGGGATCTTAACCTTGATGATCAACCACGCTTTGTTTCAGCAAGACAATGTGAGGCCGCACACTGCCAGGTTATCTAAGGAGATGATCAAACAGATGGATAATGTTGAGATTCTTCCACATCCACCGTTCAATCCCGATGCAGCTCCGAGTGATTATGGTCTATTCAGCTCAATGGCACACTTCCTCCGCAACTAGCAATTCAACACTTGATGAAATGAAGGAAGCATGTTTAAAGTTTTTTGATTCAAAGCCAGCGGACTGGTATCTGGCACAACTTTGGATGCTGGCTGATCGCTGGCAGAAGATCTTCGAGAATGATGAACTTTATATTGAAGAATAAATGTCTTGTGTTGCTCCATAAAATTTTGTTGTTTTCTTTCCGTTTCCTAAGTGAGTCAGGACTTTCTGACCAACCTAATATAATAAAATGTCTGCTTTAATAAAGGTTTGAATATCGAGATGCCAACATATTATTTTTCGGAAATGCTATTTTATTACAGCTTCCGTTATTTTGCAAGTTTTCTTCGCCAGATTCTTCCCGAAGGGATTAGCTCTCAACTTGGTATCCATGCCTGATGGCACAACTATCTTATTCCTGTCTTAATGGTAAGACTGGTAGGTTCTTTAAGGTCAAACTGGTAAATGCCCTAAAAAATCTGTTTTTAACTGAGACAAGAAATGGCTTGTTAATTTTAACGCTTGCAAAATGAAAAAAACAAACTCTCTTTTAATCGCCTTCTATCAGTAAGACTGATGTTAACCTCCAGGAGAGTGACCCATTGCTTCTTATCGGTTTAAAGTTTTCTGCTGATACGAAGTGGAAACATTATATTGAATCAATTACTAGGTCTTCGGCTAGTAAGGTTGGTTCACTGTATCGGGCAAGACAATTTTTTTCGCCGGTATCTAACTTAAACATTTATAAGTCTACCATTCGTCCATACATTGGGTACTGCTGTCACATCTGGTTTGCTGATTCTGTTATACATTTAGAAATTCCTGATAAAATCCAAAGAAAAATCTGCGATGTTATTGGCCGTGAGTTGGCATCTCGGCTTCAGTCACTTACTCACCGTCGTAACGAAGATTTTTTTTTTTAATAAATATTTTCATTGTAATTGTTCTGTTGAACTTTACTCTTCGGTCCCTCGCAGTACTAGATTGGTAGCTAGATTTCATCATTTTATGGTTGAAGTCGCTCGATGCAACCGTAAGTTCTATGCTGACAGTTTCTTCTCTCGCACTTCTCGTTTGTGAAACTATCTTCTGGATTCTTGCTTTTTAGTCAACTTTGATCTTCAAAAATTTAAGCACCTGTTCTCTTATTGTTTTCTCTCCTTTATACTTTTTCTTTTTCTCATATTCTTTCAAACTCAGTAACACCGTTTGCGTTTTAGTGGCTTTATTGCCTTACTTGGAGCGAAAAGATAAAAAGTAAAGAAAAATATGTAATTCTGTCAAAACACTAACTCTGAGCACCGAGTGACTGGATAAAATATATCAAGACAGACAGATTAACAACCGGAGAAAGAAATTGGGATAGATAGATAGATAGATAGATTTGAAGAGACATAGATAGATAGATAGATAGATAGATAGATAGATAGATAGAGAGATTTGAAGAGACATAGATAGATAGATAGATAGATAGATAGATAGATAGATTTGAAGAGACATAGATAGATAGATAGATAGATAGATTTGAAAAGACATAGATAGATAGATAGATAGATAGATAGATAGATAGATAGATAGATAGATTTGAAGAGACATAGATAGATAGATAGATAGATAGATAGATAGATAGATAGATATGAAAAGAGAAAGATAAATAAGAGGAAACTGAAATGAATAGTTATTAACAATTATGATAGATAGATAGATAGATAGATAGATAAGGGGAGAGAGGGAGAAAAAAGAGAGGAAGAACAAATAACAATGGTAAAAAGTAAGAAAAAATGGAAAGACCTAAGAAAACTGCTTCGAGTTCATTAAAAGCGAAAAAAATAAAGGGGCCCAAAAGCCGTTTGATGAAGTATATTAATAAATAAACAAAAAAATAAACTGGATAAAAAAAATCCGGAACGCTGACTTACAACCATGACCATAACCACCTCCACGCACGGACGCACGGACGCACGGACGGACAAAAGGCAAGATATCAGCGGTCGTCCCCCACCCCAACTCTTCCTCGCAAACTTTTCTTGTTCTCCAGCCTATTAACATAGACAAACCAGCATGAGAAAGAGTTATTAATAACATTTCGATAGTCATTTAAGTATATGAAAAGATCGTATTCTGAAGAATGTCTTTGAAAAGCTGGGATAGGAGATTGGGGAGAATGATACTATTATTTTAAAACGATTTCTTTTCTTGGCTTTTTTTTTTTTTTTGTTTTTTTTTTTTAAAAATCGGGTTAATTTTTTTATTTAAAGAATAAAGGTAGAAAAAATGGCGACCGGATGTGGTGAATATGCGCAAACGACATAACAAAAATTAATACAGGAAGTGGACATCATAGTGTCATGGCGTCTTGGCACTAACAATGGAACCTCAGTGGGAAGGAAACGATTTCTCCCATACATAATCCGATTAAATTCCCACACGTACCCGAAACACACCCGTTATATCAGAAAGAAAATCTTTCGGCCAAATAATTGGATGACCGTGTCGTTGATTCGCTTTTTTTTTTGGGTAGCGTTTTTTTTTTTTTTCGTTTCAGGTGCATTTTTATATCTGCTTCTTGCCTACAGATATTTATGACCTGAAATTTAACAATAAAAAAGGCTACTCAAAAAAACACACACACATATGTGTATGTATGTGTGTGTGTGTGTGTGTGTATGTATGTATGTGTGTGTGTGTATGTGTGTGTGTGTATGTGTCTGTGTGTATGTATGTGTGTGTGTGTGTGTATGTATGTGTGTGTGTGTGTTTACAGAGATAGGTAGATAAGAACAGACTTAGGTTGATAGAAGGAAAGAAAGAAGGACACTGGAATAGATAGATAACGTCAAGATTTGTGTAGAGACAAAATATAAATGAACATTTTTATCATATATATATATATATATGTATATATATATATATATATATATATATATATATATATATAAAGAGAGAGAGATAAAAAACTGATATTATGTATGAATGTGATATATATATATGTATGATATGATATTTACCTAGTCTTCACACTGAGACGTTGTGTGAGACAAGGTCGGGATTATTGTGGCTAGCATCGATCTCTCTCTATAGTTTCAGGAGGACGTACAGTCTTGGGAAGGTGTTCCTCAGGACTAGGCAACGCGCAGTATTATTTTCTTCAGTTGCACCTCTGTCTTCCGACGGAGCCACAACTGAGTCGTACTCTGCCTAAAGACAGAGACGCCCATGGGAGTTGATAAACTCTACCCAGCATGTGGCTGGTAAGTATGTGAAAGAGAGAGTTACTTTCTAAAACTATTATTAATTATGTGTTAGCTTCATATTTTTTAAAGTGATATATATATATATATATATATATATATATATATATATATATATATATATATATATAGTAATTCGTTGTTATAATCAAAGCGAGTCCTATTCACGCAATATAGAATTTGAAATATTAAATATTAAAACTTATTCACAATGAGCGCTCAATGTTTATTTTCATTAAACAGAGAAAATTTTTTCTAACAATTGAAATTAAGATACCATTAGTCAATGACCATTTTCACCTATGAATTTTAAAATTTAAAATTCACAAGATTTTTAAAACTGTTTATGGTGTCAGTTTGTAGAAAGAGACTGGTTAGTTGGGGAATATATATATATATATATATATATATATATATATATATATATATATATATATATATATATATATATTTATATTTAAATAAGTTTTTGGTGTTTTGTGGTACAGAATTTAATAATAGAAAGGAACAGATAGTAAGAAGGCATTTTTAAAAAAGCCAAAACAGAACGACCGGTTTCGTCCCAGGACTTATCAAGTATTTATTCTGGGAATTTAAAAGCGTGTAAATTATTTAATTATCGAATGTAATTAAATGGGGAAAGAAAAAAAAATTATGAATTACAAGTAGACTAGAGTCCAATAATATTCAGACCCAGCAAACATTCCCTCTGTTTACAAAGGGAAGGCTCACGGGATCTGATATACAAGGACTCCAGGACCTTGAGGTGAAAAGTGGAGTGGGACCTCCATAAAATAATAAATCGGTCACGACTAAAATTTTCCAATGGAGAAAGTGTATGGCAACACTCTCTTACTTTGATTTAATTCGTTTTTCCTGGTTAGTTGGCTATTCTAACGATTGTGGAGTTAAAAAATTGTTTGCATCTATGCAGACAAAATTAACTTATATAATTCGTAAACGGTTTGGATGCAGTGACGAACCTACTGGAGAAGGAATTATTTTTAATTATTCTTCCTATGAGCCTTCTAATTTGGAGACTCGTATCTTGGCTCACGGTTTGGATTTTTGTGTTCCATTTTTAATGCCTGACCGCGAGAAAATTTTCTCGGAGTTTGAGGTTTTATATGCACAAGTTTGTAGACTTGTCCCTCACTCTGCTGAGTCTCTGAGTGATTTTAAGGCTAAACTTAATAGTTATGCCCATTCCTATGCTGGTTCTTCGGTCTCTTCTTTAGAGTCCAAATGGGGAGAACAACACCGCCGGGTAATTAAAAATTTAAAAAATTATTATAACCTGGTTATAACTAAACCTGATAAGAGTGTTGGTGTTGTTTTACTGGACTATTCTGAGTATGTTTCTAAGATGGACAATATACTCAGTGACACATCAAAGTTTATAAAATTAGGCCCAGTCGAGACCTATGATCATACTGCCACGATTGAAACTAAATTTCAAAGGCAATTATTAAAGTGGGTCAAGAGTGGTTTACTCTCCTCTGAGATTTCAGAGTTAATTAGACCCACTGGGTCCATTCGTCCCCGTTTGTATGGGTTACCAAAAATCCATAAGGACGGTGTTCCTTTACGACCCATTCTGTCTATGATTGGGTCTTCCCAGCATAAAGTTGCTAGTTGGCTCTCGAATGTGCTACAACCAGTTTTGTCACTCTTTAGTACATATTGTATTAAAGATTCCTTCTCCTTTGTGGAAATTATACGTAATTCTTCTACTAATGGTGGGTTCAGGTGTTCGTTTGATATCTGCTCCTTGTTTACATGTGTTCCCCTGTCTGAGACTATTGAGATGTGTTGCGATATATTGTATCGTACCTCTTTGTCTCCTCCAGATTTTCCTGAGGGTACATTTGTTGAGCTTATGATGTTCGCCACTGCGTCTGTCGAATTTAGCTTTAATATTATTATGTATCGACAGATCGACGGGGTAGCTATGGGTTCGCCTTTGGGTCCAGCGTTGGCGAATATCTTTGTCGATTTTCATGTGGCTTCCTTATTTACTCCTATTTTTCGTCCTCTTATGTATCATCGTTATGTTGATGATACCTTTTGCCTCTTTAATAATGAGGCGGAAGCTGACAAATTTCTCACCAAATTAAACTCTGTCCATCCTGCCCTTAAGTTCACCGTAGAGAAGCAGTCTAATTCTTGTCTTTCCTTTTTGGATGTTTTTGTCCATAAGATTGATGACAAGTTTGAGACTTTTGTATTTAGGAAGGCCACTTTCTCGGGACTTTACACGCATTGGGACCCCTTTTGTCCCAGACAGCGTAAGATTAATTTAATCAAGTCTTTAATTTACAGGGCACTTAGGTTATGTTCTGAGGGTCTTCTCTGCGGTGAAATTGACTTTGTTAGAATGACATTATCAAAAAACGGATATCCGTTGGATGTCTTGGAATCCATTATTCAAGATGTCATCAGTAAATTCCATAGGGTGAAACCGCAATTCTTCCTATATTGGTACAGAGGGTGAGAGTTTATCGAAACGTATTTTACGGTTAATTAATAGCTGTTATTTTTCGGCAAAGGTTAGGGTAATATTCGGTACCCGTTCTGCTTTCTCTTCCATTCGTAAGGATGTCATACCTCCCCATCATGTTAATTCAGTGATTTACCAATACAAGTGTAGTTGTGGACATGACTAGATAGGTAGGACGTCCAAGCGTTTGGATTTAAGAATTAAACAGCATTTACCCTCCAGGATTTTGAATCCGTCCTCTAGAAATAGTCAATTGACTAACAGTTCTGGTTCTGCCATTGCTGAACATTTGATAAATAGAAGGGAATGTGTGGAAAATTTTAGTGGTGACCGATTTATAATTTTATCTAGGTCCCACTCCACTTTTCACCTCAAGGTCCTGGAGTCCTTGTATATCAGATCCCGTGAGCCTTCACTTTGTAAACAGAGGGAATGCTTACTGGGTCTGAATATTATTGGACTCTAGTCTCCTTGTAATTAATTTTTTTTTTCTTCCCTCATTTAATTACATTCGATAATTAAATAATTTAGACGCTTTTAAATTCCCAGAATAAATACTTGATAAGTCCTGGGACGAAACATGTCGTTCTGTTTTGGCTTTTTAAAAAATGCCTTCTTACTATCTGTTCCTTTCTATTATATATATATATATATATATATATATATATATATATATATATATATATATATATATATATATATTAGGTTGGTGCAAAAATAATGACGTAATAATGTCGTTTTTTGACGTTAAAAATACGTTAAAAAACGACATTATTACGTCATTATTTTTGCACCAACCTAATATATATATTGTTATTATCACTGTCATTATTATTATTATTATTATTATTATTATTATTATTTAATATGCTTCATCTTATATTCTTGCACATACACTCTTATGGAAAATTTTCAGCGACGCCCCCACAAAAAAACTGGCCTTTATGTTGACGTCATTTGACCGGAGTGCAAGATCGACCCGTCGTACCTCTCGAGACATTAAACTATTCATTTTAGTTTAATGACTGCAGCACCAGCCATCCGTGCTTCAACAATCTGTCTTCGTTATAATTCAGATGACACATTTGAAGGAAATTAAATATAAATATGCGAGAAAAAATGGAGGTCTGTATCGCGATGTACATGGCACATATAATGCATATGAATGCATATGAACACACACACACACACATACATACATACATACATACATACATACATACATATATGAATAAAAACAAAAGGAAAACTTATTTTAGCCGACACGTTTTGTTCTCTGATCAAGGCGAATGTTAGGATTTTATTTTGCAACTAGTATTTATACACAGAAATTAAAAGTTATTTTTCCGAATTTTAAAACTTAAGAACACTCATATTCATACTTCAGTCCAAAGTCAAGGTAAATTATGGAAGATGCTAAGTGTTATAATTTAATCTTACTTATTATAAAACGCAGATTGTGTGTGTGTGTGTGTGTGTGTGTCTGTTACGTTTATATATTGGATCGGATTTCCTACATTTTTCAACCGATTTCAACAAATCTTCACAGGACTACGTAAAATTACATTGCGGTGGTTCTGACAGTGCCAAAAATGGGAAAAACACAATTGTTTTTGCACAAAATCAATTTGAAAACACGAATAAGAGGCATTAATGAAAGGGGGACAACTCACTTCGAGTTATACTTATTATAAAACCCAGGTTGGTTGGTTGGTTGGTTGTGTGTGTGTGTGTGTGTGTGTGTGTGTGTTCTCGTAAATATATATGATCGGATTTCCTACATTTTTCAACCGATTTCAACAAAACTTGACTTTTTTTTTTTGGCAGGTAGTGTTTCTTATTGTCTTGCACACATTTTTTCTTTATTTTTACATTCAGAATGCTTTAAAAATCCATTTACAAGACAATTGTTTACAATAAAATTCTATTCAATCGGTAGACACATAACGATTGAAAACAATGTTTTTGTTTGAGTTTGGGTTTGACCAATTCATAAAAAAAAAAAAAAAATAAAAGTAATTAAGACATGCGTGTCCATCAACCTTAAACAATAATCTTTGTCAATTTTATTTTTCAGTCTTTATGATGGTTGATACTTGATCTATCTCTTACTGTTACATCCCCGGGCAACGCCGGGCTCTACTGCTAGTGTCAAATAAACGAAAGTAAATAAATGTTATTTTTTTATAATGTAATTATTATTTATATAATTTTATTTTGAAGATTTAAATTATGTGTTACATATTTTAAATAATTGAAGGTTTTGAAATAAACGGTTTTCTGCTGAAATTTTTCCATTCATGCATGTTTTCTTGGGAAAGTGGCATTTCTTTTAAGAAATGTATATCTGAAAAAAACAAAAACAAAAACCGTGGTTAGATTTATATTTTGGCAAGATTCGGAACTTACATTTTTTTTAATCTCCACTTCTACCCTCCAGTTAAAATTAGGTTCTCTGGTTTTGGTTGGAAACCAGTTTAGGAGAAGGACAAACGTGCGGGACTAGCTACACCAATCCGTAAAAATCAACTCGCTACAAAAACCACAGCAGTAACACCTAGTGTAGTGAAGCTATGGCCGTATACTCTACAAAGGGAGACAACAACATTGAAAATCTAGAAAACAGGGATTGTCAGTGGTTAGAACCTAAGACAATGACTCCATCATCAACAATCAGGGCAGCTCTACGCAGGAGACCAAGAGAAGGCTGTAAATAGCTAAAAGTGCTAAGACAAGAACCATCTTAAATAATTGGAATATACACATCAGCCTAAAGTTGAAATTACTATGTGCCACTGCTTTCTTTATCGCCAGCTACGGATGCGAGTCATGGGCACTGACCAAGAGGGAAAAACATCGAATTAATGCTTTCAAGATGTGGCCATATCGTAGAGTCCTTAGAATGCCATTGACAGCGCGAGACGCATTAATAAGTGGGTGCTAGATACTATCAGAATAAGGTACGTATTGGGAAAACAGTAATTTTGGACCTATTATGCGACGAATCGGCTTCGATAAGAACAATCTGCTCGGCCCAGTGGAGGGTAAAAGGCACCAGTGACGGCTACCCATGTCTTGATTTGATGAGGTGGGTTGGAATGACGGTGGCTTACGTTGTAAGGATAGTATCAGATAGAAGAAGATGAAAGAGAGTGGTGACCCCATCAGCCCTAACTGAATAAATGATGATGATGATTCACGAGGTAGATTAAATTATAAGTATAATCTAAATGCACTTCTAACGAATTTCATATGGAAATGCAATTAAAATAAGAAAGAAAGGGATTGTCAGTGGTCAGGAATTATTCTGACTGTAACTGATAAAATAGATTTATTATGTATGCAGCGTGATTGATGCAAAAGTAGGTATACAGTAATGAAAAAAAAACAAAACAAACGTTCACACGTATTGTATTGATTATACAAATATATAAATAATAACAAAACTGCATACATACTCTTGAAGTCCCTATATATATATATATATATATATATATATATATATGTGTGTGTGTGTGTGTGTGTGTGTGTGTGTGTGTGTGTGTGTGTGTGTGTGTTTAAGCTGCAAAAGTAGGTATGCAGTAAAAAAAACAGATAATCGGCTGAATTTTACTCAAAAGTACAGAAAACGCGATACCTAAGGGTTTAAATGAATGTTTAAAAAATTAATTAAAGTCCTTTCTGAATCTTTTAGTTTAGTTCTAATTTCTAATAGATTAAAATAGATTATAATAGATTAAATTTAATATTTCCAATAAAGAAAATAATTTGATGTATTTCAAAAATAATTTAAATCGACTGGAAGGAGTTTCTTTTACTAAAATAGCTGATTAGCGCCATTTTGAGTTGTCATTCATCTCAATGCAATGCTCTTTAGTAAAAAGTCTTCCAAATATAAAATATACTTTTCTGAACCTTTATTTGAGGAATATTAGTTGATTTAAAGTATAAATACTCTGATCTGAAACAAATATTACTTACTTTCAGTTTAAAATATCGCAGAAATGCATTTTTAACACTTCGGTAACTGTTTATTTAAGCTATTGACGTGTTAACACCTTGATGACAGTTCGAAGTTCATCTAATTTTGCTCTCAGGGGCTTTATCTGTAAAAGAATAATTGAAGAATATAACGTGAGCGCCTTTTACATATATAATTTTTAAGTACTCACTAATCTTAAAAATTTAGGAAAATATTCTCTGTAATCTAATTTTTTATTAAATTTTAGATACTTTGGCTTTAAATTTACTATAGTTATCACTCTTACTTTTCTGATAATGTCGTGTATAGTCGTCCGTATCTATAAAAATCGGGATGTTTATACACATACAAATCATATTCAAATTTTTTTTAACATTTGTGTTTGATAAATTGTACTAAACTATTCCATTTACGATTAGTAAATATAGTTTTTACTTTAAAATAATATAATCTAAAAGGGTGAAATTAATACAGAATTTTAAAAGATTTAAAACTTCATAAATTATTCTAATTAAAATGAAAACTAATTCTTGTAAAAATTCATTATTTATAGAAGAAATTGTTTTCTTATTTTTTCATAACAGTGTTCTGTCATGGTTCAGAATGATGATGATATTTCATCATCCTAACTCTCATCATTATAAAAGCGACCCTCCCACCACAGGAGAGACAGTAGTGTAGACAAGGGTATCTGTAGCAGTAGTCAGTGATGAGGAGACAAGTAGCAGTAGCAGTACAGAAACATGTCTAGCCAGCGCTCCGGGAAAATCGAAAACAGACGATTTCAAACACTATCCTAACAAACAAAATTCTCGAGACCAAAACAAGAAAGCACGGATTTTTAAACAAAAGAAACTCTGAGAACATTTTTGCACTCACCATAATTCTGTAATTCACATCACAAAAAAAAAAAAAAAAATGGTTGTTATTTATAATTTCTTGTTATTGATGTCAATACGTATCTCAAGTTTTTATTGTTGTTATCGTTGTACGTTTTATGCATTTTAATTACTTTTATTAATATCAATCGCTTTAAAGTCAACAAATAATAACAACAGGGGAAATAATGCATTAACACCAACCTACACACCCTGTTACAGTCATTAATATATCTTATTTATAAGAAAAAGGAAAAGCTTTTCTAATTAAATAATGTCTTTTATTGCATATTTATATATTTTACGATTCAGAGCAGATTTTCGGTAAATGGTGTTTCTGTTTTAGAAACCCAAAAAATTAATGATTTAAGTTCTCCAAGGTGTCTTGCTTTTAACTAATATAAATATTAAGGGTTGAAAATTTAATTTCTCGAAATTTCATAACATAAAAATAAAATAAGTGATGGGTAAAAGATGTAAAAAATATTTTTACCAAGATTTTCTAAAGAAATATTCTGAAATAATTTAATTCATTTAGGATTAAGTCCTGAAAGTTTCATTATAATCCGGCAATTATCTGATTTTTGCAAGAATTTTAAAATCAATGTGTTTTTAACGCCAAAAAAAAAAAAAAAAAAAAAAGACGCTAAAATTCCCTATACTACTCTTTGGCCCACCCACTGACGTAAAAAAAAAAACAAGAAAACAAAAAACAAAAAAAAAATCGAGAATTTTAAGAAAAATTTCGAACGTGCGAGAAAGTATTACAAAAATTAATAAAATACTGAACGATACTTTGGCCTTTCCACTTAGTAGATAAAAATGTTGAAGATATAACTTTGTTTTTATCAAGTTTGGGACCTCTTCCTCGCCATGGTATGGTCTTTTTCAGCGAATTAATAGAGGTGCCTACCAACGTACCTATCTTACCCAGTCTGTTATCTATCTATCTAGACACATATACAAATATACACATACATAAATTATACACACACACACACACACACACACATATATATATATATATATATATATATATATATATATATATATATATATATATATATATAGTCTCTCCGATTCTATCTTTTTTTCCATCTCAACCTGTCACATGCGTCAATGATGTTTCTTTTTCTTTAATTCTACACTCTCATCGCTCCACGTATTTCTCGTAAACTAAATAATATGAAATAAAATGAAACCCTATTAGCTCTTGGCTCAAACTCCACAACCCTTAACCTTTTGCAGTCAGGAAAATGGGATGGGGGAGTGATGAAGAAAAGTACGTTGGACACAGGTGACCCATAAAATGATTTCTAAAATATCGTATTGTAATCTTGGTCGTTTTCCCCATAAAAAAACAACAAAACATTTTCCCCTAACTGGAGGCTCAGGAGTTTACAGTTATAAGCTTCACATATCAATGTCACTTTTCTTTTTTCCTTTTCGTATTTATTTACTTTTTGATGATCTCGCGAGAATAGGTAGTCAAAAACGTTATTTTCTTTTTATAAAAAAAAAAATTGACGTTCGAAAATTGTGTAAATTGATTTCATCCGATGCGCTTTACCGAAGTTCCAAATAAATGTCATGAAGAGAAATGAACAAAAGTGAAGGTGGGAATGCCGTCCTAATTTCTTTAACGATTCGAATTTCTTTCAGTCATGGTCATTTTAATATCTATATGTCATTGTTATAAAAATTTCTTTTAAACGGTGCGATAGGTAAATTGTCGCCATTTTGTATTTTTTTTTAAAATTTCGTGCATGCGCGTTGTTTGTTTTTTATTTTGTTGACTTCACAGTATAGTAGGGTCAGTTGGGCACCGTCCGTGGGGTAAAAAAAAGAGCGAAATGATGTAATTAACTCCATCGTAAATTTGGAAACGACATGCAGTACTGCTTCCAATACGATCATTTCACAGTGTTTGGGTGTCACTCTGAGGACATTGCAGAGGACCCGGAACGAGTTGGATGACATATCCAGTCATCGTCATAGTGTTTGGATTGAGATCCCTAATAGTGGCAACGTTATGCCTCTATTCATCTTCTATTAAGGCCTCAGACTCAACACGAAGGTCTACATCAAGTGCCTTCAGAATGTAGTGCTGCCCTTCGTCAAGAGGGTGGCTGCTGGGAGATCCTATATCTGGCAACAGGACTCTGCACCATGTCATACAATCAGGAAAACTCAGTCATAGCTGTCTGACAATTTCTGCGACCACATCACCCCTTACATCTAGCCAACCCTAACCCAGACTGCAACCCACTTGATTATTATGTGTAGGGTGCAGTTGAGCGAGAGACCAACAAAACCCCTTGTAACACTAAAGATGAACTGAAGGTAAGGATTATGGCAGAATTCACCCAAATTAAACAAGGAGACCGTCCAGAAAAGTTGGAGGAGATTCCGAAGTCGTCTGGAGGTTGTGGTTGAAGCCAATGGCGATTTTATTGAATCAGTTTATTCTTTAGTATTTCAAGATATTTTTATGTTATTTTGCTAAATATATCCGTTAAAATGAGATGTCAGTGTTATTTTCATTTTTGTGTAATTTAGACGACAATTTATCCATCGCAGCCTGTATATCTGTTAAAATGAGATATCAGTGTTATTTTCATTTTTGTGTAATTTAGACGACAATTTATCCATCGCACCCTGTATATCTGTTAAAATGAGGTATCAGTGCTATTTTCATTTTTGTGTAATTTAGACGACAATTTATCCATCGCAGCCTGTATATCTGTTAAAATGAGATGTCAGTGTTATTTTCATTTTTGTGTAATTTAGACGACAATTCATCCATCGCAGCCTGTATATTATATTATTTTAAGGCTTAAAATTTTTCACTGCTAGATTGGATATTTGAATCCTTACGTAATGTCATCAATGCTTTTTAGATTCTATTTGAAATTGCTATATAAGACTCCTATTGTTTTATTTTGTTAAATAAAATTAAATTTATTGAAATAATAGAAGTATGGCCCGGCGTTGCCCGTGCTTGATTCAAAAATCGTTCGACTCATACAGCAATCGCTATCACTTGACTTAAAATATTTTTGCCCTTTCTTGCCTTTAAAGGAGTGCCCTTTGCCGTGCTGATGTTGCTACGTGGCTTACTTCTTGCCTATCTCACACTGCGAATTTTTTCTAAGCTCTATACTAAACATTAAATCTGTTACGAAAAAAGAACTAAACAAAATGAAGACAAACGATCATTAAAAAAGGACTCGTAACTGGAAAAAACCAATGAAAAAAGAATGTTAACAGCAAATACTTTTTCACACCGAACCCAGTTGGAAAATGCAAAGTCGGTTTTGGCCTTCCCGCTAACTTGGAGCATGTGCATGTAAATTTTGGTGCAAATCCGTGGAAAATTGCGGCCATGCATTCGTTACACACACACACACACACACACATACACATCCTGCCTTTTTTAGATAGAGATTCACTGCTAGATTAGATAATTCAATCTTTATTTCATACCAGTCAGGTTTTTGTTAATCACAATTACGAATTGTTAACTAAGATTTGTGCAGCCTGCTTGTTGATTTGAGTCACATAAAGGCCCTGAGAAGGATTTTGTTATTGGATTGTTCTATGAGGTGGGGATCGGGGCTTTGTCCTCACCCGCCAACATCTGTAATCTGAGGATGGTTTGTTTTGTGTCGGGGCTTTCCTTCCCTTAGGCCACCGCGTGTTCCTACACTAACAGGCTCGATCTAACCGTGTTCAGGAATTTTGAGTTTTCCTCCTACTAGATGGGTTGACCGACGAGGCTGAAGAGACCTGTCTTTACTACTCTTTAACCCACAACTGGGTGAACAGAAAAAATGGATTCATACTTTTTACAAAAATATTTCCGTAAAAATGAAGATAAGCATTTCAGCCGAAATTCAACCTCATTCCAAACCCCTATCCTTATTTAACCTATTTATAGGATGCATATATATATATATATATATATATATATATATATATATATATATATATATATATATATATAAGGCATGATGTGTCTGTTTGTGTGTAACGAATGCACGGTCGCAATTTTCGACGGATTTGCACCAAAATTTGCATGCTTCAAGTTAGCGGGAAGGCCATGACCGACTTTGCATTTCCCAACTCCCATCGATAGTGGAAATAATCGATTTTTTCATACTTCTACGGCAGTTTCTATGTAGTTTGCGGCCATTTTGTACTGGCCAGAGTGCGAACCTATAGCTGGCTGCCACGAATAGGCAGGAAGATTCTATTGTCCAGCGTGAGAGCCAACAGCTGACTGACACGAATATTAACTAGCATGCTAGCATGCCAAAAAAATCGATAGCTGCATTCGTCACAAGTGGGAAAAATTTAAATCTGCATGGCACTTTACTCCAATTGGCTCATTCACTTGCTTAAACTCAACGTTGATTCTGATTCAGCAGAACTGGGTTGGGTGTGAAAAAGTATTTGTTGTTAACATTCTTTTTTCATTCGGTTTTTCCAGTTACAAGTTCTTTTTTAAAGCTGATCGTTTTGTGTTCATTTTGTTTAGTTCTTTTTTTCGTAACAGATTTAATGTTTAGTATAGAGCTTAGAAAAAATTCGCAGTGTGAGATAGGCAAGAAGTAAGCCATGTAGCAACATCAGCACGGAAAAGGGCACTCCTTTAAAGGCAAAAATATTTTAAGTCAAGTGATAGCAATTGCTGTATGAGTCGTACGATTTTTGAATCAAGCACGAGCAATGCCGGGCCATGCTGTTAGTATATATATATATATATATATATATATATATATATATATATATATATATTATAACACATGTACACATCAAATGTTCCAGACTAGTTGCAATCTTCAGCTGAGCGCCGTGCTTCAACAAAGTTTCGGTCCATTAAGCCCAGTACCTCTTCACACAGTTTGCCCACCGTGTGGATAGGTACTGAGCTTAATGGGCCGAAACTATGCTATTTATTGACAGTTTTATAATTTTTAAAAAACATCTTTCGGTCTACACTATACACATTTCAACTTGTTTCGTCTGTATATGTAAAAAATTGCCCCCTGAAGATGACAATTTGAAATTGTCGAAAGTGCTAGACTCGTCAGTGCCATCTGACAACAAATCAAATATACAATAATTCAAATATAATGATCGTATTATTCAAGGATTTGATAGTAAGTTAATGTCTCATTAAGTCTTGTTGGCGAAGTGACTTCGCCATTAATCTCATTAACACTGCTAATTAATTCTTTGTATAAATTATTTCTTTATGATATATATATATATATATATATATATATATATATATATATATCGAGTGTATTTTGGAGGCCAATTTTCGTTTCTAGAAGTTTGATTAAAGACCGAAAGTTTCAGGTACATATTTAAAGATAAATTATTCAACATCTGTCTATATTTCTGAGACGTAGCATTGAAACAATATACGCTGTTCACATTGTTCGGATTGTTGTCGTCACCTTTATTGCCATTTTCAAAACGTTTCGGCACTTGCAAGCTCCGGCCTTCCTCGCGTGATATTTGTTTGCATTTCCGTACGATTGGTTCGATGACGCTAGCATAGAACCAATCTTCAGAAACACCAGCATGAAGGTTTTCTATTCTGGGTTCGGTTCGAAATTAAAACAAATATCGTCTGAGGAAGACCGGAGCGTACAACGGCCGAAACGTTATGAATGTGACATTAGTGATGAGGACAACAGTCCGAACAATGTAAATAGTGAAAAAGATTATCCAATATCTAAGTATTTTCGGTTATCATTAGCCATTATCGGATATATATATATATATATATATATATATATATATATATATATATATATATATATATATATATATATATATATGCGTGTGTGTGTGTGTTGATCGCTTCTTCTCATACATGATAAATGCAATGATGTATTCAATTTGTGTGGTGAAATGTGGGCAAGACACTGGTTAAACCTTGTCCGTCTGACAGAAACCTGTGCTGGCATATGATGACTGGCATTAAACTCACTGTAGCGTGAAAACCACCCGAAACTGGGTACAGTGTACCCGATCAGATGCCGGGTCGGACCGATGGAGAGAGGAAAAGGCATTTGAGCTCTTATTTGGCGAGAGGAAAAAAAATTGGTTTCATGAATCGCGCAGTCACTAAAAAAAAGTTTTTGATATTTTCCACGCTCGACTGACAGATAATTATTATTCGAGTTAATCCAGTCTTCCCTGAGCGCTTCATAATTTTTAACCTTTTGCCAGGTTAAGACAGTGAAAAATTAAATCTTCTGTGTCGTGTCGCTTCAGAACGTTGGTGATCACGGCCCTCTACAGCTTTCTTTCTATACAATGTAGCTCTTAAAATTATTTATCTTCAATCTATCCATCCCACTCCCTCTTTTGATATCCATTTAAACGAGCTTGTTAAGCAGGTTACTCGCTGTTTTCCTCTGTCCGTTTTGCCGTCGACATACCTTATGAGTGTTAAATTCTTCAACCCCTCTTTCCTCATTATGGGTCAGGGATATTTGAACTAACGCCTTCTTATTCTAAGTATAAGTGTCGTTTTTGTTTTCATATTTTTTAAAAGATCCTCGTTTCTCATATATTCGATCTATCTCAGCGCTTATCTATAGAACAACGCCTGTTGTCTGAAGCCTCCTCTTCCTCTGTAAGGAAATTGACCAGTATTCATCCCCAAATAGGCAGATTGACGCTTCCTTAATGAATATGGGCTTTACGGCCATAATCACGTTGAAACACTAGTTCCCATACGAGCGCCGAAGTTAAGCAACGTCGAATCTAGCTAGTACCTTGATGAGTGACCGCTTGGGAATACCAGGTGCTGTAAGCTTCGATGTGAGGGGCTGTAATGGATAATGGCTTAGAATTGTTAAACGGATAACCAAGTTCCAATTTTAGTTGGGTTCGTTTTATTCACTTACGCGCAAAAACTCTTGAGAAAGATATGAATCCACCTCTCCTATCCCAAGCTATGGATTAATTAGTAAAACTTGTATCTGTTATAAGTGACCTATCTACATTAGAATGAACTCATCCTCCTTCATAAATACTAACCTACGAGACTTCCTAAAAAGGGAGTCGGGACGCAGTGTAAGCTGACAGTTCGGACGGACACTTCTATTAGGTTGGTGCAAAAATAATGTCGTTTTCTCACATAGTAGCATATGTGAGAAAACGATATTATTTTTGCACCAACCTAATATCTGCTGACTAATAACACTCTTATTTTGCATATATGTTCTGTAATTTCAATACACTTGTTTAGCCTACCTTCTTTCCGTGTCTTTCTGGCCTCTAACAGGCCACAACATATATGTATATATATAAAAGTGGGATTGTTGCCCAAATACACAATTATATTGTTATAGTGACCTATCTACATAAGAATGAACTCTTCCTCCTTCATAAATACTAGCCTGCGAGACTTCCTTACAGGCAGTCGGGACGCAGTCTAACCTGAGAGTTCCGGCAGACACTTCCATCTGCCGACTAATAGCACTCTTATTTTGTATATATGTTCTGTTATTTCAATACACTTGTTCAACCTACCTTCTTCTTTCCGTGTCTTTCTTTCTGGCCCCTAACAGATCACAATAGTATCACGAAATCATTATTATCTAAGAAAATTCTTACAATCTAAAAATATTTTCTGGCTATAAATAACCAGCAAAGAATAAGTCATAGAAAACGAATCGATCAATCAATCAATCAAATATTGATTAGCTACGCAGGCATGTCTTTTAGATTTATTTACATTCTATGTAATATAAGTGTATAGAAACTACCGTGGCCACAAAGTGATGGGCCAATTTATATATTGATTTTGATATAGAATTGATCCCCCACTTTATATCCACATTATAATTTCTTGCTTATTTATCAAATTCTAATTAGGTATGAACCCACCTCTTCTCCCCAGCTATGGGTTATTTAGTAAGAGTTGCATCACCAAATCATTTTATCTTAAAAACAAATTCTTACAATCTAAAAATGTTTTCTGGCTTTAAATAACCTGCAAAGGGTTGATAAGCCGTAGAATACGAATCAATCAATTATTTATCACGAGTCGCTTAAACAATAATCTTTATTGAATATCCAAACTGTCAATGCTATATAACCGTTTTATCAGATCAGTGATTAAAATGTTGTGATTAAAATTTTGTTGTGCCATTTTAAACATATTCGCTTGTCTCAAGCGAATATGTTTTAAATGGCACAACAAAATTCACAAGCAAAGAAATAACAGAAACCACATCACTTGAAGACTTCCAACAGCGGCAATAACTAAATTGAATAGCAGATGTAACTAGAAGGGAAAATAACGATTACTGTATTTTCTTGTGTATTATACAACTTGAGTTTAATACGACCCAGTGCTCTTCTTCTATGTGCCATAGGGAGTAGATGATCATGGCTCTCCACAATTTTCTCTTTTTTGCAGCGCTTAATAAATTTTGTCTCTTTGTTATTGTCATATAGGAAGAAAATGGCTAACTACCAAAACCGAGGTTCGAGCGTGACACTCTGGACTTATGAATATATGTTTTTCGCAAGGCGTATAAATAGCAGTGTCAGGCTACTAACTGCAGTGACTATTGAGTGGAACTATTCAGTCGAATTAGTGTGAATTATTGTTCGTCGATGATTTGGGTTTTGATTTAGGATTTACCAGGCATTAATCCGAGCCGCGCTACTAACAAGGTCTCTACGGAAATGGTTACTCATCTTTTGTTGACTTTTACTTCTTTGTTCTTAAGTATTTAATTGCGGTTGTAATTAAATACTGTTTATTTTAACATTGAATGGCCGTTTCGATTGATTTTCCGGAAGAATCAACAGAAAATCATTCAAATTTCTATTTGAAATACTCCACAGTATTTTTTTCAGGAATTAGAAAATTTAATCCTTTGTCTTTCAATTGAAACGGGGAAATCTTCAAAACGGATTTTTTCTTTATGAAAAATACATTTAAACCTTAATTATACGAATTTTTTGGAGGTACCTAGTTTAATTCGTCACATAACTTTTATTAAAGTATACTTTTATAATTGTTTTATTTCATAATTAGTTATTGTTGTTAATCTCTTACTGTGCCTAATAAAATCTACGATAAGAACAAATCTTTTATCCGTCAAATAACTTTTTGTATATTGTTAAAATTAATAATTATCTTATTTTATTATTAGATATTGTTCTTAATCTCTTATTGTGCCTAATAAGATCTGCAGTAAGAACGAAATTTTATCCGTCACATAACTTTGATTACGGTATTATTGTGAGACCGGAACTACCTACACAATAGACTCTTCCAGGTCTATATTAAGTATGCGACACAACACTCTAGGCAGAGAGACAGTGAGAGCCGCGTACGACTACCAGTATTGGACACTAACATATAGTAAGCCCCGCTTACACTATCTTTGTAACCTGTTGTTAATATATATATCTCATACATCTAATCCGTGTTCCGTGTTTTCCTTCTGTGGTCCCGACTTTGGCCCCACATCTGTGTCGACGAAGAATTCGAGAAACGCATTCACGTCGAAAACGGCAATACTTTGCCAGTCCCACATCAGTGGCGACAGAAAGATTCGAGAATTTCGTTCTCACCATATTAATAGCGACAGAGTACTCGAAAAATACACAGAAACTCCACGCGTTCCGACAGCAGTGTTGAACGAGAAATTAAGCTGGTATTACTACATTAGCGATTTAAACGCAACACCCAGCGTCTATATATATAAAAAAATATATTCCAATACTAAACATCAGGGACGAACTAGCGATTCGACATCGACGGAATATTAAAGTCTGTCCAAATAACAATACGAGAACGATTTCTTACACACCCACACACGGAAAAAACAGTTTGTTCGTAAAAAAAAACTGACAACACAAGAGCAGAAGTACTACCATTGTACTCAAGTTTTCGAAAAAAACTAAATTTTTTTTATGTAAATGAGTTGAACTCGGGCATAAAATTATTCTCCCCTCAAATTCACTGAGGTGAGATTTCTCTTTTTGTACCTCTCTAAAAAAAAATACGTAAGTGTGGTGAAAATTTATACAATTACGTTAAAATTAACGGAACTACGGAATTGCAAAAAAACTAAACACATAATTAGTTTAGTTTAACTAATTGTCTGTCCATATTTTTTTTGTAAAAGAAAAAGAAAGAAAAAAAACCTATCAAGATTTTTTGTGTACCTCCCCTTGGTACACGGGTTTTAAAGCAACAAAAAATCGCTGTCATTTTTGTCTGTCTAAATATGGAAGATTTTCAAAAAGTAATTGTCCAAATGCTAAAAGTAAATTTGGATCAGCAACAAAAATCAGAAGAAAGACAACAACTATTTTTGGAATTACATAAACAACAAATGGAATTCCAACAAATTACGCTTCAGAATGCTGAACTACAACAGAAACAACTTAAAGAATTCATCGTAAATGCATTAAAAGTCTCAAACTCTGAAAAAGATACAATATTCTCCCAGAGTACAATCTACAATTCAATGGAAACATTTGAATACGTACCAGAGAACGACAAATCGTTCGAGGCTTTTTACAGGTGCTACGAAGATATTTTCAATGTAGACTGTGAACAATGGCCCAGTAAAAAAAAGGTACGTCTACTATTGAGAAAACTGGGAACTACAGAACATAGTAGGTTCGTAGACTTCATACTACCCAAGAAAACCACTGACTTGGATTTTTCAGAGACTATTGAGCTCCTTTCAGAACTATTCCGGTCTAACATAACCTTGTTCCACAAACGTTGGAAATACCTGAACACAGTCAAAGACAACCAGCAGGATTTTCTAACGTTTGCAGCATCGGCAAACAAGCTATGTGATGATTTTAAACTAGCCGAACTGACTGCCGATGATTTTAAGTACTTAATTTTCGCACAAGGTCTAGTATCAGCAGAAGACGCCGAAATCAGACAACGGGTACTGACCAAGCTTGAGAACGAACAAGGATTGGCTCTCCAAAAACTGGCAGAGGTCTGTCAAAGAGTAATATCTGTAAAGCGTGACTCAAACACTATCGAGGAATCAGGTGTGACTCAGATTAATAAAATCAGAAGTAAGTCTACCTCCTATTACCCTCAAAAAGACAAAAGGCAAATCTCATGTCCTAAATTACGCAGTAACCAAAACCCAAATAAGTTAAAGAAACCGCCCGGACCATGTTACCATTGTGGTAAATGGCATTGGATGGAATTCTGTCCAGTTAAGAACAAAAAATATTGCAAAAATTGCAATAAAAGTGGGCATAATTTAACTTCGTGCTGGTACGCCAACAGAACGAGAAAACCCCAAAATAAAATTAGGCAAGCTCAATCTGACAATAAATTTTCGATAGGAATTTAAGAAAATATGTAACTGTGGATATTTTCAATAAGTCCATTAAATTCCAGCTTGACTCGGGTTCTGATCTTTCAACCATTAACTGGCGTACTTGGCGAAAATTAAACAAGCCGACCTTATTAAAAACGGATAAAACAGCAAAATCCGTAACTGGCGAAAAGATTAACATTTTAGGCGAGGTAATACTTACAGTAACATTAAATGGAGTTACCAAAAAGCTCAAAGCCTACGTATTAAAAACTTCAGATAACTTATTTGGAACTGATTGGATAGAAAAATTCAATCTTTGGAATTGCCCAATGAGTACATTTTGTCGCAAGATACAAAGTACAACGTTCAATTTGGTAAATCTAAAAAAGGAACTCAAACAACAATTTCCCCAGGTTTTTTCTGGCGGCCTTGGGAAATGTACTAAAACGAAAGCTAAGTTCAAGGTGCACAACCGGTATTCAAAATGAAACGGAATGTCCCTTTCGCTGCTCTAGAGCTAATCAACAAAGAGTTAGATAGACTCGAACAAGCAGGTATTCTGTCAAAAACAGATTTCAGCGAGTGGGCAGCACCTACGTTCTACGTAAAAAAGAAGTCCAATCAAATACGAGTATGCGTAGATTTTTCCACAGGGTTAAACGATGCCTTGCAAGATCACCACTATCCTCTCCCAAGCCCTGAAGAAATTTTCAATAAACTCAATGGTGGAAATTTTTTTTCTAAAATCGACCTCTCGGACGCATACCTTCAGATAGAGGTGGAAGAACAAAGTTCCAAATTGCTCTGCATAAACACCCATAGAGGGTTGTACAAATACAACAGGCTGGCTTTTGGAGTAAAGCTTGCGTCTGCAATTTTCCAGCAGGTCATGGACGCCATGCTGAGCGATCTTGACTACGCAACAGCCTATTTGGATGATATATTGGTTACTAGTAAAACTACGGCAGAGCACCGGAACCATATAATAAACGTATTCGAAAAGATACAAGAATACGGATTTAAGGTTAAGGAGGCAAAGTGTGACTTTTTCTTACCAGAGATTAAATACTTAGGGCACATCATAAATAAAGATGGTCGTCGGCCGGGTCTAGAAAGAGCCAACGCCATCAGAAACATGCCGGCCCCAGATAACGTTCAAGCGTTACAAAGCTTCCTCGGCCTAGCTAACTTTTAACAGGGGTTCATTAAGAACATGCAAAATTTGAGAGGGCCTCTCAATCAACTTTTAAAAAAGGACAAACCATGGTCATGGACCCAGGAATGCCAAGACGCATTCGAGAAGATCAAGAAAACTCTTACTTCAGAGCTCTCCCTCACCCATTACGACCCTAGTCTTGACATCATAGTCGCAAGTGATGCAAGCTCGTACGGCATTGGTGCTTGCATTCTGCATAAACTGCCAGACGGTTCGCGAAAAGCTGTGACTCACGAATCAAGATCTCTACTTCCAGCTGAGAAACAATATTCTCAAATAGAGAAAGAGTCTCTAGGGTTAATATTCGCTGTGACAAATTTCAGATATCTACATGGTAGACGGTTCATACTGCAGACAGACCATAAACCTCTAATTACAATTTTTGGTTCTAAAAAAGGTCTGCCAGTCTATACTGCAAATAGACTACTTCGTTGGGGAACGATTCTCTTAAACCATAATTTCAAGATAGAGTTCCTAACATCCAAAAATATTTGCAATGCAGACAGTTTATCGCGAATCATTCCAAAAAGTACAGAAGTCTTTGAAGACTCCATCATTGCTACTCTAAGGACAAATTGTGAAATCAAAAACATGATCGCGAGTACCATAAGAGAGCTCCCAGTTACTTTGGCCGACATAAAAAGGGAGTCTCGGGAGGATGAATTCATTCAATCCATAAAAAGCAAAATTCGCAATAAAGACCCCAAAGTGCCTGAAGTTTTCTCCCTCTGCGATGATGTCCTACTATACAATGACCGCGTAGTGATTCCAAACAGCCTACAAAGAAAAATCCTCAGGGATTTTCACATGGGACATCCGGGGAAGAATCGTACGAAAAGCCTCATGCGTTGCTATGTTTATTGGCCAAATATGGACAAGGACATAGCAGTCATGATAGAATCATGCAAAGGAAGCGCGCTTGCAGCAAAAGCTCCAACCACGACGTGCAAACCATGGCCCAAAACAGGTCATCCATGGCAAAGAATTCATGTCGATTTTGCAGGTCCTATAGACAACATGTACTACCTCATTGTTGTGGATAGCCACTCAAAATGGCCTGAGGTCCTACAATTCAAAAGACCAACCACAAACTGCACGATCGGATTTCTACACGAGCTATTCGCGCGTTTTGGCGTGGTAGATTGTGTAGTTACAGATAATGGCACGCAATTCGCATCAAGTGAATTTAGAGACTTCTGCAAGTCATATCAGGTGGACCACATTACAACGCCTCAGTACCATCCTAGGTCGAATGGCCAGGCCGAAACGTTCGTGGTCACTCTAAAAAAGGCTTTAAAAAAGGCACTAGGCACACCGACAGATAGAGCATTGCAACAGTTTCTGCAGGTGTATCGAATAACCCCTAATCCGAACACGCCTATGGGAAGCTCGCCTGCAGAAACTATGTTCGCAAGGAAAATCAAGTCTGTCTTCGACAAACTTATTCCACGGCAAGCAAAGTTCAAAAAAACCGTATCGCCTCATAAGAAATATTTCAATCCTGGTGATAAAGTCTTTTTCAAGGCTTACAAAAACAACATAACATTCTGGGAAGTAGGCACCATAAAACAAAGAATTGGCGAACTGGTCTACATTGTCCAAGGACCAAAAAACACTCACAAACGCCATTGGAACCAGCTCAGAAAATGCCGTTTGAAAGAATCGGAGGAATCACTACAAAATAGCTGTGAACAGCCGATCGACGTAATTTTCGATCACTTCGATCTCGACACGCCCCAAGTCTCTTCTGAAGTGCGACACTCAGGAAGGAAAAGGAAATTTACTCAACTGCACGACGTAAATCCCAAGAGGAAAAAGTATTAACAGTTTTATTTTTTCTCTCCTTTTCAAAAAGAAAACTCTTAGAAGGCGGGTATTGTGAGACCGGAACTACCTACACAACAGACTCTTCCAGGTTTATATTAAGTATGCGACACAACACTCTAGAGAGAGACAGAGAGAGAGAGAGAGAGAGAGAGAAAGAGAGAGACAGAGAGACAGTGAGAGCCGCGTACGACTACCAGTATTGGACACTAACATATAGTAAGCTCCGCTTACACTATCTTTGTAATATATATCTTTCTTACATCTAATCCGTGTTCCGTGTTTTCCTTCTGTGGTTCCGACTTTGGCCCCACATCAGGTATATTGTTGTAATTATCCTATTTTATTATTAGATATTGTACTTAATCTCTTATTGGGCCTCTGTAATATATTCTTATAATATATCAACATCATCATTATTATTATTATTAAGTGGAAGAACAGCAACAAAGTGACGCTGCGGTAAAAATATAGGTAGGCCATCATGACACCCTATTTGATAAGGATATACCATTCACATGCATCTGATAAAATCAACGTATAATCTTGCAGGTGAGGCCCAGTTAGAAATGCCTTCGGATTGGGTAACCCTGTCCGCTCAGACGTGTCCATCCGATTGAGGGTGTTCCTAAGTATTTAGATGTCACTCCCAAGTCGCCTTTGATGTCTCATCTTTCAAACAAATATCTCAACGCCCGGTCATAACGCACCCCACTACTCCCGCTCATGAACAGGAGTGCTGAAAAAGTGTGTTGAACTTTTATGAAATATCAATCCTCTCATATGGCAGTGAATGCGGTACAATCCCCTCACAGATGAAGATAAAACTGGAGGCAACAGAAATGTGGTTCTACAGAAGGAGGCTGAGAATTCCATGGACAAAGTGCATAAGTGTTATGGTAATTTACCCACGTACGCATGGACTCTATAAATAGGAGCAGGTACTGCTTTTGAAAGAGGGAAGTTTCCAGCAGTCAGCTCTGAGAGTCGGACCGAACATTTTTGCTGTAACACTCTCGTTTGTATATGTTTGTATTACTGTTTCTTTTAATATACAGTAGCGGCCATAATATAAGGAACGGAAACAACAAAGACATAAATATGTGTATTACTTAAAAAGTAATGCATGATTAGCAATGAATTTTTTACTGAATAAAGATTAGGGTGTAATGCATAAATATTATACAAAGTTACAAAATTTACATAATAGTTTTTTTTTTTAAATAAAGATTAAATGGAACAAAGGAAATAAGCTACTAGACAAAAGTTAAGGAACGATCTTGTTAATACTTGATTGCGAACAAAATATCAACAAAATTTAATATTTGGTAAACATCCCCTTATTTTCAATGATTTCTCTGCATCGTCGACCACATGATCTAATTAATTTCTTGCAAAAATCAGCAGTAATTCCCTCCCATTCGTCTTTCAATAACTCCCATATGTGATCCTGGTTTTTCGGGTTTCTTTTCTGAGCCCTTTCTCCAATTATCTTTCCAAACATTTTCTATTGGATTCAGGTCGGGGCTCTGGTCTGGCACTTCATTAGGGCGATTCCTTCTTCTTCAAATAAAGCCATAACCTTCTGAGCCTTGAGGCAAGGTGCATTATCCTGCATGAAAATAGGAGATTCATAAAGATTATGGTGTAATCTTGGTACCACATGCTGCTGAAGAAACCTTTTGTAAATCTTAGCATTGATATTGCCGTGTACCCGGATGATAAGGCCAACTGCTGCAGATTAAATCATTCCCCACACCATCACACTGCCGCCACCAAACTTAACGGTTTTCTTGACACATTGAGAAAACAGTCTTTCAACTGTTCTACGGCGTACGCAAGTTTTGTCCTCAGAACCAAATATAGTAAACTTGGACTCGTCACTGTATCCCATCGTGCGTCAGTCCAAACAACATGTTCTCTCGCATACTCCAGGTGTGCCCTTTGGTTTCGCTTTGAAATGAGAGGCTTCGAAGCTGGAATACGGGCATGCAATCCTGCATTTTTTAACCTGCGAGCAACCGTTTTCCTTGAGATCTTATCTGTCTCTTCCTTAAATTCATGGGCAATTGATGTAGCAGTTTCAAAACGGTTTTTTGTAGATATTCTAACAATTCTTCGATTTTCTCTTTGCGATGTTTTTGGAGGTCTGCCGGTTTTTGGTTTTGCATCTAACGTTTTATCGGTTTTATACCTGCTAATTACACGATGAGCGACTCTTTTAGACCTATGAACAATATCAGAAATTTCTGAAATTGACCTTTTTTCTTGATAGTTAACGATAATTAGTTTTTTTCTACAAAAGAGAGCGTTTTGCGTGTAGAATTTGCCATATTGCTTAAAAATAATTTCCTAATGATAAATGAACTTATTGTTGAAAAGATCCATCGAGTTTTTTAACAATGTAAATTAAAAGTTTATGCAAATTATTAACATCGTTCCTTAACTTTTGTCCAGTAGCTTATTTCCTTTGTTCCATTTAATCTTTATTTTTAAAAAAACTATTATGTAAATTTTTGTAACTTTGTATAATATTTATGCATTACACCCTAATCTTTATTCGGTAAAGATTTCATTGCTAATCATGCATTACTTTTTAAGTAATACACATATTTATGTCTTTGTTGTTTCCGTTCCTTATATTATGGCCGCTACTGTATTTGTTTAACTCAGTTCCTCTCTTTGTGTCTTTATTTCTGGCCCTAACAAGGCCACAACAATAAGCAACGAATAAATCTCTGGAAAAAGGAAAATTGAAACAAAAAAGACGCTTACAGAAAGAGGTAACATTTCTTTGATTGGAGAGGAGAGCTTAGAGATTATGACAGGGCTTATCGAAGCCAAAAGGGGAGGCAACGGGCCACCTAGCTGTTAAGTTCGTATGAATGGATGGAAAATGGAGAGAGCTTGGCAAAGGAACAATCGTTACTAAGCACTACAAGGTGTGGGGGGGCTTATAAAGAGCCATTATTGCCCACGTCCTGAAGGGACACGGCGCATAGACACTAGAGATGAACAAATTTTCTCTCTATTCTCACTGGCTTCAATAATGCAGTTTTATTCCGAGTGCTTCAAGTACTATAAGCACAACAGTCATTTTCATGTTTCATTTTTGGCCGTTCTCGTGCGGGGTCCAGATATTTGTCAAGTTTTCCTATTGTCCTTATTTTCTTTCATTTCCAGTTGGTATCCTGCAAGAGACAGAAAGAAAGAAAGAAAGATAGATAGATAGATAGATAGATAGTGAGAGAGAGAGAGAGAGAGAGAGAGAGAGAGAGCGAGAGAGAGAAAGAGAGAAAGGGGGGCGATAATAAAAGAAAATAGAGAATGCGAGAAAAGAGAGAATAAGGGAAAAAAGAGGATATAATGAGCAGAAGAGAACAAGAGAGTGATATAAGGGAATATGAAATAGATAGATAGATAGATAGATAGATAGAGAGAGAGAGAGAGAGAGAGAGAGATAATAAGAGAAAAGAGACAATACGAGAAAAGAGAGAATAAGGGAAAAGAGAGGATATAATGAGAATAAAAGGGTGATATAAGCGAATATGAGATAGATAGATAGATAGACAGGGAGAGAAACAATATATAAAATAATAAGAGAGCGATCAAGGCAACAGAATATGCGAGAGGGGGAAAGAGACGCAATAAGAAAGAGGGAGTGAGGCAATAAGAAAAAGAGACGATGATATAAGAGAAAGAGAGAGTGAGACAAGATGAGAGAGAATAAGAGATAGACAATGAGAAAGGGGGAATAATAATGACAACGATACAAGCAAGTATAAGATAGAGTTTGAAACAGTAAGAGAATAAGACAGAGACAATAAAAAAAAGAGAGTAAGACAGAAAGTCTAAGAAAGAGAGAGAGAGACTAAGACAGAGAGAGAGAGAAGTAATAAAAAAAAGACAATAAAAGAGAAAATATAAGAAAGTGTTATCTATTGTCTTCCTGGTTGCTCTTTTATTGTTTTTTGTTGCTTCTGAATATTTTCTGTTTTCTAATTCTTTCACACCCAGTAACCCCTTGTCTCTTAGTGGTTTTACTGACTTGTTTGGGGTAAATCCGATTAAAAAAAGAAAAAAAGAAAAAAGAAAACGAGAATAAGATAGAAAGGAAATTGAGAGAGTAACAATACGAAAGAGAGATAATTCGACCTAGGGAGATAATAATAACGTAAACATGAGAGTGGGGACGAGACAGCAACAGAGAAGGGCGATAAGTTAGAGAAAGGGTGACACAATAAGAAAGCGAGAGAAAGGGACAGAGGCGCCGATAGAGAAACAGAAAAATGAGAAGAAAGACCCAATTAGAATGTCTGAAAAAAGTCCAATACAAAAATGCACAGAAAATAAATAAAATAAAAAGAAAAACAAATAAAAAAGAAATGTAAAAAAGGAAAAAAAAGGAAAGAAAAACAAAAAAGCAAGCAGTAAACGGAAAATCCAGACCGACGAAAATATTGGATAAAAAAAAAGGGAGGAAAAAAGCCGGGAATATTCAAAACGTGAAAAAAGAAGAAAAGGAAAAAAAACAATCTTTTCAAAAGCGGCATAATCAAGAAAAAAAAAAAAAAATAGAAAAGAAAAAGCAGACATTTTGAAAAAGTTCAGCCCATCAAATCACTGCAATCAAACCAAACGCCCAGGGTGGACCCCCGCTCTCTTGGAACGTTTTAGGTCAGTGGACGTCACACCCCGGTAAAAATCATTTCGGGTATGCAATAACAGGGTAGACGCTACTCTTTCCACAGTTTCAATAGCCTGTCACGTGTTGCCCGTGGGAGCGTATCGTATCCCGGTAAACCGCTTTTTGTTTGTTTGCTTGTTTGTTTGTTTCTTTCTTAAAAAAAAAAAAAAGAAAAAGAAAAGAAGACAAGTAAAACAGCGACGAACTCATGACAGATTGAAACATAATGGGACGCAGGCTGTCGTTCTTTTCCCCCACCTCGTTACATTAAAGCGGGTAGCTCTAGGACGGAGTAACTTATTTTCTATTTACCTTAGCAGGGTTAAAATTGTTCTCTGAGTATGGAGGTATCATCTCTCCACGTAAGGCACTTATTAATTTTCAATTGGTTCGCGTTTTGTAGTTGGTTGATGTATTTGTAAGAATGACATTTCGCCCACAACAAAATAAAGTAAAAAAAAAAAAATAGCTTACAAAAATAACGGTGTCTAAAAAAGAGCAACACAAAGAAATGTCTTATACACTCGGGTATAAGTCGAGTTAGGACAAACGTATACATGAATAATAGTTTTTATCTGGTTGAAATCCGTACCGACTATAAAGGCGACAACGTGGATTTGATGTGCCTTTTTTAAAAAAATCATTTCACATCCAAGTATGGTAATAAAGCCACTAAGACGCAAAGGATTACTAAGTGGGAGAGAATATGAGAGAAAGAAAATATTATTAACGAGAAGGGACAATAAAAGAACAGAAATTAATAAGTCAGGAGTCAGATCAAAACTGATTGAAAAACAAGAAGCCGGAAGAGAGTTCCACAAGTAAGACGTGCGAGTGAAGAAACTGTTAACATAGAACTTATGGTTGCATCTAGCCATTTTAACTGTAAAAATTTTCCATAAATATTTCTTCTCTATAAATATTTTCATGGCAATTGTTCTGACAAACTGTACTCTTTGATACCCCAACTTCACAAATTCAAGCACCGTACTAGATTGACAAAATTTAATCATTTTATTGTTTAAATTGCTAATTGTAACTGTAAGTTCTATTCTAATAATTTCTTCTCTCGCACTTCTTGCCTGTGGAATATACGGCCGACTTCTTGCTTTCCTGTCAATCAGGATCTCTACAACTTTAAATGCAGCATCAATCATCATCATCTGTCTCCTTGGACCCTGTTCTTTCTCCTTACTAACGTTTCCTTTATTCGAGGTAGCCCTTTTTCGCCTTGCTTGAGGTGAAATGAAACGATAAGATAAAAATGAAATGGAGCGCTTAGAAAGAGAGAGGAAATATGTTGGCCTTCTTCACTCTCCAAGGCCCACAATAGGGATTAGTATATCCCTGTTATACAAACACTTTAACACGACCGAAAGAAGAATGAGAAAAACTCAAACAAATTAATTCTAAAATGAGTTATACATGAAAACGTTTTATATATAACACTGAAGTACGCAAATATAAATCATGCTAAGTGTGTTCCACACAAAGAAGCAGCAACTGACTATCCCCACAAACGGGCTGTCACGTGAATCTCAAGGGCTCCTTTTTAAAGACTCAGTTCTACACTGTAAAATATACCCAAATGCCGGCTGTGGCATTTCCAGCCGTGTGCTACATCAGAGTAAATTGACGACAATAGCAACGTCTAAACTGCAATAGGAAGAACTCGTAAATGATCGAAGTTGCAAGGAGATCGATATAGATCGTGTTAAAAACAAATATAACTTGAACGAGACTAAAAATTCAAAGTGGAACATGTTTAGAGAAGTCAATGAGACCAGCACATATGAAAGCAATTGCGGCGAAAACGAGGCAAGAAAAGAAAGACTGGGTTGACATAAAATTATTATAGAGACGAGGTAAACACGACAACAAACAGTACCAAGGAACCAATACTAACAGAAAAGAGTACAGAACACTAAACCTGGAAATTAGAAATAGTCAAAGAATAGTCACTAAACCTGGAAATTAGAAATAGTCAAAGAATAGGCACTAAACCTGGAAATTAGAAATAGTCAAAGAATTGTCACTAAACCTGGAAATTAGAAATAGTCAAAGAATAGTCACTAAACCTGGGAATTAGAAATAGTCAAAGAATTGTCACTAAACCTGGAAATTAGAAATAGTCAAAGAATAGTCACTAAACCTGGAAATTAGAAATAGTCAAAGAATTGTCACTAAACCTGGAAATTAGAAATGGTCAAAGAATAGTCACTAAACCTGGAAATTAGAAATAGTCAAAGAATAGTCACTAAACCTGGAAATTAGAAATAGTCAAAGAATTGTCACTAAACCTGGAAATTAGAAATGGTCAAAGAATAGGCACTAAACCTGGAAATTAGAAATAGTCAAAGAATAGTCACTAAACCTGGAAATTAGAAATAGTCAAAGAATTGTCACTAAACCTGGAAATTAGAAATAGTCAAAGAATACTTACTAAACACAGAAATTAGAAATAGTCATATTAGTTTAATTTGTAACGAAAAATTTCGTTGCTTGGTTGGTTGGTTGGTTGGTTGATTTTGTTTACAGGCATATCAACCTCTGTGGGTTATTAATGTAATGGATAGTGGCTCGGATAGAGGAATCGGAGTGCCGAGTTCGAATTCCATTCGAATCCATTACATTCACTTACGTGCTAATACCCTTGGGAAAGTTATGAATCCTCTTCTTCCGCCAACAGGACAGACCCTTGTATGGCAACTCGTCTATCGTAGAAAGAAATTGCAATCTACTGCGGGAAAAAAACTTTGCCTCGTCAGTCATGTATCGAAAGACACATAATCGTCTAAACGTGTTTCACGCATAGCACATAACTGACATATTTTTCACGTGCAAAAGGCTATGGAAAGTGCGCAAATAAAGTAACAATTTTCACTACATACATTCGGACTATTGTTGCTGTTATCATAACGTTGTTTACTCCGGTCTTCATCAGGTATACATCTATCTGGGTAACCTACAGGGAATTCTGACATGGAATTTAATCTAGACTGTTCTATTAATTTTTAATATTGCTCAGTTATTGCTCGTCCTGTTTCCACCGAGTCCAAATACACACTGCCCGGTCCAGAGATTGAACTCGCTATTGCAGTAAATTCACGTATTAACGCTTTAATCTACTATGCTATTCTCTCCGTAGTGAACTTGGAGCCTTAAACATAACCTGCCTGTTGATTAGTACTACTGCTACTGCTGCTGCTACTGCTACTGCTGTTGCTGCCTGTTGTTGAATACTTCCTGTTATTTGTCTTTCTATCTTTATTAGAAAGTAAGTCAAATTACAGTATGCTTTCATAGTGTAAATACCAATAAAGCAAGGTATGCACAAAAGAAACTAACAGGACAAAACCTGTGCTTATTAACAGGTTACATAAAAATCAAGGAGATAAACACTGATAATAGAAAAATAAAAAAAATACTCCAAAGATGGAGCAAATACACCAGGGAACTATTTCATAATGAGAGAAAGAGAATCCTATGTTGTGTCCATAAAATTAAATAAAAATTAATTATAGTGTCAAAAATTAATTATAATAAAATAATTATAATAATTATTAATTCACTCATTCTAAACCAATGAAAATCGAGTCCACTTTTCTCCTCTACCCACACATACCATACTCACTGTCAGACAAGCAGTTCACACGGACAGGTTTTTAACACGTTAGTCAATGATAATTTCATCTCCTTTTACTTTTACAGGCAATAATAGTAATATTTATATTTTAGTACTCAACAAAAATTCAAGGTAAGAAAACGCAGGCACGTTTTTGTATCTTCTAACTAAATAAAGATGAGGATAACAGTCTGAATAATATAAATAATTTTTATATATATATAAATGTAAGGGGGTTTATAATTATTTACTCATAGTTATAACTCTCCTACACCTACATTATGTCCAAATATGGAAAAACTGGAAATATTAAAGTCTGAAGTAAGATTGGCACTGGACACAATGAACAGGAACAAAGCATCACAGCCAAGTGAAATAGTAATAGATGTACTCATGGTCATAGATGATTTTGGCATTGACAAGATCACAAAAGTAATAAATGAAATATACGACAATGGTGAGATACCAGGGGACCTCAGTAGATATATCTTCGTAGAATTACTTAAGAAACCAGGAGCAAATGAATGTGAGCTCCATCAAACAATCAGCTTAATGAGCTACATAACTAATTTAATGATCCTGATGAATAGAGTGCAAAGCAGAATTATACCAGAAATAAGAGAAGAATATTGTGGCTTTGTCAAGGATACTGGAACAAGAAAAGCAATATTTATGATTAGAATGATATCAAAGGGAGAAATACAAATTCAGAAGGATATGCAATTATGTTTTATAAATTAGGCAACAACATTTGACAATGTACAGCCCAAGGTCATTTTTTAACTGTTATGAAAACTAGAACACTTTGGAAAGGATGTTAGAATAATCCAGAAATTATACTGGGAGCAAACCTCTTACAGACGGATAGATAAACAAAAATGAAAAGGAGTTTTAAGACAAGGATATGTTTTCTTTTTCGACCTCTACATCGAGGCTATCCTAAGGAGGCTGGAGACCTTATTAGAATTTATTAGGTTGGGGCAAAAATCTTAACAATCTGTAGATAACAATGTGTTGATGGTAGACACAGAAAGGAATTTTTAAACAAGGCTGTTTGTCAATGTATTCTCAGCATCCTTCTGCAGAACCATATTTCTGGCATTGTCTACAGTCTTCTCTTTATCTGCAAGGAAACTGTCCAGCATTCACTGCCATGTAGGAGGACCGATATTTCGTAGCATTTCAGGACTCGTTTCTTTGTTTCTAATGAAACTCCCTTTTTCTTAATTTATTTAATTCAGCAAATGTCTACGCCGTATATTGTTAACCGGTAGCAAATATATATGAGTGGTGTTGCTATCCTCGAATGTACGCAACTATATATATATATATATATATATATATATATATATGTGTGTGTGTGTGTGTGTGTGTATGTGTGTGTATGTGTGTGTGTGTGGAGAGAGAGAGAGTGTGTGTGTGTGTGTATCGTGATATTCTAAGCGTAGTTTAAATGTGGCACAAGAACGGATGTATTGGGCACCCAGTGAGGATCGAAGTCACTACTCAGTCGTAAAATGATCTAGCAAGTCAAGCTTGCTAACCCATTACAACACGTTAACGTGCCCTAGAGAGAGAGTGTCTGTGTGTGTGTGTGTGTGAGAGAGAGAGAGAGAGAGAGAGAGAAAGAGAAAGAGTGAGAGTATCGTTGAAATAAACTGAACGGATTTGAACTCCATGCCTTATCTAATTCCAGAGCACTTACCCATCAGGCCCTGCAGACTCCCGCAAATTCCCACGCCAGTCCTTCCTCGCCCGACCACTTCCACAAAGAAAACCACTGTGCCTGTACGTTGAGAACAATAATTACCCTATACTCACCTGGGGGAAGCGGTTACATTCACCTGCTTGCAATCCCCCCTTCTACTCTTTAGGGGCATCTATCGAATAACAGAGCTTCTGTTTGGTCCCTTGATTTGAAGATTTTCTCAATTCTGCATTTGTAGCGTACTTCCTGTTGGGGTCGAACTCTCGCGAATGTCTTGGGAGCGTATTTAAGGACAACGTACTGCAAGAGGAGGAGGAAAATCGCAAAAAAAGAAAAAAGAAAGAAAGAAAAAGTTTAGCAAAGAAATATCAAATCAACCCAAGCTGAACATGCAATGAACGGGTGGAGTGGATTCAACGGTATATCCGGCTATCTCGTCAGTTTTTACCTGTTTGTGACCAAATTACCGTAAGAAACCGGTGGAAAAAAATTTTCCCGCACTGCATGCTCCATTTAACAAAGTTCCATACATAGCTTAAACGAAAGTTTTTTTTCTTCTCCTTTTTGCGTTATCGACATTTTGAAGCTAATAATTTGAATTCCATTGAATAAAGCCAGTTTTGCTTGCCACATCTAAAAAGAGTGTGACACGTGGAACCTCAACACGACTCCGTGTGTTGAAACAGATATAACAAGACGATGTATCGCATAATCTGAACACTTGAAAAGGCTAGTCGCATTTTCAAATCAGTATTTACGTTTTCAAAACGAGGCTCTGTTTATTTAACTGGGTATATTCTCCGATGAAACAAATCGGTAATGTTTGTGCCTGTAAAAAATATATATATCAAAAGGTCGGTTATTCATTTGACACCCCTATTACTGTATACACTTTTGACTCCCTCTGCAATGTTTATACTTTTAAAAAGCGATGATTAGAAAGTCAAACATATGAAAGTAGATTTATTCATTTTCCTTATACTTGAGAATTAACAACAAAAATTTAACATTATTTATTAGATTAAATAAAAAAACGTTTTCATAGTTATTTATAAAACGGTAAATATTGCATCGTAGTTGGTTTATTTTGATAATTTTGTAATGTTTTTATAAGTTTTTGAATAAAAATATTTCTTTTAAAATTTATTTCCTTAAAAATAGTAAATAATAAATCTTTATAAAAGATTAATAATAAATATAACATTGTATTTAGTTCACATATTTTTATAATCTTGAAAATAAACATTGCCGAGGGAGTCAAAAGTGTATAAAGTTACAACAGTGTCGAGGGAATAACTGTCTTTTTGACATAACCGCTTTTTTTGCGTGCATAATGATTAAACATTTCCAAAAATTTATTTAAATCTGTTCATATCTATCTCTGTCTCTATTTTACTTATATATGAGGAAGGATGCACACCGGACTGATAGTCGAAGAAAAAGAAAGAATAGAAGAAAACAAGTGCAAATGATCACCGAAGACATGTAATATGGTGATTTTCTAAGCGTAGCTTAGATATAGCACAAGGCCAGAAGGGTGTTGAGACACCCAGTAAGGATCAAACACCATCCAGTCGTAATCGATCTAGCGAGACGAGCTTCAATGGGCCTCCATTTGAGACAAATCAACAATTTTTGTTTTATTTAATATCGAAATTATCATTTTATTTGTTATGATATTTTAGTCTCTAAGCATTTATTTGCTTCAGTGTGAAGGAAAAAAATGTCTTTTGTATCTGAGTCTCTAAGCATTTATTTGGTTCGCGGTTAGGTAAAAATTTGTCATTTATATTTGAGACTAGTAGTACTTATTTAGTTCAGGGTTAGGTAAATATTGTTCGTTTATACCGTAGAATCCCTGACAACCTGACTAAGAAAGCCTTGAGGAATTAGTTACAAAGTCTGGACATGAGAGGTTATATTTAGATTAAAATAAAAGAACTGAAATCAGGTTTAACTTTTATTTTAAATGTTTTATTGTAAACAAAATAAGCTAATGGCGAGTGAAATATAGCAGAACTGATTTTAAGGAAAAGGAAATAAAGTATGTAATGTTAATGAAAATTCATTAAATTAAGTATGCCACTTATATAAAACAAATAATGTCACGAGGATTTTTTAATCGCTGTTGCATGATGATTCTTTCTCTTATAATGTCATTCTCAACTTTTTTCCGCATTTCATTTTGCTTTTGTTCTTGAAATGTTTTAAACGAAAGACACTTTTTAACTCTGCTTTCGTTATTGCAATCATCATAGCTGAATGCTGGCTTTCTTTCCATAAAACTGACAACATTTTCAATAGCTTTTTCAATTTTAGTCCAGGTTTCATCACAATCATGCATCTCATTCGTATCTTGTTGCAGATGTGTCTCGTTGTTATCATTTCCTCTTAATCCAATCATCTCTTGCACCAATACAAGCCATTAGGGTGAAACAAGCATACACAATTATCCAAAGTAAATTTCCTGTAAATCAGAAATTTCAAATTCGTTACATATCACCCAAATATACACATCAAAATCATGTTCGGATATGAGGGATTCCGTATATGGGGCACTCCGGATATGAAGGATTCCGAATATGAGGGGTTATACTGTATTTAAGTTTATAAGTATTTACCTGGCCCGGGAAAAGGTAAAATATTGCTTGTTTACATTTGGGTCTATAAGTATTTATTTGTTTCGGGATTAGATAAAATATATCGTTTATATTTGAGTCTATAAGCATTTATTTGTTTCGGGATTAGGTAAAAATATATACTTTATATTTGAGTCTATAAGCACCTATTTGTTTCGGGATTAGGTAATAATATATCGTTTATATTTGAGTCTATAAGCATTTATTTGTTTCGGGATTAGGTAAAAATATATACTTTATATTAGAGTTTATAAGCATATATTTGGTTCACGGTTAGGTAAACATTTGTCGCTTATTTTTGAGACTAGTAGCATTTGTTTGGTTCAGGGTTATGTAAATATTGATCGTTTACATTTGAGTCTATAAGCATTTACTTGTTTTGGGGGATAGGTAAATATTGATCGTTTATATTTGAGTCCATAATCATTTATGTGGTTCGGTGGAGGGGCAGATGTTTGTTGTTCGGTTTTGAGCCGATAATCATCTCATTGGTTCGAGGACAGTAAGTATTTATTTTGTATCTGTCTATATTTTCGAGATGAGGCATTATGTACACTATTTACATTGTTCGGACTATCGTCCTCATCTTTGTTGCCATATTTATCACAGCGTTTCGGCCGGCGTTTTTCAGGTGGTTGGAATGTCAAACTGAACCCTTTATTTCACTCGCTGGAGTAGACAGTTCTAGTTCCACGTGCCATGTTTAATAAATGTCAGTATGGTAAGTATTTATTTATTTTTGCGTTTGCAAGTATGAATGGTTCGGGGAGATATAAATATTGCTTGTTTATATTTGAATCTATAAGCAGTGACACGGTGGAGTAATGGATAGCAGCTCGGATTGAGGAATCGGAGAGCTCTAGTTCGAATTCCAGTTGAACCCATTACGTCCTCTTCTTCCCCCCTTTATCTCTTCTCTTCTTGATATATAGCAGGACAGACCGCGTTCTATACTGCAAGAAAGTACCTGCCTCGTCAGTCATGTATCGAAAGATACGTGATCGCCTAAACGTGTATAAGTTGCTTGGTTCGGGGATAGGTAAATATTTGTCGTTTATATTTCAATCATTAAGTATTTACTTGGGCATAAAATAGGCAATAAACACGAACACGAAACATATTTGCCTATAGACACAGATATAAACCCGACTAAATATTTACCTACAGACTCAAATATATACCCAACCAATATTTTCAAATAGACTCAAGTACCCACTCTACCAATATTCGCCTATAGACACCAGTATAAGCTCTATCAATATTTATCTGCTCTGTATAAACCCAATTAATGTTTACCTTTTGACTCAAGTATAAACCCGACTAATGTTTTCCTATAGACTCAAGTACCAACAAAACCACAATTTGCCTGTAGACAATAATAATAAGCCCTGCCAATATTTATCTGTTCTACATAAACCCAAGAAATGTTTACCGTTTGACTATAATATCAACCCTGTTCAATTTTTATCTATACCTTCAAGTATAAATACAACCGATGTTTTTCTATAGTCTCAAGTATAAATGTTATGGTCCAGGTTAGGACCAAGGAAGAACAACACGAACAAAAGAGTAGAAATAACGAAGATATATTACATGAAATAATAATACAAGATGTGAAAGGTGTTAGTATGACTGTCAGTCTGGTTTGGAGTGAACTACTATCGGCTCGATTCGATTCGATATTTACTTGCCCCCCGTAGAGAGTTCGACCGTCAGGCCGAGAAGCTCGGCTTGATTCGGTATCTAGCCACCCTCTCACGAGGGTTGCATGTGGCACAAGGCTGAGTTTAACGTGGGTTTCCCGAGCCCGTAGGCTCGGCCAAAAAGTGCCCGTAGAACCCATATAAACGGGACCGGGTTGGTCAACCTCCCCGAACGAGAATCTGCCCTTCGGCGGAGCCTCGTCCGGGTTCCTCTCTACTCAGTGGCAGAGAGTTCGACCGTCAGGCCGAGAAGCTCGGCTTGATTCGGTATCTAGCCACCCTCCCACGAGGGTTGCATGTGACACAAGGCCGAGTTTAACGTGGGTTTCCCGAGCCCGTAGGCTCGGCCAAAAAATGCCCGTAGAACCCGTATAAACGGGATCGGGTTGGTCAACCTCCCCGAACGAGACTCTGCCCTTCGACGGAGCTTCGTCCGGGTTCCTCTCTGCTCGGAGGCAGAGAGTTCGACCGTCAAGTCGAGAAGCTCGGCTTGATTCGGTATCTAGCCACCCTCCACGAGAGTTGCATGTGGCACAAGGCCGAGTTTAACGTGGGTTTCTCGAGCCCGTAGGCTCGGCCAAAAAATGCCCGTAGAACCCGTATAAACGGGATCGGGTTGGTCAACCTCCCCGAACGAGACTCTGCCCTTCGACGGAGCTTCGTCCGGGTTCCTCTCTGCTCAGAGGCAGAGAGTTCGACCGTCAAGTCGAGAAGCTCGGCTTGATTCGATCCTCTCTCTTGAGAGGCGTAGTATACATAGTGTTAGGAAGAGTTCATTCTCTAGTTATAGGTAAGGACCCCTGACAATAAATACGAAGAAGTGTTGCCTATATACTTAAGTATAAATAGACTAATATTTGACTATATACTCATGGTTAAACACGACCAATGTTTTACTATAGTCTCAAGTATAATACAACCAATATATACCAGTCGACTATTTGCATTACTCTAGTATAATATTTATTCATTGAGTGTCAGTAATAACCGGAGATCAAGCGGCAACAAGCCGCCAGCACTTTTCTCAGTATACACGCCGTTGTCAGTATTTGCGCAATTTCTTCGTTATCTGGCTTCATCTGTAAGTCAGACTAAAAACACACCGACTGCATACCCTGCAGAAGGATAAGACCCCCTCTTAAAACGTGACCACCACCTAAGAGGATTCTTGCCGACTACTATCTAAACACAATTAATGTCTATATTTTTGACTTCAATGTAAAGCCAATCTATGTCTACCTATGCTTACTCTAGTATAAAGTGGCCCTATCTTTACCTTTCTGACTCGCATGTAAGAGGGACCACGTCTACCATTTTGAATTTATTGTAAACATGACCTATCTCTACCGTTTTGGCTGTAGTGTAAAACTTGGCTTAGATCTATATTTTTGATTGGATTATAAACCAGAACTGTGTCTTTTTTTAAGCTCTACTCTAAACCTTTCATATGTCTACCTTTCTGACGCGTCTGTAAAACGGACTAAATGTACCCTTTTGAATTTATTGTAAACATGACCTATCTCTACCGTTTTGGCAGTAGTCTAAAACTGGATTTATATCTACATTTTTGATTCGAGTATTAACCGGAATCTATACGTTTTTTTTACTCGACTCTAAATCGTTCTTATGTAAAAAGTTTTGACTATTAAATATTAACTGGAACGATGTCTATCTGTTTGGCTCTACGTCAAACCATATCTATGTTTACTTTTTGACTCTATTGACGTTATTGTCGACTTTATCTCGGATATAAGATTTTAATTTCTTCTTTACTGATCACTTCCTTTTTGACGATGACTAAATTCGCCACCAACTTGCAGATGACTAAATTCGCCACCAACTTGCAGATGACTAAATTCGCCACCAACTTGCCTAGAAGCTTCCAGTTTAAGTAAAACCTGTTCCAGTCATCCATTTTGGCTTTTCAAGAGTTGGTAGGAGATGAAAAAAAATCAGAGTAGAAGAAAGGACGTGAATTTATTTAAGGTGAACCTCAACTTGCCAGGAAGTGACCCATACACTTGATTTCATGACCTTCCTTTGCGGCAGATAAGGAATGACACATGCAGAATCCAGCTATGAAACTGCAAAGGACTGCCGCTTTTAATTTCGATTGGCGCCTTCTGTAGCATGTCCGTCATGTGCAGCCCTCTTCATCTACTGGTTCAACCGTTGAGATCTGTTGTAATCGGCATCCGCTTGCTTCACCGTTGGAGTATTGGGATTGGTCGAGGGTTTTTGTGTCCTCATCATCGACCTTCCCGCCAAGGGTGGTCCTACCAAGAGTTCTAAACTCTTGGCAGCATTGCTCTCAGAGTCATTGGATCGCCTGTATTGTAAACCAGAGCTAAGTCTATCGTTTTGGCTTTAGTGTAAAACTGGACCTATATCCAACTTTTTGACTCGAGTATAAAACGGACCTATGTCTGCCTTTTTAACTCTAGTATAAACTATACACATGTTTGCATTTTCGACTCTATTGCAAACCGAAATTGTACTTACCCTTTTGACTAACCTATTAACTGGACCTATATCTACCTTTTTGCCTCTACGGCAAACCAGATATGCGTCTAATTTTTTGAATCTAGTGTAAATGGAACTCATGTCTATCATTTCACTGTAGTGATAATCGGACTAATATCTATTTTTTTTAATCTACTCAAACCAGATTGTGTCTACCTTCCATACTCTTGTGTAAAACAGACCCTGTGTTTACCATTTTGACTCTACTGCAAACCAGAACTGTGTCTATCTGTTTGACATTACTATAAACCAGACTCGTGCCTAACTTTTTTTTGTTACTTTACTGCAAACTAGACCTATGTTTACCTTTTTAACTCTACTGCAAACAAGAACTGTGTCTACCTTTTGACATTACTATAAACCAGAATCGGGCCTACCCCTTTTTTTTTTACTTTACTGTAAACTAGACCTATGTTTACCTTTTTGACTTTACTGCAAACCAAACCTTTGTCTCCCTGTTTTTACTCTACTGCAAACCAGATCTGTGTCTACCTTTTTACTCTAGTGCAAACCATACCTGTGTGTTCTTTTTTGATTCTAGTGCAAACCTGACCAGTGTCAAAGGTAAACCAAACCTGTATCTACCTTTTTGACTCCAATCAAAACTAGTCCTATGTACGAGGTCTGTTTGAAGAATAATTGGACTGGTGACACAAACAATTTATGTAAATTCCAAACAACAAACTACATGATTTTCTACCAAAAGTAATTCATGTCGGGTTTAATGCACTTTTCTATCCGTCACGCTTCTATGCACTTGCTGGAAGGTTTCTTTTTGGCTGCTTTTGAGCTCCATCGTTACGGCTCTTTTGATGGCATCCACCCCCCCCCCCTTGATGATCCCATCGAGTTTGAAGAAAAGAAGAATGTCACATGGAGCAAGAACTGATGAATAGGGAGGTTTTTCCCAGTTCGGCAACGTTCGTTTCGGACAGGAACTGCTGGATGCACAGGGCGTTGTGAGCAGATGCATTGTCGTGGTGAATCAGCCACGATTTGACCTGCAACAACTCTGGCATGTGACAAAAATACAATGGTTGCAGAAAGATAAGATTACTGTTATAAACTCCCAAGATATTATGTTAGATCATAACACAATCCACTTCTCCCTCTTTCGCCCATAGCTCACACAGCACATCCAGTCTTGTTACTTTTCAGACTTACGTCGTATATCTTTTTAACTCAGGTGAAAAGCAGCCCTATTTTTACTTTTAGACCTGAATACATACCGTACTTATGTCTAATTATTTTTTACTATAATGTAATTCTGTAGAACGTCTATCCATCTATCTATCTATTAATTCCATGTAATTTTGTCCTCGGTGGCATTTATTCAACATTAAATAGAATACTTTACAAAGAACCAGAATCTCTATTTTAAACAGTAAACAAAGGATAAAGCTCTACTCCTGTTAAAAAAAAACGGAGAGATGTGTGAACCGGGCGATAGGCGAACCTATCCACTCCTGTTGAAGAAAAACTGATCATACCACAGCTACGTAACAGATATTACACAACGGTAGAGGGAACGAACGGGACGAGAAACAGCTACTACAACCACAGCATCTACTCCGACGGGGCCCCCCTATCACTCTCCTTACCTGCTAATCCCTCCGGAAGAATCCGGAGGTGTGGGGAGAGCCCCAAGCACCCGAGCACTCTTGCTGTATTTAGAACTGGGTTCGTTGATTCCGCTTTCTGTGCTGATAATGCTACCGGCATATCTACTTCAAACAGTATAAACAATAGAAACAGGAACGTGAAACCACACAGATTACACCATTACTCAAATCGTATAGAAAACGAAGGAAAGTTGTCGAGTGTTGAGAAAAACTTGCTGTCACTTGTTCTCCAATGTTAATAATTGAGTGATTTCTTTGTTTAACGCCATATCAAGTCCTTATGTGTCATTTAAGGTTGAAATTTAATTTTCTTGGTAACTTTGAAATAATAAAAGTATGATATATGTTATTCTGCTTTCACAATTGAATACATGGTAGGTGATGCTCAGATTTGTGCTTATACATGTTTGTGTGGACGTAATTACTAAAGGCGGAGATATGTGTGTTTCATGTTGGAGTTTTGTTGAAGTTTTTGGAATACAATTTGATTTCTTTCAGAAATTGTAGGATATATGGTTTAATGTAATGAAAGAGTGCTTTCATGTTTTTTGTTAGGTTGATTTCGTTTAGAGGTGTATCAACCTCTATGGCTATTTAATGCCAAAATCTAAATATTTTGAACACAATTTTAAGGCCATTGTATGCCTTCAACTACAGATAAAATATATTGTTGTAAAATGTATTTCTGGTCATCGCACTTTAAAAATGTATTGTTTGATATTTTACTATAAATAATTATTACTGGTAATTTTTTAGTGTAAAATGTATTGTTGGTATTTTTACTATAAATATGCATTTTTATACCTTAATAGTGTTTGTTTTTGTTTGTGCGGTTACTATTTGTCCATAGTTGGGGCCCCCTAACAGGTGCTACCATCCCGGCTCAGGGTGAACCTGGAGACAACAGAAATTTAGATGTGGTTCCATGTTCCCGAAAACCTTCAATCTCCTGATCAGTGGTCTTGCTGCCGGATGTAGTTTGTCGTCATACCCAGGACTTCCACCGAAAGTTGCCAATTTCGAGTGTGAAAACTAAACGAATACCTATTACGACGACGATGGCAACTGGTTCTTTAATTGCAGTCAAACTTAATTTCGCATTTATTGTTCAAATTTTTTATTTGCCGTTGAGAAATTCGAACATATACGAAGAAAAAGTACGACATATGTTAATTGGTCATATTTGGAACAGTTGCAGATTCAATAACGTCGCATCGAAATATGGGCAATGTTTAACCTTCGTGACCACACAAAAACAAAAACAAAAAAACTGTGTGTTAAAAGGACGGTTATTCTCATTACACCGCTATTACTGTATACACTTTTGACTCCTTCGGAAATGTTATTTAAAAAAAAAAAAAAAAATACGATGATCAGAATTTTATAAAGCCTGAACAACAGTTCACTGATATTTTTTATAAAATTATGAATAAAAAATGTTTTAATAGCTATTTATAAAATTGTAAATAATCAATATGGCATTGTAGCTGGTTTACATATTTTGATAATTTTGTATTTTTTAAATGAATTTTTAAATAAAAAGATTTATTTTCAAATGTATTTCTTTATAAAATGGTAAATAATAAATCTTAGAAGGTAAATGATAAATATCGCATTGTACTTGGTCCATATATTTTTTATAATCTTGTAAATATAATTGTCGAGGGAGTTTAAAGTGTATAAAAGTAATAGCGGTGTCAAGGGAATAACCGTCCTTCTGACACAGCGTTTTATTTTTTTTTTACTATCGCCGTGAAATCTAAATATCTTCAAAGATGCTGAATCGCTTGTCTGTAAATTTATTAAAATTGTTTGTTTTTTGTAAATATTAATTTTCATTAAGTTAAAAAAATAAAATTTTTTGATTGTGTAAATTATTTATAACATTCTCAGATTGAGGAATCGGAGAGTCGAGTTCGAATTCCAGTCGAATCCATTACATTCACTTACGTGGTAATACCCTTGCTTGAGAAAGGTTATGAACCCTCTTCTTCTACACCCCACCAGCTATGGGTAAATATAGCAGGACAGGCCGGGTTCTATAGACTTGGATGTTAACTGGTCTACTGCAAAAAGAAATGGCAACCTACTGCAGGAAAGAAATTGTCATCAGTCATGTATCGAAAGATACATGATTGCCTAAGCGTATATCACGCACGGCACATAATTGATTGAATCTTCTTCATCAAGCCAGTCAAATGTCCAAGGAATAAATTTAACTTCGATGGCATTCCTGCATAATGTCATCAAATTTGAGACTGCCTCAAATTGGGACCATTAAATTAAATTCACATTATTATACCTTAAAGAAATACTACTACTAATTTTTTTAAACAGGGTTTGGAGAAAATAGTCTTTTTCTTTAAACGCGCAATCAGTGTGACTATATACTAACTACTTCATCGCCAAGTTGTGGAATTGATTTTTATCTTTATTTATAAGCACTGTAATAATAACAACTTACATGATCTAACCTAACGTGGTTCCGTGGTGTAGTGGTTATCACGTCTGCTTAACACGCAGAAGGTCGCGAGTTCGAAACTCGCCGGAACCTCTAGCATTTTTAAAAAATATATATATATAAAAAAGCCAGAGGTTCTTTATTTTACTTATTTATTACTTTTTTTACTTATTTTTTACTTTATTTTAAAAATCTTCAAATTTCAACTAACAGATAAAAAATTGCTTTCTTATTAATTTTGTAAAATGCCATACGTAGGCGAACATGGCCCCTATCAGCTTCCTTTCACGGAAAGTGAATTGATCGGGACTTCTAGCGGTGTGATTTCCTGTTTCCCTTTCTCACAATTTTTGAAATCCAGTTGATTGATGATAATATCTTACTTTATTAAAAAAAACTTATTTTTCTCCAGAGGCAATCGTAGTTTAATACTTCCTTTATATTAAACATGTAGCTTCACAAACATGTAGTCTTTATGAACATGTAGCATTTCTGTCCTATGTTATGATCCATCTCAATGTTGTGGACTTGCGTGTTGTAGTATTTTAGGTGGAGTTCGTATTCACTTGTAAACAATTAAAGAAGAAGCATAGAAAAGCTTGGCTTTCTACCACAAACTGTTTATTCTCTTCTTTCTTTAAGCTGTAGTGAAACAAATTTCTCAATGTCTCTTGGGCACATCCGTTTTTTTGGCCCATACGGTAAAGCATCGTATTATGGATCAAGCTCATGTCATCTTTGCGCAGAGTTGGTCTGTTGATTTTGTTTAGCGGCATATCAACACCTAATGCCGAAATTTAATGCCGAAATTTAAATATTTTGTTTGCAATTTTATGGCTTCAAATCGATATATTTTGTACATAATTTTATACTTTGATTATAGGTATATTTATTAATTTCCAGGGTAGAGATGGCGGGGGGAGAATTGACTCAATAATGAACAACAAAAAAAAAAACAAGAAAAAAAAAACAAGAAAAAAAAAAACAAGAAAAAAAAAAAAAACAGAATATTATTTGGGAGAGAAAATTTATTTGCCGGAACTAAATGTATAACAAGGAATCAAATTGTGCGCCAGCTTTGGCGGATAAAACAGGTCACGTGGAATGCTGCCGCGTAGTGATATCAAGTAGTGTGGAGATAGGATGTACAGCCGCATCACTACATGGGCAAAGAACTACTTCAGTTGATATATTTAACAATGTTTTTTTTTTAGATATGTAGTTTATAGATCATAAAATGTATTGCTTTTAATTTTATCATAAAAATGTATTTCTATATTTATTTAGTTTTGCATTTTGTCTGTTTAGTATAAAAATGTATTGTTGCTAATCTTGTTATAAAACTGTACTCTTGAATTTTGTTTTTTAGAGATTCACTATATTTGCCCATAGTTGGGTCCCTAACAAAGCGCAGAGTTAGAACGACCAAAGATAATTTTCATTTACTTCATATAGGTGGTGGTTTTGGAAGATACGTACACACGACATACGTTGGAAAGTGAAAAGTAAATTCATTCGTCAGCAGACCAAAGAAACTAACATCACCAGAGGCAACGTAATTACCCCATTGTGTTACATCATAGAGCAAGGGGGGCGGGGAAGAAGAAGAGGAAGGAAAATGTTTGCCTTTTTATAGACTTGGTTAGCGCATTAACAAGTGGATTAATCATATTTCCTGTTCTACTGCATCATAGGAAAATATATTTTATATATATTTTTTTTAAATTATTCATTATTATTTTTATTGATTTTATTCCATTTTCCCCACAGACTTTTCACGTGATGAAAAAAGTGTTAACACGAAAAACTTATATTGATATGGATTCTTCTTTGATATTTCATGTCTTTTTTCAGCTTTCATAGCAATCCACAACTTGTTGTTCCAATTGATTTTTATCATTTTCCTTTGTCTTTGTTCTGCCCATTACGTTATGTACGTTACTCGTTTTTTCCTCTGCTTTTCTTGCTTTCAAAACACCGTGTAAGTATTGAATTCTCCAAGCCTTTTCTTCATTATGTGGCTGAGAAATTTTGGTTGTCTCTTAGACTCTTTCTGATTATAAGTATAAGTTTGTTTTTTTTTTACTTTTTGCTTTGAAGAAGAAATTTTATAAGTATAGACTTGAAGAAGACTTCGCATGGAACCGGAAATCTAATCTTAAACATGACCCAACAAATGTTGATACGTCGGTAAATTAAGAGAGCTAGACTTAATTAGAGAAAACTTCTCCAACATGAGCTGACATATTTATCTATTGTTCCGCTATCTTCCAGATCTACAGTACTTTCTCGATTATCCGGAAACCTTGGAACAGAGGTTGATAAATTTGTTTGTTTCAAAATTACGGATAATTGAACACCTAAAGCATAAAAAGAATAAACTCATTTTCTGAAAGAAATTTAACATTTACGAGGGTCTGATGAAAGATACTCTCATAGAATGATACTCTCATAGAAAGATACTCTCACAGAATGATACTCTCATAGAATGATACTCTCATAGAATGATACTCTCATAGAATGTGACCAAATGAGGTTTATTTTTCAGCATACTCTGCCCTTGCGGTCCATACACTTCCTCCATCGGTGTTGCATTGCTTGGATCACATTGGTGATGAAGCTTTCATCCTATTGGCTAAAAAATCATCAACAGGACATATGACGTCATCATCATTGCCATACTGATTCACAGCCAAGTGGTAAACAGATGATAGTCAGATAGGGCCAAATCAGGAGACTAGGAAGGGTGATCAATTATTTTAAAGCTACAATCACGTACATTAGACCTTGTGTCATCTTCAAGACTTTTCAGTTTTTTTTATTTTCCAATAGGTGTGGTAACGGATGACGGCCCGGATTGAGGAATCGGAGAGCTGAGTTTAAATTCCAGTCGAATCCATTACATTCACTTACCTGCTAATACCATTGGGAAAGGTATGAATCCTGTTCTTCTCTCTCCAGCTATGAGTTTTAGTCAACAAACACGATAGGAGGCACGGTGGAGTAATGGATAGCGGCTTGGATTGAGGAATCAAAGAGCCGAGTTCGAATTCCACTCGAATCCATTACATTCACTTACGTGCTAATACCCTTGGGAAAGTTATGAATCCTTCCCCTCTCCCCCAGCTATAGATAAATAGCTGGGCAGACCGGGTTCTATAGCCTGGATGGCAACTGATCTACAGCAGAAAGAAATTGCAACCTACTGCCTCGTCAGTCATATATCGAAAGATACATGATCGCCTAAATGTATATCACGCTTGGCACATAACTGACTGTGTAATTTTCCAATATTCAAATACCAAGATAGTCTCAATGCATGTGACCAAGTCAGGTTTTTATTTTCAACATAGAGCCTCTTGCGCTCCACATCCTCCTTCTATCGGTGTTCCTGGGTGCCATGAAGATTTCATCCTCTTGGTCAAAAAGTTATCAACAGTTGATATACTTCATCATACTGCAATACTGGTTCCAAGCTAAGTGTTTTTTTCATGTTGGGAAGCAGATGATAGATGGCGCCAAATCAGAAGAACAGAGACGAGGAGTAACCAGCTCAAAGCCATAGTTAAGCGCTGCAGCCATTGAAATCAATGGGCTGCATTATCGCTCCTATGAAACAAGACCCCTTTTTCAGTTTTCCTGTGCGTTTGATTTTGATAGCCTTTCGTAGCTTCCTCAGCAAGTTGGTATAATACTCTCCATTTATGGTATGTTCCTTTTGAAGATAATCAATAAACATGATGCGTTTTGCATCCCAAAAAAACTGAGGTCATCATCTTCCCTGCAGATGAAACGATCTTGTCCTTCTTTGGAGCAGGTGAAGAAGGGTGTTCCCATTGCATGGATTTTCTCTTTGTCTCTGGCTCAAAGTGATGAAACCGACACTCATCTTGGGTTAGGAAACGTTCAAGGAAACCAGCTAGATCTGCCTCAAACAACAGATTTTCCCATGATGCTCGCTTTTGATCAAGTGTCAGAAGACGTGGCACCCGACCTTTATTATTCCAAGTTCATTATGCAGAATATTCTCAACTCTTTCACGGGATATGTTATTAGCATTGGTTATTTGATTTATAGTCAATCACCTGTTATCCGTCACCATGTGGGGAACCCAATCAATGTTTTCCTCAGAGCAGGAAGTCCAGATCTTGGGTCATTTTGAAGACGCTCCGCTCCTCCAAAATTTAATCGCCTACATTCGTACTGTGGATATAGCTAAAGCGTCACCCGATAATGTAGCAACCATGTCAACATGAATGTCCTTGGAGGTTAAACACCTTTTCTTCAAGTACTTGATAACATCACGATGCTAAACGTTGTCCATTTTTCAGAAGAAATCGATACGGCAGTTTGTCCAGTATAATAGCGGTAAATTCAGAAAGAAATATTTTTAGCTATTATGAGTTTTGCAGAAACTGAACATCATCCTAGAATGTTTGCCTTAATGTTCAACACAAATTTGTAAGCGTGGTAACAATGATCCAGTAGCTTTGCAGATGTCTAGAGAAATTTAATTCCAAGGTTCAGTTGAGTTCTACTTCAATGAATCAATATCGACAATGTCAAGACGACCGTTTTGAAAATGAGTTTTGAATATGCTCCAAATACAGTAATCCATAACCTTCAGATCTGGGATTTTGGAGGGCCACTGAGGTGGACCAATTAGAGCTGCTGAATTTTCTCGAACAATAAATTTGCCACTTTTTTTTTTTTTTTTTACTGGGAACCAGGTAGTTGTTTTTTAAAGTCTTCTTTGAACAGCCAGATGTCAGTTTTCTTGGAATAAAACAATACAGCTATCAATAAGAAGAGCTGAAATTGATTCATGTAAAATTTGACTCCTTCATTGTCAATCAAACCGCGTATATTATCAAATAACCTTTTCAAACGCTTTGTCCACGGTTTTATCTCATTTATAGTTTTATGAAAAATAAAATAAAATAAAACAGGTGTTAAGTGACTTTGCTACGTGCTAGGAAAACGAAATTAAATTACATTTCCCAATAAAGCATGCTTCACGTGTGAGACACGGATCTGAGAGTTGCATAAGCCATAATCTCTGGCATACCAAACTGTGACAATTCAAATGTCCTTTGTATGGAAACAATTAAAAGAAATTATAAGAAAAAGGATCTGAGTTTTTATCAAACGTTAAATAAGGCTTTCTAAATTCTCAAAACGCTTGTCTGAGACGAAATATTAGAATGGGTTCAGTAAATTATGTGAATTAATAATATTATACATGCTATTTATGCAGGAATAGCTAATTTTTAAGGTTTTTCTATAAATAGAAGTGTGTTATTTCGGTTAAAATGTTTTTCAGTTAATTGTCAAATATCGTATGGATGTGCATATTTGCATATGTTTTTATATGTATATGCCACACACACACACACACACACACATATATATGATTTATTTTATAATTATGAAGATGAATTAGATAAATTAAATTTAAGATATATATATATATATATATATATATATATATATATATATATATATATATATATATGTTGTAACCTAGGGTAGGTAAGCGAATAGAATAATCACACGGAGGTTGGTAATGAAGAAAAATACTTATAAGGACAACACATATACGATTCGCCAGCGGCGCGTAGAAGTAGTAGTCAACTGCTAGAAGGGAGTCAAGTGAATTCCACAATGAATCGCCAACTGAAGGATATCTACCAACCGCCCACGTGGATAGATGTGGCACAAAGCCGGATTTAATCTTCGGTATCCGAGCCCGTAGACACGGTCCAAATTTCCCCGTAGATCCCATATAAAACGTAGTTGGGTACCTATTTCCCGAGACGAGACTCTGCCTTTTGATATAGCCTCGTCTGGGAATCCTCTCTGCTCTGACACAGACAGCTAGAGACGAATCTCCACCTGCAGAGCAACATACAGTATTTACGACTATATTTATGTGAATACCCATTTTTGTCCGTCGGTATGCTACAACAATATATATATATATATATATATATATATATATATATATATATATGAAGAAAAATATACGGAAAAAACAAACAAAAATCCTCATATGCAATTATGCTGTTTTAATGTTAATATAATGTCAACGTCGGACGTTTCGGTCTTGTAGACCATCTTCAGGACTTATTCATAAAACATAATTAACATTAGACTATATTTAATTTAACATGAAAAGTCGATGGACATAAGAGTAAGACTAATCAAAACAGACAACTGAAATTTTTCAAGATCAGCGTTCCGTTTCAATATGATCACGTCGGTGTCACGTGGGCGATGTTGTGAATATAGTATTTTGAATGAAAAATGAAAAAATTTTTATTTTAATCTAAAACTTATATGTACGTTTGTCTGTTTTGATTAGTCTTACTTTTATGTCCATCGTCTTTTCATGTTGAATTATATATAGTCTAATGTTAATTATGTTTTATGAATATATACTGAAGATGGTCTACTAGACGGAAACGTCCGACGTTGACATTATATTAACATTAAAACAGCACAATTAATTGCATATTAGGATTTTTGTTTGTTTTTTCCGTATATTTTTCTTCATATTGTCGGATCTATATCCATATATTTGCTTACATATATATATATATATATATATATATATATATATATATATATATATAGATAGATAGATAGATAGATAGATATTTCACTCCTTTTTATATATGTGATGATGATTGTTATTATTTGACGTAAATTAGATGATGAGGATTTAAATTTCGATTTGATTCCAATGTATTTCACTAGCTGTCATTTGTACTTCCTCCTCCCACACCTGTTCATTGTTTTGACACTTTGCTTCCTCACCCCTCTCTTCAATAAGATAAATACACAGATAAATCTTTCTACATCAAGCAGTTTTGACTTCCTGTTCTCTTGCGATTTATTTTTAAATATTTCTTAACATATTGTCTGAATAAATTTAAAATATTTTGTAATCCCTGTCTGATGAGGCAGGTAGTATTACAAACTTACCTGTCGAAATAAATTTATTATCGAATGTTTCGAGATATGTTAAGTTTTTCCTTTGAGGTATATTATATTGCTCTATATACAATACATTAAGCTCTCTTCATGGATCGAACTTTTTAATATTTTATATTAAAAAGACCTACTTGGATTATCTTTTCCACTTACGGATTCGATATATATATATATATATATATATATATATATATATATATATATATATATATATATATATATTATTTATATATTATATATGTGCGGTACTTATTGGAAAACACTCAATATCAGTGATAGAGCTAACATTTTTTTGGATTGATGTGAGTTTGTGACCCTGGGTTTCACGCTATTTGCGATCGTCAGACAAACTCTCTCTCTATATTATTATTATTATTATTATTATTATTATTATTATTATTATTATTAAATGGATTAAGCCCGACAATTATTTAATATATTTTCTGTTTATACGTTATTTTTATAGATACAATTTATTTAAGTAAATAATCTGTTTTTAATTAAACAATATTAATTTAATTTACTGGCCTGAATGTTCGAGAAATTTTGTAGAATATATGCGTTCTCCGAACATGTATTCCTATACGGAAACCGTCATTTGACATGACGTGCTGTACCATTCAGTTACAGAGAAGCGTCTGGTTAGCAATTTCGAATTATTGTTTATGAACACACAATCTTCGACGATTTTTCCCGATCGATCAATTCTGCTCACGAAACGTATCTTAACGTAAATAATGGCAGCATATTATGAAATGGATTATATATATATATATATATATATATATATATATATATATATATATATATATATATACATATATATTATAATTATATTATATTATTATAATTATTTTTAAAAAAATATGATTCCTTCGCTATATAAGAGTTCTCATGTTTAAAAAATGAGAGCCCAAAATTTATTATTAAAATTAAATTGAATTAAAATATCAAGCGAAAATTTAGGAATAACTAATCTTGAAATTTACGCATCTTTAAAAGCATGCTCATTCGTAAAATTAATTACTATGGAAACGGCTGGATATCTCTCTGTTTTATATATATATATATATATATATATATATATATATATATATATATATATATTTATGAATAAAAATGACAATAGGAAAACTGGTAATTGCTGACGCATTTCGTCCAATGTGGACTTTATCAAAGCAAAATACGAAAATGAACAAAGTAACTAATAAAAACAATGAAATGATATGGCTATTGTGGATGAAATGATATGGGTATTGTAGGCTTTTGAATGTGTTTTCTATGTATGTTTCTTCTTTAAATAAGTATTGAGGACTACAGATTCTTAATGCTCTAAGATAGAAACCTATAATAATTCCAGATTTAATTTTTGAAGGGTGGTTTGAGTTTTTTCATCCACAACGCAAGAAGAAAGGCATACAAAATATACAACCGCAACAAGACTAATAACATAATCCGCAATAGTAAATCACATGAAAACAGATACATAATACTACCGACCAATTCTGTCACGTCCACTATCCAGAATAACCTATCCCATCTAAATAATCTTGAAATAGTCACAAACACTTCCAAAACCATTATGGATATACTAAGATCTTCAAACAATAATAGCACTAATATTTCTGAAGCAGGCATTCATAGAATAAATTGCCAAAACTGTTCCTCTCAATATATTGTAGAAACAAGTAGAAGTTTGAAAAAACGCATTTATGAGCACAAAAGAGACCTCACAAAAAACAACTTAGTTAATGCACTAGTCATACATAGAAATAAATTCAACCATAATTTTGACTTTAAAAATGCTACACTCATAAAAAAAAAAATAACTCACTCAGAAGGAAAATTCTGGAGGGTGCCGCCATAGTAAACTACCCAAATATTAATCTACGACCAGGTTTTTTCCCTATTTCACCTTTCTTAACAAAATTAATGCTCTTACAAACAAATATACACAACAGATTCATAAAATCAAAAGAAAATGGTTGAATACATCAACACAGTTATAATGACAATATTCTCCACACGTGACAATTACTGACGTTATTTTTCAGTTAAAAATATGAAAATAGCGTTTCTCTACATTCCAGTTGCTAGGTACATTCTGTTTTTGTTTTTATTAGTTACTTTGTTCATTTAATTTCATTTTCGTATTTTGCTGTTGAAAAAGGGCAAAGGTGGTGGGGGGAACCTAGATGATTACAGGCCCATAACTCTGCTAAACACAGAGTTAAAGATTATGGCCAAGATCCTGCAGGAGCGTTTGCAGTCAGTTGCCGAGTCTCTGTTGGGACCTGAGCAGACTTGTTCTGTGAGGGGCCGAACAATTCAGAGCAACCTGCATCTGATCCGCACGATCATAGAGGGTGTAAAAGACGACGAAGAAGCCGCGCTGATCAATTTGGATCAGTCCAAGGCATTTGATAGGGTCGACCATCGCTACCTTGCAGCTGTCCTGCAGGCCGCTGGATTCGCACCCAACTTCTGCCGCTGGATTAGCCTCCTGTATCGCTCCCCCAGTGCGGTGGTACAGGTGAACGGAAGGCTGTCAGACGCGTTCGTGCTGTCTAGGTCGGTTCGTCAGGGTTGTCCGCTGTCGCCTCTCCTTTATGCTTTGGCGTTGGAGCCTCTCCTTCGCCGGCTGAAGGACGAGACCGGCAGTCCGGCCCTACGTGGAATTGCCGTTCCTGGAGGGTCTCGAGCCAGGGTTTCCGCGTACGCCGATGACGTATCTGCTTTCGTGTCGTCCCGCAACGACATTGAGGTGGTACAGAAGGCGCTTGATCGGTACGAGAAGGTGACAGGGGCCAAAATAAACCGCGACAAGTCGTCCGGCTTGCGGTTAGGTGCCTGGAAGGGGGTCGCTCTTCCGGGCCGCTTCGGTTGGACAGACGGTCCTGTCCGCATTCTTGGAGTGTGGTTTGGGCCTGACCTCCAGCTGGAGAAGAATTGGTCTGAAGTACGAGCAAAGGTCGATTCCGCCGGTCAGACTTGGAATCGACGGAGGTTGTCCGTGAAGGGCAGGGCGGAGGTGTGTGCTACATACATTTTCCCCCTGATTCTTTATCGATTGTCCGTACTTCCTCTCTGTAAGACTCACAAGAAGGCGCTCGAGCAATCGCTATCCTCCATTTTATGGAGGGGACGCGGGAATCGGGTCGACAGACGAGTCTGCACTAAACGTCCGTGTCATGGGGGGCTGGGAATGCCGCACCTGCCGAGTCACATCCGTGCCTCTAGGTTGGCTTTCCTACGCCGTGCATTGACTGGAGGAGATCCGATTCTGGAGGGGATTGTTAGGGACGCGTTCCCTGGCCTTACCATCAGTCCCCCCATCTCGCGGGTTGAGCGCGGTCGTAAACCCCGGGATCAATCGGTTTTCCTTCGCGAGTGTCGGTCGGCCTTGAGGGCCGTTCCCCGGTCCAGTGACCTTTCTCGGCCTAGGAAGGTCTTCTATCGTGAATTAGTGGAGAGGCCCGCGAAGGATCTCCTACGAGATACGCTCGGCTTGTCGGAGGAGGAGTACTGCTCCTACTGGTCTTGGGCGCCAGCGGCGGATTACCTCAGTAACCCTGAGTTTTCGCTTAGCTGGCGATTGGCTCGGAATCGGCTGCCTCTCAACGACAAGGCTTTCATATGGGGCTTGGCGGATTTGCCAGACTGTGAACGGTGTGGCCTTGGCTTAGAGGAAACGGCTGCGCACGCCTTCTACCATTGCCCCCATGTCCGCCCCTTATGGGACCATGTCGGCGAGCTGACGGCTCGTCTCGCTCCCGAACAGCTTGTGTCCATTGATCGCGCATACGCGTGTGACAATGTGTCGCCCCCGTATTCCGGGATGAAACGGATGGTGTTTCTGACGCTGATGGCCACGGCTCGAATGGTGATTTGGACGACGCGAAAGGAGGAAGTCTTGCGAGGCAATCGTCTTTCTCATTCGGATCTGATTCGATTCTTTGAGCATCAGCTCAAGATGAAGATTAGATCGGATAGAAAACGATTGCATTCGACAGTCTTTAGCGAAAGGTGGGTAAAAGAAGCGAGCTTGCTTCGTGTGAACGGGGCTAGCCTTGATTTTCTCTTCTAGGTCAACCTATTGCACATCGGGGTGGCTTCCTGTGGAACCCTCCCCTTGGTTAGGTTAGACAAGCTTCAGTGTACCTAGTTAATGTGAGTAAGTGTTGTTCCTGGCCTGCATCCCGGCCGTTCTTTGGTTATGAGCCAAGTCGAGATTCCCATCCTCCCCAGTTTGTTTTGACCCCCGCCCCATTTTCATCTCGACTGGGTCAGTTTTATATTTTCCCATTCCAGCCTAATATTTTATACTTTTTCCCACTCCCTTAGCGAGAGCGTCTCTTGATTTTGTCCCCTGGGCAGAATACAGCGGCCTCTCTGTTTTATGGGTTGGACGGTCCCTACTAACATCAATTTTGATTAGTTTGTATTTGTGTTTATTTTAAGTTTATTATTGGGTTCATTTCCCTCCCCTCTCATTTTATCATTATTAGAATTGTATATATATATATCATCATTAGAATTTTCATGGTATGGGGCGCGATTTTGGCAGGTCTCCCTTGAGAGCACGTGGTATTATGGTGGTTGAAGGATTGTTTGGTGATGGACGAGTTCTTTTGGTGAATGTGTAAAATGTAATGTACGAATGGGTCGCGAATCTGATTAGCTAGGTATAAGATAGTTAGTGTTGACCAGCCTCTACCCCTCCCCTTTATTGGCCTTGTGCCACAATTTGTACTTTTTGTTCAAATAAATACCAGTCCACATTGGACGAAACGCGTCAGCAATTACCAGTTTTTTCTATTGTCATTTTTATTCATAAATATTGTCTATCTACTGATTAATTCGGAGAAATTTTCATATATATATATATATATATATATATATATATATATATATATATATATATATATATATATATATACTAGGTTGGTACAAAAATAATGACGTAATAATGTCGTTTTTGACGTTAAAAATTACGTCAAAAAACGACATTATTACATCATTATTTTTGCACCAACCTAATATATATATATATATATATATATATATATATATATATATATATATATTAACATGAGAGTAAGATAATTTAACCCTTTGAACATTAGTCATTAAGATGATACGTTTGTCAATACAATTGCTTCCCCAAACTGAAATTATTTAGAACTCATGTTAATGCTTCACAAACCAAATTGATTCCATTTTACAGTATATAATTTATTATACAAGACAATGTTTCCCAGTAAAACTGTTTTTATTAGAAATATTTACGGTAATTTATATGTAGGTGTGAGATATTACATAACTCGATGGGCGGTTTAAGTTAGTGAGTGTAAAAATATTTCATGTCGGTTAGGTTTCGCAGGTTAATAATCACAATGAATCGGCAAAATGATAGACATAGGTTCGGTTTAGATTCGAGTCAAAAATGTGGACTTTGGCTCGGTTTAGATTACCGTCAAGAAGGTGGTAGACACAGGTCCGGTTTACACTCGAGTCAAGAAGATAGACGCAGGTAAGGTCTACACTGGAATCAATAAGGTACACATAGGTCCGGTTTACCTTCGACTCAAAATCTAGACTTTAGTCCAGTTTACACTAGCGGCAAGAAAGTAGACACAGATCCGCTTTGCACTAGAGTAAAAAAAAGCTAAATATAGATTCGATTTACACTCGTGTCAAAAATGTTGACTTTGGTCCGTTTTACACTAGAGTCAAGAAGTTAGACACGGGTCTGGTTTACACGAAATCACGAAGGTAGTCATTGGTCCTGTTTTATATTATCCTCAGAAAGGTAGACGCGGTTTTTTGCACTTGAATCAAAAAGATAGAAATAGACGCCCGAGTAAAAAATATCAAAAATGTTGACATAGATCGGGTTTTACACAAGAATAGAAAAGTGTAGGCATATGTCTGATTTTACACTCGAGTCCAAAAAGTAAACAAGGGTTCATTTTCTACTCGAGTTAAAAAGCTAGATGTTGGACCAGATTTTTGTTAGAAAGAAAACAACTCGAGTGTTCTTCATTGTAAATATATATAATAATGTAGTTATTAAATCTATTTTGTTCAATGTCTGATATATAAATATCGGTTTGTGCTTTAAGAATGGTCTAATATCTGAAGAAACAAAATACCGAAAAGACATTCAGTGATGCGATTATCATATTAGAAATTGGTCAAAAAAACAATCAAAAAAGAATTTGGAAACCTTAGCAAGACAAGGCCAAGAAAAAACTGATTTTAAAAATGTCAGAAAAAGAAATTTGAAAAAAATTAAAAGGGTAATGGTCAAGAAAAAAAAAGAGGATTTCACCAGCGAGAAAAGCTGTTTTTTGCGAATATAAACAAAAAGAAATGATGTACAATAATAACAACATTGAATAAAAATAGGAAAAACAATCAAATTTAAATAAAAATCATAAAGAGAAACATATAAGTGGGACGAAGAAGTACATGAAAACTGATTTCTCAACAGTAATTTCTAGTGATGAATATAGAGCTATTAGGTTGGTGCAAAAGGTTGGGAAATAGGAAGTTGATTGGGTTGTGCCAAACTTTCAAGTGGGGTGGGAAATAAGTAGAAGATTAACAGACAATCATTCTATTTACCAGAATATATATATATATATATATATATATATATATATATATATATATATATATATATATATATATATATATATATATATATATATATATATTAGGTTGGTGCAAAAATAATGTCGTTTTCTCACATATGTTACTATGTGAGAAAACGTCATTATTTTTGCACCAACCTAATACATTGGATGGACACGACAGCTAGACTAGAGTTTTGGTCCTTCAGAGAACTCTTCATCAAACACAAAAGACAACGGTGGGGAGATTAATGTTTTCTACTGGTATTATAGGCAGTAAAATTATATTCCTTTAGATCTGATGATCGTATCAAGTCAAAGGTCAAAAAAAAAAAATAAATACAGCAACAACAAACAAACAAATAAAGAAAAGACGCGCTCAAAAAGCTTAGCAATATATTAAGAAACAGTATAATTTCGTTAGAAACAAAAAAGTGATTTCAACTGTTATGTAATTTTAGTCCTTCTATGTGGCAGTTAATGCTGGAAAATCTCCTTACTGATGAAGAGAACTGAGAAAACAATAATTTCGCTCTGCAGAAGGATGCTGAGGATACCATAGACGGAGTATGTGAGCAACGAGAACGTTTTAATGAAAATGGGAACCAAAAGTGCTCTTATACTCAGAATCAGAAAGAGACAGCTGCAATTTCTGGGAAGGGGGTATGGAGAATTTGGTACTCAAAGGGATGTCATTGGTTGACCCCTAAAGGTGAACACATATTCAACCCTAGGGCATAAACACCTGAAAAAAAACGATATTACATCTCAAAGTGAAAAATGATTTCGTGTGATGCGTTTCATTCTATCATTGAACTAAAAAGATCTTTACGTTGATGCGACTACACATGCGCAATGAAGGATAAGGGAGACAATAAGAATTTTAAATTCTTTTTTTCTACATATATACTTTGAGCATATAATCTAGCCAATTTCATTTAGTGTATTTGTTTTTTTTTTAATCGGATTTACCCTAAGCAAGGCATTAAAGCCACTAAGACATAAAGGGTTACTGATTGTAAAAGAATTAGAAAACAGAATCATTACTAAGGGGCGAGAACAAAAGAAGAGTAATCATGAAAACAGTAGAGAGCAATTGATGGTGAATTTAAATTTTTGAAGATCAAAGTTAGAGGGAAAGCATGGAGCTGGGAGAGAGTTCCACAAGCGAGAAGTGCGAGTAAAGAAACTGTTAGCATAGAACTTACGGATACATCTAGCCAATTCAATTGTAAATTAATGAGACCTTGTTGCCAATCTAGTACTGCTCTTGGTACCACAGAGAAGAGCTTATCCGGATAATTACAGTGAAAATATTTATAGAAAAGGCAGAGGGAAGCAACTTTACGCCGGTGGGAAAGTAATTGAAGACGCCAGATCAGGAGCAATAATATTGATTATTTTCCTTTGGATTTCATCAAAGATCTTTTAATATATAGAAGGGGCACCGCGCTATTTGTAGTAGCAATATTTCCAAGCATGGACGAATGTATTGTGTATGCGTGTGTGTGTATGTGTGTTTATTTGTATGTATGTGCGTTAGCCCCGTCTTCACGGTCAAAATATGGGTCTTAAATTTTCGTCTATCGCTGTAAGGTCAAGCAATTCTGCATTCAACTCCACGCCTGGCTTCCCAGTATATATATATATATATATATATATATATATATATATATATATATATGTGTGTGTGTGTGTGTGTGTGTGTGTGATTGTGTCAAATATAAACATAACCTCATCTACACGTAAAAAAAGATTCAAAATAATAGGACCCTTAATAATAAAAAAGAAAAAACCAACACGCAATAATATTAACTACGAACACAGCCACAATGTGCTGACTGTGTTCGGAAAATGAAACATCCCTACAACTCTAGATACATACACACAACCCATGCACTCAGTTAAAAAACAAACATAAAATTATATATATATATATATATATATATATATATATATATATATATATATATATATATATAATTAAACCTAGAGAGCCAGATAAACCTACAAAGGTTTCACCTAAGCGGATCGTCAGGCCAGGCCAGCCTACCCTGACGATCCGCTTAGGTGAAACCATGGTAGGTTTGTCTGGCTCTCTAGGTTTAATTGGGTCTGCTCTACTCATTATATTGAGCACTTTACTTAGTTATTTTGGGCACTCGCATTGGGGTTTTTTCTTTGGGCCTTGGACTTGCATGCTGGATGATTATTTTCGGCTAACATACATGTTCTTGGTTTTTTCTTCTTTTATACCTTTTTTACCTTTGGTATTGGCTTGTTTATTTGCAAATCAAGACACCGAAGGTTTTCCGAGCGAGTATAGTTTCTTATACTTATAAGATTTCTATTAATAATATATATATATATATATATATATATATATATATATATATATATTAGAAGAAAACATTTTAAAATCGCTACACAATAGCTTTCGTGCTTCAGTACTCCGTTGTACCTCTTCAGGCAAATGGTAAGTGAGGATAACATTTTGCTTTTGATATTTAAAAAAAAAAATTGATTTAATCACCAGTCACTTACCATTCGTCTGAAGAAGTACAACGTAGTACCGAAACATTAAAGGTATTGAGTAGCGATTTCAACATGTTTTTGTTCTAATATTTAAAATAAAATAATGAAAATATATATTTGTTTGAGGGTGTATTCGTGTGTGTGTAATGAATAATTAGGCGGTAATTTGTTATTAAATCTTATTTTATTAAAGTTCACAGGCAAGGAGTGTTTGATTTAAAATATTTTTTATTACCGTTCTCCGTTTTTGTTCGAGTGAATGTAGGTGCGTTGTAAGTGCATGTAACAAATTTCCAAAATTTTCTGATCTGTCCTTTTCGATGAGTACATACCAAGGGTTTTTTTTATCCCGTGATCCATAGGGGTGTTTTTAGAGGGACCATGTGTACTACAGCCGTAGTAGAGGTGGTGTTTCTTGAGCAAGATAGCCTGACGGAGCCCAACCTTCTCCAGACCGGCTTTGAGTTCAGACTTTTTCCTTCTATTTACTTTATAGCTGGAGAAGGGGGAGGAGGAGAAGAAGAGGATTCATACATTTCGCACGTAAGTGGATGTAAAGGATTCGACTGGATTTCGAATTCGGATTGCTCAGTTCGCTATCCATTACTCCATATCAAGAATCAGTTCAGTTATGTGCCATGCGTGATACACGCTTAGGCGATCATGTATCTATCGATACATGACTGAGAAGGCAGATTTTTTTTTCGCGCCGTAGGTTGCCATTTCTTTCTGCGGTAGACCAGATTCCATCTATAGAACAGGTCTGTCCTGCTTTTTACTCATAGCTGGATAAAGACGTTGGGGGTGTGGAAGAAGCGGATTCATATATTTCCCAAGGGTATTAGCACGAAAGTGAATGTTATCGATTCGATTGGAATTCGAACTCGGCTCTCCGATTCCTCAATCTGAGCCTCTATCCATTGCTCCACCAAGGATAGAAAACTTTAACAGTTTGAGGAAAGGGAACTAAATTTGGATTCTAGACGTTGACTGGTTTTAAAACCCTTTTCTTTCTTAATGTCGTAGTTAAAGCACTGTGCATCCTGATGATGTAACATACTTGGCAATAAACAAGTGAAATTCTTCTTCCGGTTTCAATGCTGTTCCATACATTTAATATCCGGCGAAATCTGATTGGAGAAGATTTTAATTCAACTTTCGCTTATTGCATTTTGATCATAACGGCTTCTACTTTATTCTGATGATGGTCACGATCTTCCCCGGGCCGAATGGAGCAATTAGTTGTTAAATAGTCCAGAATCGCAAGTTGAAGAATATCATGTTCAGCTTGAGGTTCTTGATTTTAATGATCAAACCTTTAAGAAGATGAAGACGCTTTGTTTTTTTCTTTCTTCTGACACAACATACTTTTATATGAGAGAATTATACATAATTATCTCGAGTATATTAGTCGATCTATCTATCTATCTATCTATCTATCTATCTATCTATCTATCTATCTCAGTCTATTCATATCTGTCTATCTACCATATATACTCGCGTATCATGCGTCCCTTGAAAACCTAATTTTGTAGCTAATTTGACTACAGTAAATGGGTATAAAGTTTGGTCAACGGCGTAGCTAGGGCCAGCAGTACATAAATTAGCTTTAAAATTAGGCCTTCAAATCTAAGATCTATCTATCTATCTATCTATCTATCTATCTATCTATCTATCTATCTATCTATCTATCGCAGTGTATTCATATCTATCTATCTATCTATCTATCTATCTATCTATCTATCTATCTATCATAAAATTGTTCACATATTTGTTTATATATTGCGGCCAAAAATAAATAAAGTCAACTACGAATATAGCCACAAAGTTCTTAAATGTTTGTAACAGCAATGTGTTATAGAAAAAAATCTAAATTAAAATACTACAATTAAAAAATCTTTTTAAAAATCGCATAAGTTACCTCCCTTGCATAGAGGTAAAAATATTTTGAGTTTACGGTGTAAACGCATAACACAACCCCTGACAATGGTCTCAGATGAGATTGAAAGTACTTGGGTAAAAAATTATTTGAATTTTGGTATCTTTCTTAATCATTTTTTCTACAGCCACCAAGAAATTAATTCGTGGATTTCAAAAGATTGAAACTAAAATAAATAGACATAATACGTCTAAATTATTTAGCCAAACATGCTTGAATGAAAATATGCTGCCTAAATATCCATGTAAATATTTATATCAACATTCAAGGACCTGTTCATATCTATCTATTTATCTATTGTAATCTAGGGAAGTTACTGAATAGAATAATCAAAGGTTGGTAATGAACGATAATACTTAGGACAAGAACAACACATATAAGATTCGCTATAGGCGCGTATAAGTAGTAGTCAACTGATAGAAGTGAGTCAAGTGAATTGCAAGTGAATCTCCAACAGTAGACCAACATACAGTATTTACTACTGTATTTATGTGAATGGGGACATACCCATTATCATTTGTAGGTATGCTACAACACTATCTCATTCCGTTCTTTTTTCTTTACTATCTCTTTATATGCCAGTCTGCTGCTATCTGCCTCTGTCTGTTCGTCGACGCAACACAGTCTTTATACTCCTCTTGCAGCTTGTACTGTAGGTGTATTTGTAAAAGTTTCAACGCATACACTATGTGGACATTCACATGTCGGCCTCGGTCTATAGTCCCCCCTCTCAATGTATTCATCTGGACCCCCGCATTTCCATCTCGTCCCCTTCAAATATTCGGCATCTATCAAAAATGGGTGACAATCCCACACGTCATTTTCAATGCGTACACATTTCTATTTTTCCGTATCAAGTTAGCAACCTAATCTCTTTCCATAGAAACGTTGGGAAGATTTTCACTGCTCATAAATGGATCATGGCCCTCATTCGCCAACCCACCTCTCATGCCATAGTCATGTACAGTCCCTGTTCACGATCACATCTATATCTGTATATAAATTCATAATACGATCCCTTCTCCCCGGCTTTTTCATCTTTACATCAAGTGTCCATCGCTGTACCTAGTGACCCTTGCGTTCTTGAGTGCAAAAGAATAAAACAATTCTGAGCGTTTGTCATGTCCAAACGCCAGAAGGAATACCACTGGCATTCATTACCTTTTCACTCCTTTTACTAGTTATATATCTCAACCAAATAAAACGCTAGTCCTGTTTGAGACTTGTAAGTGCTTTTATTCTTGTTTTATTTCAAAAAGCATTTAATCAACAGATGGGACGCGGAATGCGCCATTATTCACACAGTGCAATTATGATATCGCACAGTGATACAGTTGACCTGTTAGTTAGTACTGGGGAACCACCGGATGTTGGCATGTGGAGATTTCGTAGATTAATAACGATTGTCTGCCGTTAACAAAGACACGGGGTAACATGGCCGATAGGTGTATGCCTCCTTATTTATTTTCTCACGCAGTCCCTCCCCCCCACGCTTGGTTTGTATTTTTTTTTTTTACGGAGCTACACAGTCAGGCATTTCCCATAGTAAATATATACAATCTGAATTTATCCTACGGTTTACGAAACTGATAGCTATATCATATGACCAGCAGCTATCTTTCGGTTTCTATCCTTTATAATAATAATAATAATAATAATAATAATAATAATAATAATAATAACATAGTAATTGGGCTAGTCCCGCCCTTCGTTAGTTCATACGACCCTTACGCCCTGCCAATATCTCATACGTCATGAACTATTCCGTTTTGATCGCGTGGAAAGACAAAAGACATATAAGAGACGCTACTTGGTTTCAGTAAAAAAAAGAAAGAAAGATAGAATTGCTTAACCTCTCCTGCAAGTACCTCATAAATAACAGACTATTTCGTTTTACCCGCACGAGAAGGCAAAGGACAATATCAAAGATGCTACTTGGTTTCAGTGAGAAAATGAAAAAAAAGAAAAGAAAGGGAGATAGAAATGTTTAACATCTGATACAGTTCAATGGAAAAAAAGTTGTCAATTTCAAATCTTTTCATTTGTATCCCCTTACTTCTTAAAATAACAACCAGCATTCATATTTATGATTGTTATTGCAATATTTTGTTAAAGTTGTTAAACAGAATTATTTAACGATGCTATGGGGGACTTTCTACGGGTACTTTTCTCTCGTGGAACTCGCCATGGGCTTATTCAATCATTAACTGAAGAAGTGAGATTCATCAGAAATTTCAAATAGGAAAACCGTGAAATTTTCACGGGTTAAAACTACATATTATTATTATTATTATTATTATTATTATTATTATTATTATTATTATTATCATCAAGTCCCGAGTAAATTACACAAATTTATTAATATATTTTTTAATGCTACAGTCTGCATTTTCAACCCATAACAGTTTCCGGATAGGAAGAAAAAATAAGAAAAGTGACAGTTTCTTCTTCTGTATGTCGTGCCTCTTCAGGATGGTGGCGATCGTGGCTCTCCACGATTTCCTGTTCTTTGTAGCTCTTAATAAATTTTGTCTTTTTGCTATCTTTCCTAAAGCTAGTTCAGTCCTCCATTCATTCAAGCTCTCTAGGTAAGTTATGCACTGTTTTCTTCTGTCCTTCTTGCCTTCAATCTGTCTTGTGAGTATCTGATTTTCCAAGCTATCTTTCCACCTTAATGTGCCCTAATTTCAACTGTCTCTTTCTGAGGTTAGGTGTGAGTGTCCTTTTTGTCTCTAAAACTTTGTCGTTTGCTAACATACTCCGTCCATGGTATACATTAAAAATCCTGAGAAATGTTTTCAACAGATCTTTCGGCCACGAAAGATGATTCAACTCCTCATTGCAAACAACTGCCTTTATTTAAGATGACCCCCGCCTCTAATCCCGCTTTGGGTCTCACATTCATTTTTGTCTCTTTACGACTCCACATCTCTCTCTGTTTTACTCTGTATGTCCTTCTCTCTTTCCGTTTCCCTGTGATACCAAGCGCGACACACACCATACATGGACACAAGTATATAATTAATATATAGATCATTATTGTAAATGTTCTTCTACTTTAGAACGTGGACGATCATGGCTCTCCACAACTTCCTCACTTTTGCATCTCTAATTAAAATTTTCCCCTTACTATACCTCCCATTTCCTCTTTTGCGAACCATTTTACACAATCTCAATAGGTAGGTTACTCGATGTTCTCCCCCGTCTCCAGTATCTCCTGTGAGTTACAAGTTCTCCAAGCCATCTTTCCTCATTCCCATGAATTTCAAATATCTCTTTCTGATTCTAAATACAGGTGCCCATTTAGTTTCCATTTTTCCTTAAAACGTCCTCTTTACTCAAATATTCTGGCCATGTCATTCTCAGCATCCTCCTGTAGAACCACATTTCTGTTGCTTCGAGTTTCTTCTTCATCTGTAAAAAAAAACTGTGCAGTGTTCAATACCATATATGCAATCCAGCACTCTCTTTGTTTTTAAGAAAATTTTCCTGTTTCTTAATACTTTGTTTAGTTTTTGGAAGGCATCTTTCTGCTATTTTAATACGCCTTCAGATTTTGGAGTCACATCTTCTGACATATGTTAAGATAGGAATTATGGTTTTCAGAGTAAAGAGTAAAGCTTTTTACACAACTTTGAAAAATTAGCGCTATACAATCTTCTTTCTTTCCATATAATCCTGTACTGGTTAAAATGAATATAAACATTTGAAAAAAAAATATTAAGGTTAGTAATAAAAAAAATACAACTAAGAGCTATAAAAGTGTAAGGAAGTTGTGGTGAGCCATGTTCAGGGTTCATAAAAAGAATTGTGTGCGGTTTGCCCTGGTTGAACTTATGAGAAACACGCAACATCCTTAGCTACCAAACTTGTAAAGAGACTATAGCGATGAAAGAAGATCACTGTCAACGAGGTTCAGAACGTCAAAATGGCTGCTTAAGAACTTTTCTAACCTTGACATATTTAGGAAGGATATTAGAATAATCCAGAACCTATACTAACAGCAAACCATCTGCTTATAGATAAAAAAAAAAAAATGAATTCAGTAAATATACAAAAATAGAAAGGGGTGTAAGACAAGGATGTGCCTTCTCATCAGTACAGTGTGGTGATTCTGAGAGAATTAGAAGTCCTACCAGTATTCATTTTTGGCGGCCACAATCTTAACAATATAAGATATTCAAATGACACAGTGTTGATAATGGACGGAGAATGGAAACTGCAATAACTCCTACAGAAAACAGTGAAGGAAAGCGAGAAGAAAGGACTAAACATCAATTGTAAGAAAACAGAATGCATGGTTGTCAACAAAAGGAACAGCTCAACATGTAAATTACAAATTGGAGATCAAGCAATGCAAAAATTTAAATATCTGGGAAATGTTTTAACAGAAGACGCCTTCATCCCGTCTTGAAAATGCCAGGTGTAACTGCAATCCTCTCCATAGTTCACAACCACATGATCGTCTGCCATAGTTCACAAGAACCACTATTTCCGGCTATACCAACGTGACAGCTCTCATCATAACAGGCACCTATTTGTTACTGCTCGTAAAAAATGTAAGCGAGATTTCAAAGAAGCCAATTCCCTGTTTGCTGAGAGAATGAAACACCGCATAGCCTCTAAAAAGTACTTCAATCGATTTGTGTTATCATCCTCTGCTAATAAAGCCAGATGCTTTGACCGTAAATGATCTTCAAACACTACTCTTTACTCATCTGGAGTATCCCCGCCTAACTTTCCACTTAGAACTGATTCTCTGTTGAGGGATATGAATATAACCCCTTCTATGGTTTCCTCTATGATCTCTAACCTTGATCCCCACAAAGCATGTGGGCCCGATGGCATCCCTGTAATAGTCATTAAGAGGTGTGCTACCAAACTAGCTACTGTTCCCTCTAAACTATATAATAAATGCCTCGCCTTCCCCTGCTTTCCTGCTTGCTGTAAGTCACTGCCTGTTATTCCAGTTTTTAAGAACTCTGGTGAACCGTTTGACCCATCCAACTATCGGCTTATTATTCTTTTGGGGGTAACCTCTACAGGCCCTAATCAATACTGAGTCGGTTCTCATACAAGTAATACGGTTTTCATTTCTCCAGATCAACTGCTGATATACTAACGATAATTGCAGAAAGAGTCTATCATGCGCCAGATAAAAACTGAAACCCGGGCAGTAGCATTGGACATATTTAAAGCATTTGACGGGGTCTGGCATTCAAGTCCCCTCCACAAATTGAAAAGTTACGGTATATTCGGGTAAGTTTCATAGATGATCCAGTCGTTCTTATCAAATTGTGAAATGAAAGTTGTCCTGAATGGCCACTAGTCTATATCCTTTCGTTCTAACGCGGGTGTCACTCAAAGGCTCCACACTTGGTCACTGACAACTTTCCTGATGACATCAGCTCTCAACTTGACATCTACGTTGACGACATTAACATTTAATCCTGTATCGATAGTAAGGCTGATCAGTCAGACAAGGTCAAAATGGAAGCTGATGTACAAAACAATATCAAGACCGTCGTAAACTGGGGCAAAAGATGGCTTGTCAATTTTAACGCCTTCAAAAGTAAATTTCTCTCCATTAATCATCCGAGAGACCCTCCATCTGCCTTCCATCAGCATGGCTGATGCTATTCTCCAGGAAAGTGACTCATTGCACCTTCTGATGTTAAAGCTTTCAGTTATCATGACATGGAAAGACTACATTTAATCCACTGCTAGATCAGCTGCTGAGAAAGTCGGTTCACTGTGTCGGGCGAGACAATTTTTCTCCCTGGAATCTATCTTTCATATCTATAAGTCTACTATTCGTCCATTCTTAGAATATTGCTGCCATATATGATCAGATGCCCCTGCTATTTACCTGGAGCTCCTTGATAAGATACAAAGAAAAATCAGCAGTATTACAGGTCCTGATTTAGAGGTTCGGTTTCAGTGACTTACCCACCGCTGTAATGTTTCTTTGTGACATTTTAAAAAATACTTTCATGGTAATTGTTCAGTTGAGCTGTTCGCTATGGTATCTAGATAATATGAATTTAAGCGCAATACTAGACTGGCGACGAGATCTCATCAATTTACTGTTGAGCTAGCTTAGATGTAGCCGTAAATTCTATGCTAACAGTTACTTTTTTCACACTTCTCGCTTGTGGAACTCCCGGCTCCATGCTTTCCAGCCAACTTTAATGTGAAAAACTTTAACTGCAATGTCAATCGCTATCTACTGTCCTCCTGGTTGCTCTTTTCTCTTTCTGCTCATTACTAATGTTTCTGTTACTAATTCCTCCACATACCGTAACCCCTTGTGTACTAGTGGCTGTACTGCCGTGCTTAGGGTGATAACGATAAAAAAAAAAAGGACGGGAAGGGCAACATTGAAATAGGAAGGCACATTATGATAGCGAAATATGCCTTCTGAAAGCTAAGCAAAGTATTAAGAAACAAACAATATTGAACTATTACGTAATATTAGTCCTCCTATATGGCAGGGAATGCTGGAAAATCTCCTCAAAGATGAAGAAATGTCTTGAGGTATCAGAAATATCAGAAGGATGCTGAGAATACCATCGACCGAAAATGGGAGCAGCGACAAAGTTTCAGAGAAAATGAAAACAAGAAGGATATTTATACTTAACACCAGAAAGAGACAGTCGAAATTGTTAGAACACATAATGAAGAAAGAGGGTTTGAAAAATTTGATACTCACAGGACAGATTGAAGGCAAGAGGAAAAGGCAAGGGGGAGAAGATGATAGCATAGAACTTACGGTTACATCTAATGACTTTCAACTGTAAATTGATGAAACCTTATACTGCGTTTAAATTAATACGATCTCGGAATCATAGAGGTAATTTCATCAGAACAATTATCATGAAAATATTCATAGAAAAGGCACAGGGAAACTACTTTACGGCAGAGGGAAAGTGACTAAAGCTGAAATGCCAGGCCAGGTCCAATAACATTGCAGATTCTTCTTTGGATTTTATCAAGTATCTCTAAATACAAAGGAGAAATACCAGACCAGATATGGCAGTAGTATTCTGTATATTTAAAAAGTGATATATTTAAAAACAAATAAAAAGGCTTATGTAAGTGCGTGAAGAAATTTATACTTAATATCTGGATTATAGTTGAAATTTCGGGGACATATAATGAGGAAAGTGGGTTTGTAAAATCTGATACTCATAGGGCGTATTGAAAGCGAGAAGGATAAAGGAAATTAAGACACAAACTACCTAGCAAGGTTGAGCAAATGGAGGGTGGGGTGGAACAAGCTTTAGGAGATATAAGAAAAAGATAACATTTCTTGAGAGCTACAGAGGATGGGAAATTGTGGAGGGCTATGATCGCCAATGTCCTAATGGGAAGAGGAAGCAGAAGAGTGGTTATGTTACTCCTTCGAAAGTATAGAGGAAGTGAAGTGCGGCCATACTGTCTGTCTATCACTCTATAATGCGCGTATTAATAAACTTGATTGCGTCCACAGGCAAAACATACTTTGTTTTTGCGAACTGCCGCCTCTTTATCTAAAAAAGCATTCTCCATTTTTTTCAAAGTGTGTCTTCATTGAAGTGTATGGCGGTCCCCGCCCACACATTTAGAGACACTTATTTTTCGCCAGCACTTAACAGGTATTGTTCGCCATAGTTTTTTTTTCTTTTACCTTTTCTATGTAGAGAGGACCCACAGAACACCCTATAGAGAGTAGTATACTTAATTAAAATTACTGGGGACTGACATCTGGAACATTCCATTGTTATGGGGTCCGGCTTGGTTAGTTTGAAGGCGGAAACTTCCTTCAAACGGTGTTTATTATTAGAGTTTCTTTTTATTATTACTAGAAAGAGAAATTCGATAGGGCTCACCTGATATTGACTAAGCTAGGTACGGTTGAAAGCCAAAGGTTGGGAAATAGGAAGTTGATTGGGTTGCGCCAAACTTCCAAGTGGGGTGGGAAATAAGTAGAAGATTAACAGACAATCATTCTATTTATCAGAATATATATATATATATATATATATATATATATATATATATATTACAGGTAATAAATCCGTTTGTATATAATGCAAGAGGATCCTAACAATATAAAATATTAAAACTGGTCAAAAAATAAAAAGTAAAATATTCAAAAGCAAAATACTAAAAATGATCTTTATATATATATATATATATATATATATATATATATGCAGATATGTATAAAAATTGGAAAGAACACGTTAGGTAAATAATCCGGAGTTCTTTAGTATTTTGTCTTTATTTTTAAAAAACAGTGCTCCATACAGAAGTAGAGCTTAAATTATAATTATTTAAAAAAAAAAATATAATTTCTTCGGTACATAAGAGTTCTCATGTTTCAAAAACGAGAGCCGAAACCCTCAATATAATTATTAAAATTAAATTGAGTTAAAGTATCAAGCTCTGTTTCATCCTCAAGCGAAAATTTAGGAAGCAATCTTGAAATTTACGCCTCTTTATAATCATGTTCATTCGCAAAATTAATTAATATGGAAACGCCTGGGGCGACCATTCTGGCAAGGGGTCTAAGAGATAATTTTTTCTCCACATATCAGTCACCTTCGGAAAGACGTCAAGCTGAGATAGGTCCTAAATTTTCGCTTGAGGATAAAACAGGGCTTGGTACTTTAACTCAATTTAATTTTAATAATTATATTGAGGTTTTCGGCTCACGTTTTTGAAAGATGAGAACTCTTATGTAGCGAAGGAATCATATTTTATATATATATATATATATATATATATATATATAAGCCCTTGAAATAATATATATATATATTATTCCAAGGGTTTATATATATATATATATATATATATATATATATATATATATATATATATATATATATATATATCAGAAAAAGAAATTGAAAATGTAATCTGGAGTGTTTAAGCATATTTACATTAACTTTAGCGGTTTCACAGTGCTATGATTTTAAAATGTTAAACTAAGTTGGAGAGATGAATGGCTATGCCGTATTATGCCTCACATCTAACAGGAGTTTTATACAAATATATATATAATCTATCTATCTATCTATCTATCTCTTTCCTCTCTCTCTCTCTCTCTCTATATATATATATATATATATATATATATATATATATATATATATTTATGTAGATAAAGTACACTCATATTTAACATCAAGTACGCATATATAGTACACTTATATTTAACATCAAGAAGAGACAGTTGAAATTACTAGGTACATCATGAGAAAAGAAGGGATTGGATTTTGGGGGTTGGTTGATTTTGTTTAACAGCATATCAACCTCCATATGTTATTCAATGCCGAAATCTAAATATTTTGAACGCAATTTTATGGCTTCAACTAAAGATATACTATAAAGAGGAACTGTAGGTTGGTTGATCTTGTTTAATAGCATATCAACCTTTATGGGTTATTTAATGCTGAAAATATTTGGAACAGAATTTTATGGCTTCAACTATAGATAAAATGTATTGTTGGTCATTTTTACTATAGAATCTATTGTTGTTAATTCTGCTTTAAAAAAAATATTTTGGGCAATTTTATTATAAATATGTGTCATTGTAACTCTGTGAATATAAAAAAAAACAAAAAAAAACAAAGCACTATGAAAATTAGTGTTTTTTTTTTTTTTTTTTTTTAGTGTTCACTATTTTTCCATAGATGGGACCGTAACAGGTGCTACCAGCCCGGGTCTGGGTGGACCTGGGAACAACAGAAATTAAGAGATGGTTCCACGTTCCTCAAAACCTCTAATCTACCGATCAGAGGCTTTGCTGCCCGATGTAGTTTATCGTCATACCGAGGACTGAGTGGCGATTGGAGAATTTAACATTCATATGACATACTGAGTTTGTGTAAATGGCAGAAAAGTGACGGGAGGGATGTTGAAACGACAAATGTCACTAAGTGCTACAAAGGATAGGAAATTATGGAGAGCCATGATCCCACACGTCCTGAATGGATTTTCTGTCATTTTTTATTTCGTCTTTAAATTTTTATTGTTTTTTGATTATATACTTCCACTATGGTAGGGTATGCGAGTGGTGTAATGGATAGCGGTACGAAATGAGCCGAGTTCGACTAGAATTCCAGTCGGGTTCATTACATTGCACCTACACACAATTACCCTTGGAAAAGGTATGAATCTATCTCTTCTCCCCCAGTTATGGATTAAATAGTAGGACTTGTATCTGAAAAAATCGTTGTTATTCTCAAAACAATTGTTAATGCAATATTAACTTAAAAAAGAATTCTTATAATCCAAAATATATTTCAGCTTTAAATAACCCACAAAAAGCTTGATAAGCCATAAAAAAAAAAAACAAATCAAATCCACTATGGCATTTAATATCTGGTGTCCTACCAAAATCTACCCTGACTATATATTAGGATGTCACGCATGAAATGACGTATTTTATAGGAAATTAATAAAACACTTCTGAAAAGTTAAATAACTAATTTTAGTTGAAATAGGCACCATGTTGATGAATGACAGTTCTCCAGTGTATGTCTAAATTCTTGATCCCTTCTTTAAAAAAAAACTCATCTTTTGATGTGATAATGCTTCGATTACTTCTTCCTTATTGGAGAATGTATTATTGCTTATGAAAAGCTCAAAATGCTTAAATAAGTGATAATCAGTAGGAGAGATATCAGGTGAATATGGAGGATGAGGCAAAATTTCAGAATTCAGGCTATGCAGTTTTTAAACAGTTGATTGAAAAGTGTACTGTCGTACCTTGACATGCAGCAAAATTGGACCATCTCTATTTACAAATCTTGGATGTTTCTTTTTCATTTTTTCATCTATACTCAATTTCCCCACAATAATAGGTTGCTGTTATTGTTTTTTCCTTTGAGGCAAGAATGAATACTGTATAACCCCTTTGAAAGACCACCATACAGTAAACATTAACTTTTTAGGGTGCAGTGGAGGTTTTGGGCATTGTTTTGGTGATTCACTTGTATCTAACCACTGGTCTACGCTCTTACTGTTGTCAAAGAGTATTCATTCTTAAATTTACTCTTTAGTATTTCAAGATATTTTTGTGTAATTTTAGTAAATATATCTGTTAAAATGAGATGTCGGTGATGTTTTCAATTTTTGCGTAATTTAGATGACAATTTATCCATCACATCTTGTCACACATGAAATGATGCACTTTATAAGAAATAAATAAAACACTTCTGAAATGTTAAATAACTAATTTTAGTTGCAATAGGCACCATGTTGATGAATGATTGTTCTCCAGTATATGTCTAACTTCTTGATACCATCTTTAAAAAACTTCTCATCCTTTGATGTGAGAAACAGTTCAAATGCTTTGATTACTTCTTCCTTATTGGAGAATGTATTATTGTTTATAAAAAGCTCAAAATGCTTAAATAAGTGATAATCAATTGGAGAGATATCAGGTGAATATGGAGGATGAGGCCAAATTTCAGAATTCAGGCTATGCAGTTTTTAAACAGTTGATTGAGAAGCGTACTTTCGTACATTGACATGCAGCAAAATTGGACCATCTCCATTTACAAATCTTGGATGTTTCTTTTTCATTTTTTTGTGTATACTCAGTTTCTCCACAATAAACCTATTATATTAAAATATTAAAAATATCCTCAAGACGACAACAAAATATACGTGCAGCATAGCAATTATCGACGCGGAAAGTGGAATCAATGGAGTCGAGTTCAAATTCAGTAAGTGTTTTTTGCGTTCACTTTCGCACAAATACCCTAGGAACGACATGAATCCATCTCTTTTTCCCCAACGATGGGTTAAATCGAAATGCTCCCTGGCCTTGATTGGCAACTCTAAGAGAAGGAAAATCTCTGAATTCGAAACCGGTTGAGCCTGGGGCTGGCAATTCCGCCCCGTAAAACCTTACTTGCTGCAGAAACCACGGCAGCCACATCTAGTGTTCTGAGATCTGCGGTCTTATACTCCGAATGGGATTCTACAAGATTAACATATAACACGGGTTAAATAGAAGGGTAGACTATGCTCTCTAGCCTTAGTTGTCAAGAAGTCTCGAAGAGAAATATCTCTGAATTAAAGTGTGAGTTTGTGGTTCCGGCAGCATGGATTAAATAGCAAAGCAGACTGAGCTGTCTAGCCTTAGCTGGCAGCCGGTCTAAGAAAAAAACAACTCTGAATTCCAAACTGTTCGTGGAGCTGGCAATATGGGTTAATAGCAAGGTAGACTGGGGCCGCTAATCTTTGTTGGCAACCAGTCTAGGAGAAGGAAAACTCTGAATTCAAAACCGACTTGTCGCGGGGATGGCAACTTCAACCTGTAAAGATCTTGCTACAGGAACCACTGCAGTAACACCTATCGTAGTGAAGGTTGCGTGCTCCAAAGGGGAGTCATATATATATATATATATATATATATATATATATATATATATATAAGAAGAAATATAGTCTTAAGGTGTGCTATATTTATAGAATAAAGTGCTCAATATCAGAGATAGAGCGTGTGTAAATATAAAAGTGAACATAGAAGTCAACACTGACGGGTGGCCTGACGATTGCATATAGCATGAAACAGACTGTCGCCTCTATGTGTTGACTTCTATGTTCACATATATATATATATATATATATATATATATATATATATATATATATATATATATATATATATATAACGTCCGTTTAATAGCAAGGCAAATTGCCTAAGCATTCTTGAAGACAGGCAGATCTGATTTCAAAAAATGACCGTACGTGAGTCTGGCAGCTTCACTCTGTAAAACCATACCAGCGACACCGAGCGGAGTCTGGCTCTATCCTCCACGGGACTGTCGTCTAATAGTAAGTAGTATTAAGCAGGTGAACGTCATGAAATTGATATCGTGGAAATATCTCTCGTTCTGCTTCACAGCGATTATAATAACGTTGAATGAGATGAAACCAATGAGATATTTTACTCGTGTTAATTTTTTTCTGACTTCTTTTCATTGCGAATATAAAGAAATGTGTCCAGAATGGAACAAAAGAAGAAGAAGAAGAAAAAAAAGACACAAAACAGTTGGCATTTCCCAGGCATTTAGACAGAACGTACGAAGGCAGAGCAACTAAATAAGTAGAGTAAATGCCTCTTGATATGATTCACCTTGATTGGGATTGGAACTCTTTGAGAAATTTCTGGTCACGCGGTTGAAGGATATTCATACCAACAAGTTAATTAGATTTGTGAACAGGTGAAAAAGGGGCCCCGGCGTATCAGTTTTCCGAATGTTTTTTTTTCTTCTGTCGCCTGTGTCCTCTTATTTACACAAATTTACGAAAAATCAAACCACTGAGTCAGAGAGAGAGAGAGAGAGAGAGAGAGAGATTACAGTGATGATAAGACTAGAAATTAAAGGAGAAATAAAAGAGAGATAAAAAAATGTAGAATGGAAAAGAAAGAGAGAGCTATAAGGGGGGAGAGAAGGAACGGGGAAGTGAAATAAAAAGAAAGTCAAAAAGAAAGAGAAAGAGAAAGAGAAAGAAAGATAGAAAGAAATTGAGTGAGAGAAAGAGAATGGGAAGAGAGATAAAAATAGACGCAGAATGAGAAAGATAAAGAAACCTAAAATAGAGATATAGAGGAAAGAAAGAAGCGAGAAAAAGAGAGAGAAAAGAGAGATAAAGAGAGATAGAAAGATGGAGAAAAAGAGGGTAAATGAGAGCTAGAAATAGAGAAAGAAATAGAAAAGGGGGATAAAGAGAAAGTTAAAAAATAAAGAAAGAAAGAAAGAAAGAAAGAAAGAGGGAGAAATAGATAAAAAGTGATAGAAAGATGGAGAAATAGGGAGAAAATGAGAACTAGAAAGAGAGAGAGAGAGAGAGATAAATAGAAAAGGGCAGCGAAATGTGAAAAAAAGAGAGATAAAAGAGAGATAAAAATATAGAGTAGGAGAGAGCTCTAAGGGGGAGACAAGGAAAGCAAAGTGAAATAAAGAGAAAGTCAAAACGATAGGGAAAGAAAGAGAGACAGACAAAAGGAAAGAGAAAGGGAGGAGAGATAAAAACATGTAGAATGAGAAAGAAAAGAAACTTAACTAGAGACATAGAGGAACGGAAGGAGTGAGATAAAGAGAAAGAAAAGAGATATAAAAAAGATGGGAAGAGAGAGAAAATTAGAGCCAGAAAAAGAGAAAGAAAGAGAGAAGGAGATAAAGGGAAAGTTAAAAAATAAAGAAAGAAAGAGATTAACAGCGAGACAGAAAAGCTGAGAGAGAGATAAAAAAAAGAGATACAAATAAGAAGTAGAGGAAAGAGAGATATTTGAAAATAAGAGACAAAGGGGGGAGAGAAAGACAAAATCAGAGAAAGAGAAATAAAACGTTAGATAATGAAAGACAGACAGATATTGAGAGAAAAAGAGATAAAATGGAGATAAAGAAATATATATATATATATATATATATATATATATATATATATATATATATAGAGAGAGAGAGAGAGAGAGAGAAAGACAAATAAAAATAGAGATAGTAAGACAGATAAAGAGATAAGGCTGGTTAAAGAAGGCATAAAGATAAATAAACATAAAGTAAGAGAGAGAGAGAGAGAGAGAGAGAGAGAGAGAGAGAAGCAAAGAGATAGAACAAAAGCCAGAGATAGAGAGACGAAGAAAGAGATAGAGAGAAAGGGAGATAAATAGAGACAGATAAAGACAGACAAAGAAAGAAAAGATAAGCAAGGAAATGAATAATGGAAGGGGAGAAAGAGCGAGAGTGACATTGAATAAAATGTTTTCTGAAGTCTGTTAATGACAGGTAACTGGTTGGCTGATTTGGGACTCGCATGAACTCTGACCAGCCCGTAACACCTTTACCTGTGTTGTTCAGTGCGTGGGCAACGAAGTGTTGATCATTGTTTTCGTGAAAAGGCGACGGAGTATGAAAATGTAACGGTGACTTGCAGATTTCGTTAATAACAAATAAACAGGGAAAAAAAGAAGAGGTCGAAATCGTCTCCGCCATTTATAATCTGACGATTGGTCGTTGCAATAAAATAAGATAAAAGGCATCTACTTACGAAACTGCAAATTATAAAGGACCACAACTGCACACATGATCATATTCTACTTTTCTCCACAGCTTCCTCATTTAGAAATAAATTTGTCTCTTGCCCATCCGTTTTTGTTTTTGTTCTGTCGTTCATTCACAAAATATTAAGTAGGTTACTTGCTGTTTCACCCTGCTTTTCTTGATGTCATAATGTCCTGTGAGTATTACTGTAATTTCTCGAAAATAATACGCACCTATAAATCATACGCAACCCAACAAATGATCCAAAAATTAAGAAATATATCTATCCCTATGTATAATACGCATCTATAAATTTTATCAAAAAAAAAAAAAAAAAAATAATAATAATAATTACGAAGACATTTTATCGACTTTGACATTAAAAATAAAATTGAAACTAAGCGGCAAAAATAATCTCGCGGTTTTTCCGATAAATATAGCGTTTTATCTTACTGCCAAAATGTCGTCAAAACGTGAGTTAGAGTGCAAATTTTAAACAAAAAGTCACAGAATTGGCAGAAAGAATAGGAAACAGATCTGGAGAATAGGAGTTGAATGAGGTTACCATACGTTTATGGAGAAAGAAGAAAAATGAGCTGAAAAAAAAGGTGTAAATCAAGTGCCAAAACTATAGGTAGAGGAAGAAAAGCTCAATATCCAGATATGGAACAAAGTTTAGTTGAATTTGTGAAAGATGATCAAGTGGATATTACATAAGTTCTTCGAAATTAGCCTTTTTATAGATTTTTTTTATTTTTTCACCAAATAAAAAATGCGGTTACTGATAAACAAATTTATTGATAAAAAAATGTTACAATTATTATTGTTGGATTTAAAATGAAAATTGGGATAATATCTTTCTTATTTTAGAACAACAAGTACGTATTTATTATTATAAATCAATAACGAAAATATTTTTGTTTAGACCTATTTATAATACGCCCCATTCTATCACCTGTAATTTACAGTAAAAAAAAATGCGTATTATTTTCGAGAAATTACGATAAATTCTCCATGCCCTTCTTTTGATTGAAAGCATCAGTTTCTTTGTAGTTCCTATTCTCTTTAAAAATTCTTCGTTTCTCACATGTCCTGACCTTGGTATTCTCGGCATTCTTCGGTGAAACAACATTTATTTTCTGTGGGGAGATTATCCAGCATTCAATGTCATGTCAGATTTTAGATATTACACAACGCCTCAGCACTCTTTTCTTTGTTTCCAACGAAATTCACCCAGCTCTTACTTTGCTTCGTTTCGGGAACGCATATTTTTCTATTCCTATGCATCTTCCGATTTCCGTTGTCTCATTCTGATTGTACGTGTAAGTCTCCCTGTAGTTTATATTTTCCTTAAAACGTGCTTGTTGCTCACATGTTCTGTCCATGGTATTCTTAACGTTTGAAGCTTAGTCAGTGCAGGAAAATTATCCCGCATTCACTGCTATCTTTGTTTCTAAGGTCTTTTGTTGGTAGAGCTACATCTGTGAGGAGATTGTCCAGCATTCAGTGCCATCGATAAGATTAGATATTACATAACAGTTCAGCATTCTTCTTTGTTTCTAAGGTCTTTCCTCAGTAGAACTACATCTCTGTTACTTCAAATCTCTTCTTAAACTGTGAGGAAAGTGTCCTACATACATTACTATAGGGGAGATTGGATATTGCATAGTTTCCTAAGGGGTTTTGACGGTAGAACTTCATCTCTGTTGCTTTAATTCTCTTCTTTCTCCGTGAGGAGATTGTCCAGCATTGACTACTTATCTAAAAGATTAGATATTACTGAACATTCCAACACCGTTTTCATGCTTCCAACAAAATTCACCTACTTTTTAATTGGCTTAGTTTGTGAAAGGCATATTTTGCTATTCCGATGCACCTTTGAGTTTCTGTTCAACATATTCGGTCGTTTCCATTCAGTTAGATATTTTTCTGTACCTACTTGATTTCTACGTTGCCTATACATAGCTCCCATCATGACTATAATAGATCATTCTGTCTTCTTACAGATAACAGGGGTTTTTCTTGCCTTCTTTTACTGCTTTGTCTAATAGATTTTTAACTTTTTTTCTGGGGATTCTATCGACACAGTCCTGGGTATGACGATAAACTACATCCGGTAGCAAGGCCTCTAATCGGGAGATTAGGGGTTTTGTGGAGCGTTCAATCAGCTCTTAATTGCAGTTGTTCCCAGGCCCACACTGACACGGGGTGGTCGCACCTGTTAGTGCCCCAGCTATAGGCAAATACTTAACCTCCCAAACAAAAACAAAGCCATACATGTTAAAAATACTAAAAAAAAAAATACCAACAATATCTATTTATAGCAAAATCACTAGCAATACAGTTTTAAAGCATGACATTTTATAGTAGAATTACCAACAATACATTTTGTAACAAAATGACCAACAATACATTTTATCTGTAATTGAAGGCATGCAATTGGGTTTAAAATATATTTAATTGAAGCCATAAAATTGTGTTAAAAATATTTAGATGTTGGCATTAAATAACCCATAGAAGTGTTGATATGCTGCTAAACAAAATCAACCAACCAAACAACATGAATGAACTCTTTCCTGACATTAATCCATAATTATCCTACAATTTCTTCAATCAAACTGTATTCCAAAATATAACTTCAACAATACTACAACATAAAACAAACATATCACTGCCTCTAGCAAACACAAACATGTATATGCACAAAAGCTAAGTATCATCTACCATGTATTCAATTGTGAAAGCAGAATAACATATATCATATTTTTATTACTTCAAACTTCCCAAGAAAATTTAATTTGATCTATAAGTAGTTGATGTGCCATTAAACAAACAAATCAATAAATGCCTTGTGTATGTTAAATTCCTCTGGCGAGTTTGTGTCCCAGAAATTTTAACAATCCCTACAGGACGAAAAACAAAATCTTTCAAAGGACAAATGATCTTCTGATAGGAGGTAAGATACATACATACATAACTGAATCTATTGCTAGGTCAGCTGCTAAAAAAGTTGGTTCACTGTGTCATTCTAGACAATTTTTCTCACCAGGTGTCTTACACATCTATAAGTCTTCTATTTGATAACGATTGGAATATTTCTGCCATATGTAATTGAAGAATCATGATAAAATCCAAAGAATCAGCTATATTATTGGCTCTGATTTGGTATCTTGGCTTCAGTCACTTTCCCACTGCCATAAAAATCGGCCAACCAATAAACAACCAACATGAAAGAACCCTTTTATGACATTATTCTGTATAATATCTTCCAATTACTTGAAATCAAACCATATTCCAAAATATCACTTCAACAAAACTACACCATGAAACAGACATATCACTGCCTCTAGCAGTTATATCCGCACAAACATGTATATGCACAAAAGCTAAGTATTATCTACCATATATTCAATTATGAAAGCAGAATAACATATATCATACTTTTATTATTTCAAAGCTTCTTAGAAAATTAAATTTTGGCATTAAATGACCCATAAAAAGTTTATATGCCGTTAAACAAATGAATCAAATCAAATCTATCTGTTTCTTGAGCATATATTGTTATGTGCGCCGAGATTTGACCCTGCTCGATGTCCGTCATCTTAACTGTTATTTCAATTGATTACATATGCAGGCATTAATAGCTATGGGCATCTTGCTGTTATAGTAATGGTTAAATTAACCTTTTAACCCTTTTAAGAGACATTCGGAATTTCTTGATAGAACAGGAAGTGCTGGTTGAAAAAAAATTAAACTTCTCAATTCCATTAACTGTTATAGCTCTTTCTTGTATCGATGATAGTTTCCTTCCAAATATTTTGTTTTTGACACGGTATCTCCTTACATCTGTCTATATCTCTGAGATCAGGGATTATGATTACTTGCATTATTTACATTATTCGGACTATTATCTTCATGTTCATCGTCATATTCACAATGGTTCAAGGACACATGGCCAAGTGGATAAAGACGTTTGTCAGATCCAGTGACTAGACCCAGACTTGTGAGTTCAATATCAGGCCACAGCAGTAGTGAACCAAAACTTGGAGGAGTTGATTTAAAGAGAAATAACTGAGACGTCCGGAAGAGGCATGGCACGTGGAACTAGAACGATCTACCCCGGCGGACGAAATAAAGGGTTTGGTTCGAAATTCCAATCACCTGAAGAAGGTCGGAGCGTACAACGGCCGAAACGTTGTGAATGTGGCAATGAAGATGAGAATAACAGTCCGAATAATGTAAATAATGCAAGTAATCATAATACCTCATCTCAGAGATCCAATCACCTGAAGGAGGTCGGAGCGTACAACGGGCGAAACGTTGTGAATATGGCAATGATGATGAGGATAACAGTCCGAATAATGTAAATAATGCAAGTAATCATAATATAAATCTCAGATATCCAATCACCTGAAGAAGACCGGAATGTAGAACGGCCGAAACGTTGTGAATATGGCAATGAACATGAGGATAACAGTCCGAATAATGTAAACAATGAAAGCAATCATAATATAAATCTCAGATATCCAATCACCTGAGGAAGGCCGTAATGTAGAACGGCCGAAACGTTGTGAATATGGCAATGAAGTATCTCGCTATATAGGTTTTTTTAAATCCGATGAAAAAAAAAACACACCATTGTTTTACTACGCTTCATACGGGGTGCTCAGTAAAAAAAAAAAAAAGAAAAAAAAGAAAAGTAAAAAAAAGAAAAGAAGAAGAAAAGAAAAAAAGAAAAGAAAAGAAAAAAGAAAAGAAAAAAAGTGGTAAATTCTCGTCCTGAGTATGAAAGAATTACAAATAAGTTGTGATGTTTAATCCTTTAGTCAGATTTAGGGAAGTACAGGGTGGCCTTGTAAAAAGCGGTAAAATTCAGAAAGAAATTTATTTAGCTATCATGATTCCTTCACAAACAGAACAATCATCGAAGATGTTCGAAATGTTTGCCTGAATGTTCAACACAAAATTATAAGCGTGCTAACCAGGAGGCAGTAGCTTTGCAGATTAGTTTCTAGTGGAATTTCATTTTTTCCTGCTAGTTATATGTGATACCTGTTCTCGTTGTTGTTACCGTCGGAAGGGTTCAGTTGATGTGCTTGTTTTTTTTGTTGTTATTTGATAAAATTCTTTGCGACTCTGTAGCGCATGTTTATACGGTACGATGGAGATTTATAGGATATATTCGTTTGAAGCCATTTATAGGATATATTCGTTTGAAGCCATTTTAAATCATTTATTCGACGTGGAGTAATGCTTAGCAACCTTGTCTAGCTAGATCAACTACGACCGAACCAGTGAGTTCGATTCTTGTTGGGTGCTACGCTAAGAAAATCATTTCGAGCACTATATGCGTGATGTAATGGTTAGCAAGCTTGTCTCGCTAGATCAGTTACGACCGAGTAATAAATTCAATCTACACTGGGAACTCAAACACTTTCGGCCATATCTAAGCTACGCTTAGGAAATAATTTTAAATACTCCTTCGTAGTGTAATAGTTAGCAAGCTTATCTTGCTAGATCAATTACGACTGAGTAGTGAGTTCGATGCTCCATACTTTCTGCCTTGTGCCATATCTAAACTACGCTTAGAAAATCATTTCGAACACTTCTGCGTGGAGTAATATTTAGCAAGCTTGTCTCGCTAAATCAATGACAACCTACTAGGGATTTCGTTCCTCGCTAGTTGCCCCAAACTTTCGACCTTGTGCCATATCTAAGCTACGGTTAGAAAATCATTTCGGGCACTTCTGCGTAATGTAATGTTTAGCAAGCTTGTCTCGCTAGATCAATTACGAATGAGTTCGATTCTCACTGGGTGCTCCAAGTTTTCGGCCATGTGCTACATGTAACCTATTTTAACTAAATCGTTATATAAGAAAACTGTTATATATAGATGATAGTTTAGACATTTCTGAGCGAAACAGACGCCATGCATGACAACCAGATCACAATTAAGACTTGAGGCTATATAAGTACATTGCATAATATCCTGTCGTTCAGGTTTTCTCATATTAAAAATCTAAACGCTCGAATTCCAAACAATAATAATAATAAAAACATGGACATGCCTATTGAATAAATCATTTGTATTTATAAAAATATGTAGAATTCAAAACAATCAAAAAGGAGTAAAAATAGTCTTTAGTTGAGTTAAAATCTTTGGGTAGTTGGTCCACAATAAAAATTTGTTGTTTAGAAAAGACTTTGATCGTTAGTGAAGATTCTCTGACCCTCCGAGCTGCTGTTGTTGGGATTAATTCATTTGAATTCCGCGACAAATGTTTCGTTTAACACGCAGTGAGGTGGGGTAGAGGAAGAAGCAATGTAGTTACGTCTCTTCTGGCTGAACGACTTCGTGTCAATCGCATTTCTGCTCCTGAAAGTTGAAATACAGGGTTTTCTTTATAATAATTTTTTTTCCAAAAGTAAGCACAAGAAAAATAGGGTTTTAGTTTTCTCCGATTGGTCAAATATTGCATATGGTGATTTTAATTTCTAACCAATAGACACTTTGATTTAAACGGTCTGTGTTTTATGATAGAATCTATTTGGCATGTTTGTAAATATTGTCTGTTATTGAATAGAAAATAAAGTTTAGGCATGTTTTTAATATGGTATACATGAGGATATATAAGTGTGTTGGAAATAGTATTTATTTCCTATAACCATACCCCAACAACATTCCTTTCAATAAATGAGGATACTTGATGTCCAAGAGGTTACTCATAACATAATCAATGAATTAAAATATAAACTACTGTATCCGAACATCCAAATTCCAAATAGTATTAAAATAAAAATAAAGAAAATATGTTTATGCATGTTAAATAAATCATTTGTACTTAAAAACATATGTACATGAATTGAAAAAGAGTTAAAAAGGAGTAAATATAGCCTTTAGTTGAGTTAAAGTGTTTGGGTAGTTGGTCCACAGAAAATGATATGGTTTAGAAAAGACTTTGATCATCAGTGAAGATTCACTGACCATCCAAGCTGTTGTTCTTGATGATTTGTTTGAAGTCACTGACACATTTTTTCAGCATGCACTGGGAGGAAGGAAAAATCTATGTAGCTTGTTTTTGAATAGCTTGGAGCAGGTCGCATCCCTGCTTCTGAAAGTCAAAATCTGTGGGTTTTACTAGAAATTTTTCCTGAAAGTAGGCTAAAAAAATAGGGTTTTAGTTTTCTTTGCTTGGTCAAATATTTCACAGGATTATGTTAATTTCTAACCAACAGACACGTTGATGTAAACAATGTCTGTTGTAGTGTGGAATGTTTGTAAATATTGTCTGTTATTGGGTAGAAAATAAAGTTTGGGCATGTTTTTAATATAGTATATATGTGGGTATGTAATTGTGTTGGAAATGGGGATTATTTCCTATAACATGGTTCTAGTCTCCAGTTTAACAAACTCTTTTAAAAATAAGTGAATAAAGAAAGATTAAAATTGAAATAAAATGATTTATCAAAAACAGAATAAGGAAGGAACGAAGTATTAAAAATCAACACAAAGTTTGGTCCCACTGCCAACAAAGGCAAAACCAACGCTTAATTAAAGCGTTATTTATCTTTTCTACCTCGCTGACCTTTCTTGGATCTACAAGGCCGACATCGACTTTGTAAAATTTGACAGTCGCAGTATCAAGGACCAATCAAATAACCCCAACTTTCTATACATATTAATCTATATATATAATATTGCGTATGTCAATCTATATATATATAGACAAGAGAAAATGAACAATTTTGTCCAGTCGCTCGCCTCCCCTTAGACCTGATATGGACTTAATTCACTACAAAATGAAAAGGTAAGAAAAATGACTGAATAATGAGGCTATGAATTGATAGAAATAACTGATTTTGTCAAAATAAGGGTGAAAACTTTTACATCAACCTAATACCTGAAAAGTTGTGATAGGTCAGAGTAATTGGAGTGATTTCTTTTTTATGGCTTATCAACGTTGCTCAGGTTATTTAAAACCAGAAAACATTATTAAATTGTAAGAATTTTTGGCAATAATAATGATTTACTGATGTATTGATTAAATTCCTATTTAACCCATAGCAGGAAGTAGAAATGGTTGTTTTATACCTCTGCCAATGGTGTTTGCGCGTAAGTGAATATAACGAACCCAACTAGAATTGGAACACGTCTCTCCGATTTCCAATTCCGAGCCGTTACTTATTACACCATCCGCTCATCCAAGCTTACAGAACCTCGTACTGACCAGGTTCAACGTTACTTATGTTAGGTCATCATACGAGTAAAAGGTTGTAGAAAGGCAGGGAAAATACTTTGATAACTGAATAATGAGGATATGAATTTATAGGAATAGACGAAATTTGCTGAAAAATTTAAATCAACCTCTTAACAGAAATGAACAGATAGAAAAATGCAAATATTTTCTACATATTACCTACGCTAAGTCTACTAATAGGATTACAGTTTTCAGTTTCTACTGACGTGATTAGTGTTTAATAGAATAATTGCATATACCGTTACTATTGATGGGATTTCAATTCCTACAGAGTTCTTCATTCTGCTAGCCCTGTGTCATACTAAGTTAAACATATTAATAAATGCACACATGTTCATTCTTTTGTTCTTTTCTCAGTCGACCAACGTGGCTAGCCAGCGAGGTGATATTTTGTCTAACAGTGAGACACAACGCAGGGAGAAGTGGATTCATGATTTCATGATTCGCTGATTGTGTTTTTCCTGACAATAACAGCAACGCCGGTTACTTTTTTCTTTTTTAACATTCAAAGAATATTGAGAAATATTTGATTATTATGAACCAAAGTTTGGCATTGGACTTAAATACAAAGATTTTATTACATGCGTTCTGAGATTTCAATCGTCTTTTAAAAATATTCAGCATTTTTTTTTCATGCCTTTCCCAGATGTGTTTGTATGCAAATGAATCTAACATACACGAATGGTTCATTGATTTCTCATTCTGAGTTTTTATCCATTACACCAACCGCATATCCATCCTTACAGCGGTCACCCATTTAGGTTCTGACCAGGCTCAATGTTGTTTAACTTCAATGATTGGACGAGAACCAATGTTTCAACGTGATATGGCCGTCAGCCTGTAAATTGGAAAAGGGTGCCAAATCCTAGTCATATGGACAAGAAAAGTGCTTATTAGTTTAAACGAAAATTGGTTATGTTAGGTTAGGTTTGTTTTGTTTTACGGCATATCAACCTCAATTGCTTATTGATACCGAAAAGATTTTTATTGTTGGTAATAACTGTTTTTTCCAAAACTGTATTACTAGTAATAAAACCTATTTTTGCACTTTTGTGGTGTTTTGACCCCAGTTTAGCGAGGTGGTTAACTATTTTTCCATAGCTGGGACCCTAACAGGTGCTACCAACCCAGGTCATGTTGGACCTGGGAACCTCAGCAATTAAGAGGTAGTTTCTCAAAACTTCGTTATCCGAATCCTTACTACCGGGCGCAGTTTATCGTCATGCCCAGGACGCAGAACAATTTGAATCTTAAAATAAACAGAATATAACCTTTGTAAGAGAAGTCGTTGAAAAGTTCCAAGAAAGATATTTTCAACCGAAGAAATTATTACACAGAAAAGGAAAAGTGATAATTTTTTTTTAATTTGTTTGATAAAGCTGACCATTTTGTTTAATAATTTTGTTTCTTGAGCATCAGTAAAAACGTTTTCCAATTCCTTTCCAAGAGATTTCGAAATCAGCATCTCTGTAAAGAAAGGAATACACTTCGTCAATATTGGCATTATCTTGTTTCTGCAGAAAGAACTCTTAAAAAATTCAACCATTAGCATGGCCCAATCAGTACAAATGCCTACACATTTATTCCAAGAGAGACGTTTTCTTTTCAGATATAAAGACAAAGTACCAAATCTATTAATTACTTTATTTGTCTCAGACAATTCTTTATAAAAAAATTAAAAAAATTAATTTACTTGAAACTTCCTCATTGACAAATCTTGCAAAAGCTACAACGTGATATCTTTTGACTGATCAACCCGGATACAAAAAAAAAAAATAAAGATTTCCTGTTTTTCAGGTTAACACACCAAAACCCTTTCAGTGTCATGTGACGTACCATCGATATGTCGACATATTGTCTGAAAAATGAGATTGTAACTAAGTTTTTACGCATTATAATTAATTTTAAACACTGGCTTTCAGTAACTCTCTGACTTTTCCTTTTTTTGTGCAATAATGTCGGTAACCAAATAACTTCTTCTTGTGACTTCATTTCAATGAAATCGCTTACAAAAATGGTATCCCCTCTTATTTCCTGAGTATGACGATAAACTACAACTATCAATAAGATCTCTGATCGCGAGATTGTGGGTTTCCGGATTTTCCCTTAATTGCTGTTGTTTCCAGTTCCTCCCTGGCCCGGGGTGGTAGCACCTGTTGGGGTCCCAGCTTTGGACAAATAGTGAACCACCAAACAAAAATCAACAGTACATTTTTATAGTAAAATTACCAGCAATACATTTTTATACCTGAACGACAATCAGTACAACACTAAAAAAAGTATAAGAATATATTTTTGTAATTAAATTACTAGCAATACATATTTTTTTTAAATTACAAAAAATAAATTTTAACATCTACAAATTATACATCGATAAAACATATAACATATAAAACATATAACACCTACAATAGATCATCTACAAACTATATATCTATGAAACATATAACATATAACACCTACAATAGATCATCTACAAACTATATATATCTATAAAATATATGTTTACCCTGAAAGTGTAAAGCTATGTACAAAATATCTGTAGTTGAAAGTATAAAAATCCGTACAAAATATTTAGATTTTGGCATTAAATAACAAATAAAGGTGTTGATATACCGCGAAACCAAAACAAAACAAAACAACCAAACTATTTTGAAAATCCAATCGTCTTTTGAACTTATGTCCATATCGCGTTGAAACACTGGCTGCCGTACGATCACCAAAGTTAAGCTACATTGAGCCTGGACAGTACCTTGATGGGTGATCGCTTTGGAAAGACAAGTGCTGTAAGTTTGGATGTGTAGGTGGTGTAATGAATAACGGCTCGGAATTGGAAGTCGGAGAGCCGAGTTCCAATTCCAGTCAGGTTCGCTATATTCACTAACGCGCAAATATCCCTGGGAAAGATATGAATCCACCTCTTCTCCCTCCCCCAGCAATGGATTAATTAGTAGGACTTGTATTAGTAAATCCTTACTATCACCAAATATTCTTACAATCTTAATTTTTTCTTGGCTTTAAATAACCTGTAAAAAGTTAATAAGCGTTAAAACAGATCAACCAAAATCCAGTCATCTTTTAAACAAATCAGTACGTTTATTTTTCATATGGCTAGGATCTGTTGCAAAATGCCTTTTCAATTTTACTGGGGTCATTGCTGCACTTGAAAGTTGTTTGCTACAGACAAGGCACAATTGAATAAGGACCATTAGGATAATTTCCCTCCCTCATCCCCTCTTGGCTGGTCGTGTGGCACTGCCTTCTAGTAGATGTCGCTAAGACAAAACGGTGCTCTCAAAGCCACCGAGTACAGAATCGGGCATCGGAGGATGTCAGTGGGCGTACCATCATAAATAAAGTGGAGAAGTCAGCTGAACTAGAAAATATACAAACGCAAGACCACCGGATGGGAGGAAGTTATATATTCGCCTGACCGACGAGGGAAAAAGGAGAGTCCCACACATCGCCGCACAAAGAAGATCGAAGCCGCGAAACAAGACCCGAAACCACATACCGTCGATTCTGCCGACGGTTAGCTCAAAAGCGAATAAACAATTATTATGAAAAATTTAGTGTCATCTTCTTATCAGACGTTACTTTATAACATTATTTAGATCCAGACTATTGTCCTCATCAAAGTTGTTGTTATCACCTGATCGTCTTCTGTCTGAATTTCTGGGATGAAGAGTTATCGTAATTTACATTCAGACTAAAATCCTCATCTTTGTTGTTATCACCTGATCGTCTTCTGTCTGAATTTCTGGGATGAGGAGTTATCGTAATTTACATTCAGAGTAAAATCCTCATCTTTGTTGTTATCACCTGATCGTCTTCTGTCTGAATTTCTGGGATGAAGAGTTATCGTAATTTACATTCAGACTAATATCCTCATCTTTGTTGTTATTATCACCTGATCGTCTTCCGTCTGAATTCCTGGGATGAGGAGTCATCATTATTTACATTCAGACTAATATCCTCATCTTTGTTGTTATCATCACCTGATCGTCTTCCGTCTGAATGCCTGTGATGAGGAGTCATCATTATTTACATTCAGAGTAAAATCCTCATCTTTGTTGTTGCTATCACCTGATCAACTTCTGTTTGAATTCCTGGGATGAAGAGTTATCATTATTTACATTCAGACTAATATCCTCATCTTTGTTGTTATTATCACCTGATCGCCTTCTGCCTGAATTTCTGGGATGAGGGAATGATCATCATTTACATTCCGACTGATATCCTCATCTTTGTTGTTATTATATATATATATATATATATATATATATATATATATATATATATTGGAGGAAAATATCAAAATTTATATGTCGATATCCTATACATACATACATACATACATATATATATATATATATATATATATATATATATATATATATATATATATATATATTAATTTGTCTTTCATTTTGTCTTTATTTATATTGTACTTTTACGGATATACTCTCTCTGAAATTTTTCCTTACACACGCACACGCAGACACACACATACACAAACACACACACAATATATATATATATACATATACATATATATTTATATATATATATATATATATATATATATATATATATGTGTGTGTGTGTGTGTGTGTGTGTTTGTTTGTGTGTGTGTGTATAGCTAGAAAAACCAAAGTATTCGTAAAATTAACAGTAAGTCTGCTAGGTGTAAAAAGAAAAATTAATAAAAAGAAAAACTAACTATCAATAAAACAAGAAAAATACATACAATTGATTGATTGTTTTTTTACGGCTTATCAACTCTTTGCAGGTTATTTAAAAGGAGAAAATATTTTTAGATTTTAAGAATATTTTCTTGAGATAATATTAATTTAGTGATACAAGTTTTACTAATTAACCCATAGGTGGGGGTGGAGAAAAGTTGGATTCATACCTTTCGCAAGGTTATTTGTGAGTAAGTAAATATAGCGAACCCAACTGGAATTGGAACTCGAGCCATTATCACCATTACAATATTATTAGTGGCGCATCCAAAGCTTACGGCACTGAGTATTTTCAAGCGCTCTCACGCATCGAGGTATTGACCAGTCTCGACGTGAACAGGCGAAAAAAATACAATAAAAAGGGGAAAATAAATCAGAGCACTGTGTATTACTGTTATAAGTGTCTTGTTTTGGTCTTTTATTCTTAGTTTAAGACCAAAAAACAGACAACGACCTAAACAGGAACAAACAGTGGTCTTTGAGTTACCAGGGGAGACCAATGAACTCAGAAACAAATGAAGTTCGGAATGCTACTAAAGTTTCACCATTTCCATCTATCTATCTATCTATCTATCTATCTATCTATCTATCTATCTTATATTATTAAATAGCTATGGGCAAATAGTTAATCTCCAAAGGGGCCAAAACACTATAAAAGTATAAAAATAGTTGGTGGAATGTCGAACTGAACCCTTTATTTCGCTCGCTGGACACATGGCACAGTGGATAAAGGCATTGGCTAGATCCAGTGACAGGACCCAAAGAGTGTGAGTTCAATACCCGGTTAAGGCAGTGGAGAACTTGCAGAGGGGAATTAACAGGAGATAACTGATAACTGACATCCATTAAACATGGCACGTGGAACTAGAACAGTCTACCCCAGTGAGCGAAATAAATGGTTCAGTACGACATTCCAACCACCTGAAGAAGGCCGGAGTGTACAACGGCCGAAACGTTGTAATAAATATGGCGACAAAGATGAGGATAATAGTCAGAATAATGTAAATAGTGTACATAATACCTCATCTCAGAAATATAGACAGATACAGACATTTAAATATGGTCATGTCAACCTTCGAAATTTCATTTCATGCATAAAAATGGGAAAGAATGTGAAGTGACTTTAAACAGGAACTGCTCATTCATACCAGTCTGGGTATTTCTAAAACTGCTGATCCGCTAGAATTTTCATGCAAAACGACTTTTAGAAAGTTCTACAATGATTGGAAAAAGAAAAAAAAAATTCAGTGAGCGGCACTTCTGCATCCAGATGTCCCTTGTCAATAAATGATGACGGAGGGGAATGGTCAGATTCGATGAAGCAGGTAGAAAGGCAACATTAGCTTAAATAACGACTCTTTATAACGAAGAGCATCTCTGAAAGTTTTCAAAAAGAGGGAACAGTAGAAAGGAAAACTCGATCAAGCGGTGACAAGAGGGAATATCATTTCAACTAAAGAGATCAGTTTGAAAATATCCATCTCAGTCCAGAAGATGTTTGGCACGTGAGAGACGAGTTTCATCTATGGCAGTCCAAAGTGCAGTGAAAAAAAGACTGAAATCGTACGAGAAATGTGTGAGAAACCGTGTTAATCCAGGACATAAAGATAGAAGTTTAGATTGGGCGAAGATCATCTTGAAAAGGTTGGAAAATGATCTTGGAATAATATATATAAAGTTGAAGTTTATTTCAATCATTCATGAGCTTCCAATCCTTAGCTCTGATTTATTAATGATGAACATGTCATTTTCGTTTATGATCGATTTCCTCACGATTCTTATATTAAGCTTGGAGAGTAATTGTACATTCTTATTGCTTAAAGTAGAGTCCAACAGTGTTATAAAGGCTTCGGTGAATTCCAGTAAGAAATCTTTAATAATTTCTAAGATACAACGGTTCAAAGCTTAATCTCACTATTTGAAAATTTTGCTGTTACACGATTAGGACAATTTTTTATTACACCCGTTATATATATATATATATATATATATATGTGTGTGTGTGTGTGTGTGTGTGTGTGTGTGTGTGTGTGTGTGTGCGCGCACGCGCGCGTGTGTGTGTAAAAAAATATATAGAAAATAGGAAAGAACTCGTTAGGTAAATAATCCAAAGCTCTTTAGTATTTTTATTATTTTTAAAAAACAGTGCTCGATACAAAAGTAGAGCATAAATATAATTATTTATTTAAAAATATGATTTCATCGCTACATAAGAATTCTCATGTTTCAAAACAAGAGCCGAAAACTTCAATATAATTATTTGAATAAAATTGAATTAAAGTACCAAGCTCTGTTTCATCTTCAAGCTTGAATATGGAACAGAGCTTGGTACTTTAATTCAATTTAATTTTATTAATTTATTTATGCGAGGTCCATGATATACTTAGTATCCTTCTGTAGAAACATATCTCCGTCGCCTCGAGTCTCTTCTTCATCTTTGAAGAAATCGTTCAACATTCGCTGCCGTAAAGAAGAACAGATGTCACGTAACAGTTCAGTATTATTTGTTACCAAAAAAAAAAAATAAAAAATAAAAAAAAATCCTCCTGTGTCACAGTACTCTGCTCACGACTCGTTAACTTGTCAAATGCAAAGCCACGACTGCGCATGTCACAAACTAATCATTGTCGATTCTTTGTTCCCATTTTAGCGTCAAATTAGTTCCAGCGGTCGCGTTTACTGCGAAAACAAATGTAGAAGCCAATGAATAACGCGTTTAGAAACGGGCATCGAGACATTGCTAGGAAAGCTGGGTCACTTTCTCGCTCGAGAGAAATTTTCTTGCTCGAATCTCTCTTACATATTTATCAATATATCTTTCGCCCACGCGTCGAATATTGCGTCCACATGTGGTCTGTTTCTTCTGCTATATATTTAGAGATTCTTGATGAAATCCAAAGAAGAATCTGCTATGTTATTGGTCCTGACCTGGCATCCCGGCTCCACTCCCTTTGCCACTGTCGTAATGTAGCTTCCCTGTGCCTTTTCTATAAATACTTTCATGGTAATTGTTCTAATGGAATTTGCTCTATGGTACCTAGACTTTATGAATGTAAGTGCAGTACTGGATTGGCATTAAGGTCTCATACATTTTACATTTGAAGTGGCTAGATCTAACCGTAAATTCTTTACTAACAGTTTCTATTCCCGTCTTTGGAACTCTCTGCCGGCTACATGCTTTACAGCCAATTTTGATCATCAAAAATTTAAATGCAATGTCATTTGTTATTTTATGTCTTCTTAATTACTGTTCTTTTATTTTTCTCTCTGTTTAATGTTTCGCTTTTTCTCATATTCTTTCACACTCAGTAATCCCTTGTGTCTTAGTGACTTTATTGCCTTGCTTGAGGTGAAATGATTAAAAAAATTAATTTGACTAGTGGAAATACAACTGAACCTGTAAAACCATTTAAATTTTCAATCTGTATGTATAGAACATAACTTTTTTTTAAAAAAATTAGGGAACCTTTTATGCGTCAAGGTCAATTAATTGCTTAACTCGTCTTAAAATGAAAAACAATATTTTCACAAAAATAAGAGTTAATATATATATCGTATGGTAGATTTTAGTAGATGTTTTAGAAGTAAACTTATATTTAGGTATGGATTTTGTGGAATATATATATATATATATATATATATATATATATATAGTAGAGGCCATAATATAAGGAACGGAAACAACAAAGACATAAATATGTGTATTACTTAAAAAGTAATGCATGATTAGCAATTAATTTTTTACTGAATAAAGATTAGGGTGTAATGCATAAATATTATGCAGTTACAAAAATTTACATAATAGGTTTTTTTTATTCATTTTGTCTCTTCTACAAATACATTCATCTGAGAATGTTTACACACACGCACACTCACACACACACATAAATCTATATATATCATCATCATCGTTTGACTTCGCAAAACGAAGATGAAGAGAGAGCCTGTACGCATCGCTTAAATATATATTTAAATATATATATCACTATTTTATTAACATCAACACTATATGTGAGATATATTATATATATGTATATATATATATATATATATATATATATATAGAGAGAGAGAGAGAGAGAGAGAGAAAGAAAGAGAGAATAAACGTTATAAATCCTATTAATATAAATATTAAAACTGATCCACAAAAAGAGCTCAATGTATTTATTATAACAGAGCCAATAAATAGTATTACACAACAAAATTCAAAATTACCTCAGATGGGGGTGGGGGCAGATCTATTTCTCACCGACGAAAACTTCGTCAGTCTTATGCAACGCCGGTGTACAGACACATTTCGTTTTGGAATTAGAAATTTAAATGTGACAGCCGTCGAAAAATGAATTTATCCATTTCAGCATTTCATTCAGACGAAATGCACGAGGCAGTGATCAGTGCGAGGGTGGAAGGTATTATTAGCCTTTTCGTGTGTGTGTGTGTGTGTGTGTGTGTTTGGCCTAACACACAAACCAAAATCTGTATTTCAATGATCAATCCTCAGAATACTGCATTTGGGAAGTGGGACGAAACGAATAATTTTCGGCATCTCCTCATGACCTTTTACCCAAATACGTTCGAGTAATATAAAACCAACTGATCAATCGATTCATATGTCAGCCTGCACTGGCATTTCCTCTGATTTGCCGGACATGCCACGAATCGTTTGAAATAAATACACCAGGAAATAAAGAACATCGGTTTCTATTTAGAAGTAAAGCATTTCACGACTTAATTTCCCCGAACTGTTGGGTAGTAGTATCTCAAATAGAGGGCTTCTCTATATACTCACGGTCTCATCATCTCTATATACTCACGGTCTCATCATCTCTATATACTCGCGGTCTCATCTTCTCTATATACTCGTGGTCTCATCAGCTTTATATACTCGCGGTCTCATCATATCTATATACTCGCGGTCCCAGCATCTCTATATACTCGCGGTCTCATCTTCTCTATATACTCGCGGTCTCATCATCTCTATTACTCGCGGTCTCATCCTCTCTATTACTCGCGGTCTCATAATCTCTATATACTAGTGTCTCATCAGATTTATATACTCGCGGTCACTTCATCTCTATATACTCGCGGTCCCAGCCACTCTATATACTAACGGTCTCATCATCTCTATATACTCGCGGTCTCATCTTCTCTATATACTCGCGGTCACATCATCTCTATATACTCGCGGTCACATCATCTCTACATACCAGCGGACTCATCATCTCTATATACTCGCGGTCTCATCTTTTCTATATACTCGTGGTCTCATCATCTCTATAAGCTCGCGGTCTGATCTTCTATTTTATTCGCGGTCTCATCTGTATATAGTCGCGGTCTCATCTTCTCTATTACTCGCGGCCACATCATCTCTATATACTCGCAGACTCATCTTTTCTATATACTCGCGGTCTCATCATCTCTATATACTTGCGGCCTCATCTTCTCTATATAGTCGCAGTCTCATCGTCTCTATATACTCGCGGTCTGATCTTCTCTATTATTCGCGGTCTGATCTGTATATAGTCACGGTCTCATTTTCTCTATTACTCACGGTCATATCTCCTCTATTACTCCTGGTCTCATCTTTATATACTCGCGTTCTCATCATCACTATATACTCGCGGTCACATTATCTCTGTATACTCGCGGTCACATTATCTCTTTATACTCGCGGTATCATCACCTCTATAATCTCGCGGTCTCATCTTCTCTATATACTCGCAGTCTCATCTCTTCTATATACTCGCAGTCTCATCTTTTCTATATACTCGCGGTCTCATCTCCTCTATATACTCGCGGTCTCATCATCTCTATAATCTCGCGGTCTCATCTTCTCTATATACTCTCGGTCGCATCATCTCTATATACTCGCGGTCTCATCATCTCTATAATCTCGCGGCCTCATCATCTCTATATACTCGTGGTATTATCATCTCTATATGCTCGCGGTCTCATCATCTCTATATACTCGCGGTCTCATCTCCTCTATATACTCACGTTCCCATCTTTTCTATATACTCGTGGTCTGATCATCTCTTTCTACTCGCTGTCTCATCATCTCTATAATCTCGCGGCCTCATCTCTATATACTCGCATTCTCATCTCCTCTATATACTCGCGTTCTCATCATCTCTATATACACGCGGTCTCATCATCTCTATATACTCGCGGTATCATTATTTCTATATACTCTATTATTCGCAGTCTCATCTGTATATAGTCGCGGTCTCATCTTCTCTATTACTCACGGTCATATCTTCTCTATTACTCCTGGTCTCATCTGTATATACTCGCGGTCTCATCATCACTATATACTCGTGGTCTCATCTTCTCTATATACTCGCGGTCACATAATCTCTATATACTCGCGGTATCTTCTCTATTATTCGCGGTCTCATCTGTATATAGTCGCGGTCTCATCTGTATATAGCCGTGGTCTCATCTCTATTAGTCGCGGTCTCATCTTTATATACTCGCGGTCTCATCTTCACTATTACTCGCGGTTTCATCATCTCTATAATCTCGCGGCCTCATCTTAACTATATACTCGCAGTCTCATCATCTCTATATACTCGAGGTCTCATCTTCTCTATATACTGACGGTCTCATCATCTCTATATACTCGCGGTCCCATCTTCTCTATATACTGACGGTCTCATCTTCTCTGTTACTCGCAGTCTCATCTCCTCTATATACTCGCGTTCTCATCATCTCTATATACACGCGATATCATCCTCTCTATATACTCACTGTCTCATCTTTTATATATACTCGCGGTCTCATATTTTCTATTATTCGCGGTCTCATCTGTATATAGTCTAGGTCGCATCTTCTCAATTACTCGCGGTCTCATCATCTCTATATACTCGTGGTCTCATCTTCTCTATATACTGACGGTCTCATCATCTCTATATACTTGCGTTGTCATCATCTTTATAGACTCGCGGTCTCGTCATCTCTATATACTCGCGATCTCATCATCTCTATGTATTGCGGTCTCATCTTCTCTATATCCTCGTGGTCTCATTTTTATATACTCGCGGTCAGATCATCTCTATATACTCACGGTCTCATCATCTCTATATACTCGCGGTCTCATCATCTCTATATACCAGCGGTCTCATCATCTCTCTATACTCGCGGTCCCTTCTTCTATATATACTCACGGTCTCATCTACGCTATTACTCGCGGTCTCATCATCTCTATATACTGCGGTCTCATCTTCTCTATTTACTGGCGGTCTCATCTCCTCTAATACTCACGGTCTCATCTTCTCTATATACTCGCGGTCTCATCTTCTCTATACACTCACTTTTTCTTTTTCTCTATATACTCATGGTGTCATCATCTCTATATACTCGCGGTCCATCTTCATATACTCGCGGTCTCATCATCTCTATATACTCGTGGTCTCATCTTCTCTATATACTGACGGTCTCATCATCTCTATATACTCGCGGTCCATCTTCATATACTCGCGGTCTCATCATCTCTATATACTCGCGGTCTCATCTTCCGCGTTTACAGTCAACTGCGGTTAATCTCCGATGTAAACAATTCGTAAATTTTACTTAATCTTCTTCTATATGCCATGCCCTTTCTATACGTTGGTGATCATGTAATTTTTTTGTCCCCTAAACCTTTTTCCGCTATCCATTTACACAATCTCGTAAGGTAGGTTAGGCGCTGCTTTCCTCTGTTCACTTCCCTTCAATATGTCCTGTGAGTGTCAAATTCTCCACTCCCCCTTTCCTCATTTCAATTTCAAATTAGAAATTTCAACAGTCTCTGATATTAAATAAAAGTGTCCATTCTGTTTGCATTTTCTCTAAATGTTCGTCAATGCTCACATGTTTAGTTCATGCTATTCCCAACATCCTTCTGTAGAACCATATTTCTGTTATGTGAAATCTCTTCTGCAGCTGTAAGGAGATTGTCCAGCATTCACTGCCATATAGGAGGACTGATATTACGTAACAGCTCAGCACTGTTTTCTTTGTTTCTAATTAGATTTTCTTGGTTCTTAATTCTTTGCTTAGCTTTTTGAAGGCATCTTTCGCTATCTCACTGCGCCTTCAGATTTCAGTGTCACGCTTTAAAACACTTCCCAAATATTTAAATTCTTATCCTTGTTTAATTTTGGTGTCCCCAATTTGTAATTTGCATTTTGGGCTGTCCCTTTTGTTAACTCATACTAAATCTTCAAAATGTAGGATAACGTAAAGACTATTTGGAGCTCATAGACACATTTGGAATTTGGTTTTCGCTAGCTCTCTTAATCTTTGTTCCGCCAATCATTTGCACAAGGACATCAGGTGGCTTATTCACTGCTTTATCTCCCCCTCTTGCCTTCAACATGATCTGAGAGTATCATATTTTCTGAGTCCACTTAGCTCAGTATGTGCCCTGTCTCTTTTTCATGTTAAGTATATGTATCTTTTTTGTTTCTGCTTTTTCTAAAACCTCGTTAATGCTCACGTGTTGTTGGATAGGAATAAAGTGTCGCTGCCGACACTTGAGTTTCAACATAAATCGCCACTGAGTAAACACAGGCGATCCCATTATTGAATTAAGTAGACCACGTGACCATAGAGGAAACGCATACATAAGAAGTCGCGTGACGTCGACATTGATCTCCATTCTTAGTCTATCCTCTATTACTATACGGATCGCTATTTCTATTCTATCCTCTATTACTATTTCCGGATCGCGATTCTCTTCTATATACTGATCACTATACGGATCACTATTCGATGGTTACTTTTCGAGCGAGTATTATCGAGCAAATACTATTAGTGCGAGTGATATTCGAAGGCGTCTGACACCAGTATTGTTCAACGGCGTTACTATAGTTGTATCTGCGATTACAAAGTCTCTACTACAACGAGCATTACGAAAGTGGCAACGAGTATTCTTTGACATCAGAGAATTTGCAATGAGCATTTGTTGACTTCACAAAAATAAATCACTTCTCGCCACAGCTATGGCTTAATTAATAAGACTTGTATCACTAAATCTTTATTATCTCCCTACCAAAAAACTTATAATCTAAAAAAATCTGACTTTAAATAACCCGTACAGGGTTGATAAGCCGTAAAAAAGAATCAATCATTATTTCCATTCAAGCGACAATAGCTTAATGAATTAAAGCGTTGGTTCATAAATTTCGGGGTATAGTAATTGTGAGTTCAAACCTTGCGCCAGGTAGTGCTGACGTAGACTCAGCTGAAACGAGGCGAACAATAACTGAGCAGTACTAAGTATATAGTAATTGTGAGTTCAAGCACTGCATCGGGTAACGCGGACGTAGACGTAACGAAAATCGGACACTACAAGGCGATATATCCCAAGAAATTTCTAGAAATGGATCGCAGAACGGGATTAAAGAAATGGTTTAGTTCGAAACTCTCTGATGGTTATCCCAGTCGGCAAAACATTTGAAATTGAGATAAAAAATTATTTACCATCCCGAGGTTATCTCGATCACAACTCTAGTGTCACACATCGCATGACAGCATTACAGATGTTCATAATATCGGATAGATTAAAAAAAAGAAATTAATTAAATTAAACATTCTCAGCATCCCTGGTTCGTGCGCACGTGTAGTCGCACCAACATAATAAATTTAGTCCAATGGCATTCTAAAGGGCGAAATGCGTTCCAAGAAAACGTTTTCATTTTGTCATATATTTTTACACACACACACACACATACACACACACATATATATATATATATATATATATATATATATGGCAAACTCGAAAGTTTTTCTTTTGTGACGTGCTTCAACCGTTAAGGATTTCATCGGACTGGGTTTTGATGACGTTGCCACGTCTACACATGCGCACAAAACGGGAGACGCAAGTAGTTTTAAAATTTTTTGAAAGAATTTTTTTTTTTCAATCTAGCCGAAATTATCTTTATTCTTTTTCTTTATCTCTCCAACTACCTACGTCTTTCGTTTGGTGCGCATGTGCAGACGTGACAACGTCATCAAAACCCAGTCCGAAGAAATTCGAATGGAAGAAACGCGTTACAAAAAAAACAAAACCTTTCCAGTTTATCATATTTTTCTAAATACTGTTTGTATATATACAAAATTATATATCGTTATATCATATATATATATATATATATATATATATATATATATATATATATATATATATATATATTCATATGATATAACGTTATATATTATAATATTTTTTTTAAAATGCCTCCATCACGACACAGAAATTACTGTTTCGAAACCGAAACTTAAATCTTAAAATTTAACTTAAAAATTAAACTTAAAATTCGAAGCTCAGTTCCATTTTCAAGCGATGCTAAGTATATATATATATATATATATATATATATATATATATATATATATATATATATATAGTAAATAATATTTGGTATTTTCTCTCGGTCACGCTAGAACTCACTTTTCACTAACTTTCTCTATCTTCCTTTTCTCTTTCTTTTATCTCTGACACGCTCTCTCTCTCTCTCTCTCTTTCTTCCTCTTACTTTGCCACGCTATCTGTTTGTCACTCTAGGGCTCTTTCATTTTCTCTGGCATGCCTTCTATCATCCTCTCTTTCTCTTTGGTTCCAGTGTTCTATCACTCTCTTTCTTCTCTCTCTTTCTCTTTCTCTCATGCACAAACTCTGTCGGGCGAAGCAAGGATCACCTTGCTAGTCTAAATGATATGAGAAAATGAAAACGGATGAAAAAAAAAGGAGAAAAGTTTGAATAGCGGGGTTTGGCAAGAAGAGGGAGGTGGAGGTGGAGGAGGAGGTGAAGAAGAAGAAGAAGAAAAGGTGTGTTACAGGTGGTGGCGCCGAGATGTAATGGAACTCGGGATATAGATTTCGGTGGTGTACATGTGGGTGGAGGTGATGATGATGCAACTGAAGAAAGAATGAAGAAAAGAAGAAGAAAAAGACAAAAGCAGGATGAAAAGAAAACAAAGGAGAGAAAAGGCGGTTGATAATAATAACGTTATTGTTACATTAAAATTTGGCTGAGTCATAGTGACAAGGGCAACTTGATATGCAGTTACAAAGAAACTAAGTATCCACCCTTTTCTCTTATTTTTATATATATATATATATATATATATATATATATATATATATATATATATATTTGTGTTTGTGTATGTGTGTGTGTAAGAGAGAGAGAGAGAGAGAGAGAGAGAGAGAGAGATGGAACACAGAGTTGATCAGTAACGCTCACCACAATTGTAACTGACATACCTTTCACACGCAAAAAAACATGTCTGTCTATGTATATATTAATGTTAGTAAACTTTCATGAACACAGTTGTGGGTGCAAACAATAAATATTCATAACCCATATAACTGTACTAGATACAAAAGGATATATATATAGTCATCCACAGACAGTTTCGTCGTATCACAGCTCATCAGTGTGGCTAGACATGGGGTTGCTTCAAGCTGGGATCGAAACCTGACCGATTTGACATCTGTTGGAGTATCTCCCCCTTATGCTATCAGCGCAGGCACTAAAGATAGTTAATTTTAACTCATTATATACAAGATATAAGCATTCCCGCTACCAGAGTTCTCAATTCATTGTCATATATATATATATATATATATATATATATATATATATATATATATATATATATATATATATATATATATATATATATATATATATATATATATATATCTTTTCTTATACTTATATATATATATATATAGAGAGAGAGAGAGAGAGAGAGAGTTTCCTATACTTATAAGATATATGTATAAATATATATATATATATAGGAATTGGGATCATATACAGATAAAATATGAATCGGAATCCTATGGAATGATAGAATGAAGAACAAATAGGAAACGTTCATCAATTTAACATGTTTCACTTTTAGTAAAGCTTCAGCATAGAATGAGATATGGAGAAAAAAGAAGCAATTTTGGTATTTTTATTTGAAAATCAAATAACAAAAATAAAAATGCCATAATACCTTTCTTCTTTTTTCCCCATATTTACTTCTCTCACGTAGCTTTAACAGAAGTGAAACATGTTTGGATTAATAATTTTTTCCGATTTTTCTTTATATGTATATATATATATATATATATATATATATATATATATATATGCGCGCACTGTGTGTGTGTGTGTATGTGTGTATGTGTGAGTGTGTGTTTCGAAACCACTTTGATTAAAAAGAATCGAAAATGTCTGTTTATATATATATATATATATATATATATATATATATATATATATATATATATATATATATGTAGCGTTCCTCACTCCATTTGTAAAAAATTTAAATTTCAGATAACACAACAATTTGTCTCTGACAATAATGGATACTATAATATTCATGGAGATGTCGAAAGTATTTGCTAATAAAACAAATATATATAAACACGGCGAAAATGAGCAGCCAGAATATTTCTAAATTGTACAATAAAACGTGTCTTATATATATATATATATATATATATATATATATATATATATATATATATATATATATAAGTGAATATTGAAGTGAAATAAATATAGCGCACCTTAAATCTTTCTTCATATATACACACAACACTATAATGGTATATATATATATATATATATATATATATATATATATATATATATATATATATATATATATATATATATATATATATATACCATTATAGCCATTTACTAAGCGTTGCTTAGATATTGCATAAGGCCGAATATATGGAGCACCCAGTGACGAACTCACTACTCAGTTGTAACTGATCTAACAAGACAAGTTTGCAAACTAATACACTACGTTGATGTGCCAATACTTACCCATATATATAAGCATATTGACGTAGTATAATTGTTAGCAAGCTGGTCTCTAGAACAATTACGACTGAGTAGAGGGTTCGATCTTCACTGGATACCCCACACTTTCGGCCTTGTAAATCACTATAAACTCCTAGGGTCGGGTGGCAACTGTTACAATTTAGGTAGCAATGACCCTCTGTAGGTTTAGTGATATGGAGATGTGGTCGTTTAGACATACCAGTACATTCAGAAGCGGAATGGAAGTTTTAGAATATTTCATTCTGAATTTGTCGGAAAGGTCATGGTGAATGTTCTTATCAGGAGTCCATATAAATAACATATCGTCCCTGTATCTGTGGTAGTGGAGAGTTTTTAAGTGGTAACTATGTAACATATTTTGTTCGCAATATTGGGAGCTATTGTCATTCCTAACACTGTGCCTCTTACCTGAAGAAAATGATGGCCGCTGAACTGGAAATTGTATCAATTTTATGATATAACGGGCGTCTTCTATGTTCTGTTCATTGGTACGTAAGAAATTCCTACAATTCCTTGTGTGGGATGTTGGATTATAGGGATGGCATATTTATTGTTACAAAGAGTGAATCGTTTGGAAATCTATCTATTTATATCAAATTTGTAAGAAATGGCTTGTATCTTTGATGTAGCTAGGAATCATGGGTAGTAAAATTTTGAGGACGTGCAGAATAGAGTCTGTATTGTTGCATAATTAGGAAAGCGTGTATTGTTTAAAATAGGTAGCCTTAAGAACAGAGTTCCGTAGGTAGAGGTTTATAGAGATAAAGTCGTAGATTTGCTGCACCATGGGGGTCTATGGAATGTGTTCGTGGACTATTGACAATTGTTCCTCGATTTAAGTCCTTTTGGGATAATACCTAATTTTTTGTAAGGGCTTAGGAAGAGAATTTCTGGTCCTGTTTATATTTATTTCTTCAAGTTAGTTAAGTGTTCTATTCTTGTGTGGCATTGAGTTTTGTCAGTTGGGATCCAAAATTCATAATTATAAAAGAAGATTGTCTACGTATGCTTCTTATAATATTTAGATATTTAATATATATATGTAGATATTTAATATTTATAATTAGATATTTAATATTTATAATATTTAGATATATATAATACGTAGATATTTAATATTTACAATATTTAGATATTTAATATTTATAATGTGTAGATATTTAATATTCATAATATTTAGATATTTAATATTTATAATATGTAGATATTTAATATTTATAATATGTAGATATTTAATATTCATAATATTTAGATATTTAATATTTATAATATATAGATATTGAATATTTATAATATGTAGATATTTAATATTCATAATATTTAGATATTTAATATTTATAATATGTAGATATTTAATATTTATAATATGTAGATATTTAATATTCATAATATTTAGATATTTAATATTTATAATATGCAGATATTGAATATTTATAATATTTATATATTTAATATTTATGACATTTAGATATGTAATATTTATAATATTTCGATATTTAATATTAATAATATTTCGATATTTAATATTCATAATATTTAGATTTTTAATATTTATAATATTTAGATATTTAATATTTATATGTAGATATTTAATATCTATAATATTTAGATTTTTGATATTTATAATATTTAGATATTTAATATTTATAATATGTAGATATTTAATATTTATGATATGTAGATATTTAATATTTATAATATTTAGATATTTAATAGGCCGATGAAAGAATTTTGGGAGATAAAAAAACGAACAAAAATAATACTATTGATATTAAAACTAATAATATTTATTGTATATAAGTAGATGTTTTGACCAAATAGAAACATAATGAGAAAGATATTAAAAATAGTGCCTTTTCTCAAAGACAAATAAAAAATGAAGTGGGAGGCGGCGGGATCTTTTTTTCATATTTTATATAACTGATAAGATCTAGCTGCTATTGGGCTAGTTGTTCGCCGATATTATGATTGTAGAAAGTTTGTAGAAGGCTTTTTGTGGCAATATTGTGTGTATAAAGTGTTATATACAGGGCGAAATAGATAAATTGTCGTCTAAATTACGCAAGAAATGAAAATAACATTGATAATCTCATTTTAACAGTTATATTTACCAAAATTACACAAGAATAGCTTGAAATATTAAATAGTAAATCTATTCAATAAAATCGCTATTGGCTTCAACCATGGCCTCCAGACGACTTCAAAATCTCCTGCAACTCTTCTGGACAGCCTCCTTGTTTAAATTGGTGAATGCTGCTATAATCTTTGCCTTCTGTTCATCTTTGTGTTATAAGGAATTTTGTTGGTCTCTTGCTTAACTGCACCCCGTAAAAACTTATCAAGGTAGTTGCAGAATGGGGAGTTAGGTGGCCTAATGTAAAGGTTGATGTGATCGCAGAAATTGCCTCACAACTATGACTGGGTTCTCCCGCTTCTGTGGCATAGTGAAGAGTCCTGTTGCCAGACATAGGTTCTTCCAGTGTTGAATCTGAGGCCCCGTGGGAAGATGAATGGAGACATAACGTCGCCATCACTAACGATCACTCCAAACACCTTCGTAATCACCATTAGACTCATCCAGCTCTTTCTTAATCCTATGCACTGTTCTCAGATTGACACCCAAACATTCTCCAATGTTCATATTGGAACTTCCAGCGTGAATGCCAAGCAGTACAGCATGCCATTTCCAAATTTCTGGCAGAGTGAATTCCACCATTCATTTTTTCTCACAGTTGGTGCCTATACTGTGCAGTCGACAAAAAAAAAAAAAACGCGCATGCACGAAATTGAAAAAAAAAAAAAAAAAAATATATATATATATATATATATATATGTGTGTGTGCGATCGACTCTCCCGTCGAGATTCGACGTATGAGGGTCAAGCAGATCAGTTTCCAGGAAACCGACAGCCCGACACCGGCACATGAGATTTGATTATAGTGGTGAAGGCCTCGTGCAGGACCATCCACACTTTTTGGAGGGACGAATACAGAGACCTGGTGCACCGAATGCCACAAGGTTCCCAAACGACCCTCCGCAGGTTTTGAATTCAGAGTTGTCCTTCTCCTAGACCAGTTGCCATCCAAGGCTATAGAACCCAGTATGTCCTGCTATTTTACCCATAGCTGGAGGGAGAAGAAGAGGATATATATATATATATATATATATATATATATATATATATATATATATATATATATATATATATATTATAATAAAAAGAAAGAACAGTAAGATATGTAATCCGGTGTTCTTATTTATATTTTTATTTTTTACAAAATAGTGCTCAATGTAAATTTATAGAGCATTAAGCTTTTAAACTCCAAAATTCGCTTGAGGATGAAATGGAACTAATTTTTTTAATTTAATTACAAAATTAAATTTAAAGATTTTAGCTTCCGTTTTTGAAACATGGTTATTACTGTGTAGCGAAAAAAAACATATTTTAAATCAGTTAATTTATAATATATATATAATGTATATATTACTGATAATTTTATGTAGCCCACATTATTTAAAAAAATCCTCTGTCTCCTTGATTCCTGATCTTTTATTGTCTTCTCTTCATAATAACGTATTTTTCTCAGATTCAATAAAACATTGCGTGTTAGTGGCTTTATCGCCTTGTTTGGAGTGAAATGATTAAAAAAATCTCCATTAGTAGATTTTGGTATTTTTTGCTTACATGTTGCACAAAATAGTAATCGACTTAAAATAGGGCTATATCACATTGGAATATCGTCTCACCTACGTACGATCATCGAAGTTAAGCAACGTCGGGCCTGGTCTGTACCTAGGTTGGTGACACCTTGAGAATACCAGCTGCTGTAGGCTTGGATGTTTAGGTGGTGTAATAGATAGAGGCTCGGAATTGGAAATCGGAGAGCCGTGTTCCAATTCCAATCGGGTTCGTTATATTCACTTATGCGTAAATAATTTTGGGAAAGGCATGAAACCACCTCTTTTTCCTTGAACTATGGATTAATTAATAGTATTTCTATCAGTAAATTATTATTATCTCCAAAAAATTCTTACAATCTAAAAATATTTTCTGGCTTTAAATAACCTGCAATGGGTTGATAAGCTGTGAAAAACAGATTCAAAACAGGAATAAAGAAAACAAAGTTGCAAACCATAACTATTTAATGGCAACCCCAATTTTTAGGAAACTCAGTTCCGGCAAAATCAACTTTTCGTTTTATGTACCACCGCTAGGGTACCTTTGATCGCTACGTCAGACACTTTGCCGATGTCACCACTTAATCATCGGCGTAAACTGGGATCTAGGTGCCTGTCTGTACATAGGATGACATTGTTATAAACGTTTCACAAGATTTATCGAGAATTTATCATTGGAAAAACATTTTTCTCGGGTGTAGAAATCGCATTAATAAAGGCAAATGTATTAACTATGAAACTAATTTTTTCTTATATTTGTACAACCTGTTCACAAAATGGGTCAAATAAACAAATAAATGTGCAAATAAAATGCACATGTAGGAATGTCATTTATATTGTGGCTGTAAAACTCGAGTTGTTATTGTGATACGACCTACTTTGCACACGGTCGACAATAATTCGACTGTTCAGGAAAGTGTTCACTCAACCTTGTTTGGGCCTAGGAAATCACTTGATCTCTCAAGATCTACACTCAATGTCGAAACAAGAAATACTACCCTAACGCTCAACTCCAATAACTTTGCTTCGAGCAGAGAAATGTCAGTTTTGAGGTGTACAAATGTCTCACCAAGTTTAGCATTCCCATAACTCTCCTGGCTCAAAACAGGAACAAAGGACTTCACTCGAGAGCCAACGTTGGCTTCGCAGCAAAGAAAGTTCAAATAATCCGTAAATGATTGGGGGAGGGATATAATTGTTAAGCAGATTTCTGCTCTACCCTTGAGGAACAACCACATGCAAATTTTAGTATTAAAAGACTTTAAAAAGTGCGCATTATACAGAAATAATGACTGCAAATTGAAACCTTCTTTCAGGGTTGTTTAGTATTATAAAGTCTACTGTTTGTATTTTTTAAAATCTATCTGTCCTGTTTTCTTCATTACCAAAAACCAGAGAGTAATTAAAAAAAATCTCAAGCAGCTTGAGAAATACCATTCCTTTTACGACACTCAGTTGCAGTAAACCGGCGTTCTTTTTGCAACTCCTGTCATCTTTTTGCACATTCAAACTTCCTTCCGTATGGCTACAATCTCCGTGTAGAACCAACTTATTCACATACTTTCTAAGTTCTAATTTGGCTTTGAAACTCTACTCCGAGTTTTATGTAGATTACGTCCACTCTTCAGGAGACCCAATAGTAAAATTTTATAATCAAGTCTTTTGAAAAGTCTATGTAATCTCCGATGTAATTTCCGAGAAACTCAGAACAAAGACAAGATAAATGAACATATAAATTTATTTATTTACACGCGGAATAATATCCTTGTAGCGTTTCTATAAATATAGTAGCTTCTCCTTTTTTTATAAATATTTTAATTGTAATTGTTCTGATGAGCTTTTGTCATTGGTAAATAGGTTTTATGAATTTAAGTGTACTACTAGATTGGCAGCAATTTCTTATCATTTTACAGTTGAAATTGCTAGATGTAACCGTAACTCCTATTCTAGCAGTTTCTTCTCGACCCACTTCTCGCTTGTGGAACTCTCTTCTGGCTTCTTGTTTTCTACCCAACATTGTGAGAAGATAAAGAGATTTAAACGGTTATCAGGAACACAGTTAAGCTTATCCACGATCTTTGTTAACTTGCAATCGGCGAAGAAGGCATAAGAGCATTTCCCCTTTTCATCGGTTACGTTTGAGTGGACTCCTTATTGAAACCGCCACAAATATGAATGGTAGCTGTGGGATGATCTGAGCGGATGCCATCAATCTTCTCAGATATTTTGTCAACCATTGCAATATTATAATCCTGAAGGCAATAGACGGTGAAGATGAAGTACATGCTACGAATGAGGGCCCCACTCGAAAGTATGCAAATGGGAAGCCAGTATCTTAGTTTTGGGCGACTCTGCCACACAGGAACCCACCTTGATATAGACCCCAAGCTTATGACTATATTGATTTAAAGTAAGGACGAGTTCTAACAGAGGATGAAAAACGAGACACCAATATCTGAAGGGGCATTTGGATAGCTAAAAATGCCTTCCAAAAACTATACAAGGTATAAAGAAAAAGAAAAAATTCGTTGGAAATATAGAAATGAGAAGTAAAAAGTTATGTAATATTGGTACCTCCATATGGCAGTGAATGCTAGACAATCTCCTCACAGATGAAGAAGAGACTTGAAGCAACAGAAATGTGTTTCAACAGAAGAATGTAGAAAATACAATGGGCAGAACACGTGAACAACGACAAACTTTTAGAGAAAATGTAAACAAAAAGGACACTTATACGTAGCATCAGAACAAAATTTCTTGGTCACATGAGAAAAAGGGCTTGGAAAATTTGACACTCACAGGACATACTAAAGGCAAAAAGGGACAAAAGGGAAGCAGAGCATAAACCCTGTCTAACGAGCTTGTCTAAATATTTAGATAGACAAATTTACTAAGGGCTACAAAAGATAGGAAATTGCGGAGAGCAGTGACCACCCACGTCCGGAAGGGACACGACATACAGAAATAGAAGAAGCCCAGAATTGTGAATTATTGAACTGGAAGAGAATGGTTGAGTCCAGTTTCAGATATAAACATGATGTCGATCTTAACCTCTTGAAAATCTTGTTCAACCTCTTAATAGTTGGAATGTAGACCTATTGTGTTAGTGTAGGATATGGATAACGTATAATACCAACACGTTAGATTTTTATCCTTATTTTTTATTAATGAGATTTTTCAGCTGGTCGTAAATCCGGTATCGTTAAACAGTTAATTCCTTAAATGAGGTATGGCTGTATTACTTCTTTATATCCCGTCTCCCAACAGAATGTAGGAGATCATAGATCTCCACAATTTCCTATCCCTTGCAGCTCTAAATAAATTCTGTCTTTTCTTGTTTTCTAGACCCTGTCCTGACATCAATTCACACAAGTTTGTCAAATATGTCATGCGTTGTTTTCCTATGACCTTGTTTCCCCAATCTGAGTAACAGATTTTAAAAGCCCCACTTCCTCATTGTGTGTCGTAGAAAATTCAACTGTATCTTTCTGATGCTAAATATGTTTCCATTTTCTTTAAAACCTCGTTGTTGCTCACATGTTCAGTCCATGGTATCCCCAGCATCTTTCTCTAGAACTACATTTCTGTTGCTTCAAGTCTCTTCTTCATCTTTGAGGAAATTGTCCAGAATTCAGTTCGATACACTAGGACATATATCATATAAAAGTAGAGAAGATTGATTTTTTCACTTAAAAAATCAACATTGCACTCAGTTCAAACACTGGCAATTGATGTAATAAGTACTGAGGCCAAAAATTGCATCCAAACTTTCACCAATTTTTGAGCATTTAGTTTTAAATATAATCTGAAAAATGTACAGAAATTTCCATAGGTTTTTGCTTACAAACTGACTTAAAATTTTACTATTTCAAGAAAAAAAACAACAAATATAGTTAATATCTTTTGTATTAGATTCATTGAATGGAAAATATATTAAAACCAGAGTTCTGACTAGGAATCAGCACAAGCAAAATATGTCATTTTTTATTGTATTCGATAAGTAAAAACTGCGTAAAAAATGTAAACGATTCTAAAAAAGCTACTCAATGCATGTGTTAAATCATAATTCATAAAAACCGAAAATGAATAAAAAAAAAACCTATTGCAGACGCTCACTCAACCCACCCATGGTTTATACTGAAACTAGGCTGAGCAGACTTTAGTTACAGTTTCTGGAAGAGAGCCCATAATTTAGTGTGATCAATTATTTGAACAAGGCCAGAATGCCCAAGTCTTCAGTCATAATGATTTGGGACTTCATGCTAACACAGCCATTGACAGCTTCCAAAAAGGATTGGATTAACTCGTGGTTGGGTTTTCAAGCACTTTCCAAAGTTGTTGCAAACTGGGATCATCTCCCTCAGGATGATATAATGAAGAAGTCACCTCCCTGAGAGATGAAACTATGATGAGATTTCAACCTGGGTCTCATGGCTAGAAAGCAAATGTTCTAACCACTCATCCACATGGACATAACACACACACACACACACACACACACACAGATGTGTTTGTGTGATGTCAGTTCTGCTCTGACATTTGGTGAGTCATTCTGAATATCATCTAAGCTGCTCATGGCAAAGCGACATGAATTAGTAGTTTGTGTAGGAATTTGACATCTGCAATGAAAGGGCAGTTTCATTTTTCGCTTTTTTAAAAAATCAACATTGCACTCAGTGTAAATGCTGGGGTTTGATGTGATAAGTATTACTACCAAAAATTAGATTCATAGCTTTTACCAATTTTTGAGCATTTAGTTTTAAAGATTGTCAGAAAAATGTACAGAAATACCTAATTTCCGCAGTTTTTTTAATTACAAACTGATTTTAAAAATTTAACTATTTCAAGAATAAATTCAAAGTCTATATCTTTTGTATTAGATTCATTGAATGAAAAATATATTAAAACCAGATTTCTGAATATGAATCACCATAAGCAAAATGTATCATTTTTTACTGTATTTGATAAGTAAAAACTGTAAAAAAATTGTAAATGATTCCAAAAAGGCTACTCAACGAATAAGATTTATTAAATCATAATTAATAAAAACTAAAAGTGAATAAAATTGTATATAACACCAATGATATTGCTGGGCATAAATTATAAGAGAAAATGTTTTAAATTTGCATTGTTTATTGAAAATCACATTAAAACTATCGGACTGTATAACATACAATAGCTAAATTGTTCAGTATAATTTCCCTTTGAAATATAAATGAAGATCTTATTTGATGGCACAACGATTTAGCAATAATTTGTTGTGTCATGCATGTTGTCGATATAAAAATTGTTTAGTAAATTATAAATTTTATAAGCCTGTTCTATAAGGCTTTCACTGGTTACCAGAATGAAGTTCTAACGCTTCGATTTGGAGCCTAAAAGTAATCTTTACCAAAAAAAAAAAAAAACAGTAACGATTTGGGAAAAAATATTTAGTGTCATTATTTATCATGTGAAGTCCCAACTTTCAAATTGAGTGCAATACTACGGTTGCAAAATCGACCTGCACTAATCTAAAAGTTCAATACTGTTTTCTTTGTTTCTAAAGCTTTTCTGTCTCTTAATAATTAGCTACAGTTATCTAAAAAGCTGTCCGAGTCGGATCACCATCCTCACCCATCTCTGTCCGCCAATGGGGCAAGAGCTACACATTATAAAGTACCTGAGTAATTTCTTTAATACAGTAACCCTTTACCTTGAGTTTTTCTTGATACTTATATTGAGTGGAAAATAGTATTAAAAATTCACTATAGTTGCGCTGATCTTTGAAGGCCCACTTTACTATCCAGCAACTCTTGTCCGATAGTCGATTGTTCTGTCTTGATACGCTTCGTGTAGGTTTCTTTTCTTAGTTAAGAAAAACACGTAGAAAATGATAGGCTTTATTTGTTACTCGATATCCCATATGTTTCAGCAAAATTACCAGGTGTCATTCTATATGGTTCGTAGTTACCAAATGCTTCTATTTTCCATCCACTATTCATCAATCTTTTCCAACATTTGTCAATGCAACTTTATTGAAACCCAAGTTAACTCACGCGACAAATATAACTCAGTTTACATTAAAATTATCCAATTATGCATATCCCATAGTATTATAAACTCGTCGTCAAAACATCCCATAGCATTATAAACTCGTCGTCAAAACATAGACTCTATATAGGGTGTGTCAGTATAAATCAACCCACATTTTATAAGTTGAAAACAAAAAGGCAACGATATTTACAGAACTTAAAAACATTACTTGGTTACTTATTTTAGTGCATCATTTTACTTACAATTATTATCAAGTGACACGAACAATATTCACTGCATTATTTAAACAAATTAACTGTATACAATGAATAGCGCCTTTTTATAGACATCTGTCACTTATTGTCAAGACTGATCTTACATAAGTCGAGAAGTAATCATTCTAAGTAACACGTTAATCGAAATAAGTACTGCGTTATTTGCTGCGAAAAAACAAAAGCCAAAGCTATGTTAAAAGTAAAGAAGCATAGTTTGGTAATTAGTTGGCACATTTTTATAATTAAAAAACTACTGAAAAATGAAGACTTCTCCTGGTTAAAGCTCATTGAATACCATCCAAAAACACCCATATTATATGGATTACCAAAAACGCATAAACCGAACATACCAATGAGACCTATCATATCAGGGATAGGCAGCGCTCCACATAAAATAGCCCGCAAACTTAGCAGAATTTTAACTCCACTTCTCGGCACTATTAGTCCATCTCACATAAAAAATTCAGGCGACCTCTTAAACAAGCTAAAAACATAGACATTGAAAATGAATATATGACTAGTTTAGATATACAATCTCTTTATACAAACGTCCCCATAGATAAATGCTTAAATTTACTAAAAAAACACCTATCAAATGCAAAAATCAAAATACCTATATCTACACACAAAATTATAAAAATGTGCCAACCAATTACCAAGCTATGCTTCTTTACTTTTAATAACCATTATTACAAGCAGAAATTTGGTTTGCCAATGGGATCTCCTCTCAGCGGCGTTCTTGCGTGTCTATTTTTAGAATTTCTAGAAAGTGACTCATTCAAAAATATTCTCCCTACAAACTCTTCATATTTCAGATACATAGACGACTCATTATTAATAATTCCAAAAAACACCAATTTAACGGATCTTCTCTCCAAACTTAACAACATTGAACCTACAATAAACTTCACTTTCGAAACTGAAACCAACCACACTCTTCCGTTCCTGGACATTTTGTCAATTAGAAACAATAACGAACTCAATTTTGACGTTTACAGAAAGGTTACAAACAAAAATGATCTGATCAGCTTCTACTCAAACCACCCTTCAAAAATTAAATCTGGAATTATTATAGGTTTCTATGTAAGAGCATTAAGAATCTGTAGTCCTCAATATTTATTTAAAGAAGAAACATACATAGAAAACACATTCAAAAGCCTACAATACCCATATCATTTCATCCACAACGCAAGAAGAAAGGCATACAAAATATACAACCGCAACAAGACTAATAACATAATCCGCAATAGTAAATCACATGAAAACAGATGCATAATACTACCGACCAATTCTGTCACGTCCAGTATCCAGAATAACCTATCCCATCTAAATAATCTTGAAATAGTCACAAACACTTCCAAAACCATTATGGATATACTAAGATCTTCAAACAATAATAGCACTAATATTTCCGAAGCAGACATTTATAGAATAAATTGCCAAAACTGTTCCTCTCAATATATTGGAGAAACAAGTAGAAGTTTGAAAAAACACATTTATGAGCACAAAAGAGACCTCACAAAAAACAACTTAGCTAATGCACTAGTCATACATAGAAATAAATTCAACCATAATTTTGATTTTAAAAATCCTACACGCATAAAAAAAAGAAAATAACTCACTCAGAAGGAAAATTGTGGAGAGTGCCGCCATAGAAAATTACCCAAATATTAATCTACGCCCAGGTTTTTTCCCTATTTCACCTTTCTTAACAAAATCAATGCTCTTACAAACAAATATACACAACAGATTCATAAAATCCAAAGAAAATGGTTGAATACATCAACACAGATATAATGACAATATTCTCCACACGTGACAATTACTGACGTTATTTTTCAGTTAAAAATATGAAAATAGCGTTTCTCTACATTCCAGTTGCTAGGTATTAGGTTGGTGCAAAAATAATGACGTAATAATGTCGTTTTTTGACGTTAAAAAATACGTCAAAAATGACATTAATACGTCATTATTTTTGCACCAAGCTAATACATTCTGTTTTTGTTTTTATTAGTTACTTTGTTCATTTAATTTCATTTTCGTATTTTGCTTTGATAAAGTCCACATTGGACGAAACGCGTCAGCAATTACCAGTTTTCCTATTGTCATTTTTATTCATATATATATATATATATATATATATATATATATATATATATATATATATATTTAGAAATATAAATAATATCTTACATTAATTGTACAACTCCGAGTTTCATGCCGGAGCAATATGAAAATTTACAGAAAGGAAGCTTGAACCATATTGTCTTTATTTTTCTGTTTATGGTTCTATTAATTTTATTAAAAGGTCAAAGAAGACGGGCTTGAGTAAAAATGTTCAGTGATGTAGGATAATAAATGTTGGAAAGTTCATATAACGCACATAGTAGCTGGTTAGTAAGACTAAAAAAAAACACTGGAACAAGAGCTTAAGTTAAAAAGAGTTTAGTCACACGAGAACATGGATTAAGAACACATTATTTCCCTGTGGCAAGCATACGACTGAAAAGCGCTACAACTTTGCGACCAACTTTTTGCCTCAGTTCCATGAGCAGACGTTCTACTCGTAGCAGGTAGACGAGTTCATGTTTCAATAATAAATGTAGAGAAGGTTAGACCGACTTGTAGTATTGTTTCTAAAATCGATTCAATGTCAAATCGATCTCTGTGTTTTACAGAGGTATTGGAAATTAGCTGTTTGTTCATAAACATCAACTTTGAAACCGTGCTTACATCACTGACATCTACGGATGAAAATAGACTTTTTTTACAAAAAGAGAACAAGTGGATATATACATTTTATGTGTTTTATTTTAGGAAAATACTTTAAAGAAGTAACAATTTGGCAAAATCGATTTCAATTTGTTTCTTTTTTTGTTTTGTTTTTTATAAAATTAAAGAACAAACAGATGTCTGGGGTTTTAAAGGAGAGTCGCATGTTTAATTGAAGAAGAAAAAAATGTGCATATAACTCTATAAAAGTCAGGGATCGATTTGATACTTTATTAATATAGTGAACAGAAGCCGTATTCTAAATCGATAAAAAAATATTTTTCAATTTTGGCAAATGCCCTGGTTTGAAAATGTTTAATAAAACACTAATCTTTTTTTACAAGGCAATAAATCCACTAGACACCATTTTGATTGTGAGAGTATAAGAAAAAAAAGAGAAACATTAACGAGCGTTAAGCAATACAATGCGATAGAAGAGACGGTCCCATACATTTTTCAATGATGTAAAAGTGATTTTGGGGCAAACGCTCATCTAACGACCTCAACCAGAACTCTAACTGAGCCCGCCGATTTCTCCTTCTTAGTTTCTAAACTACTTATTAACTCTATTGACACAGCACCATACTGTGATTACATAGGCATTTATTAATGGGAATGTTTGCAGCACACTTTCCTTCCAAAAACAGAAATTCTATGACAGAAATTCTATCAGGATTAAAATTCAATGACAGTAGATAACGATTAACATTGCATTTAAATATTTGAAGATCATAAGTTGTCAGGAAAGGAAGAAGCCGGAAGAGAGTTCCATAAGCGAAAATTGAGCGAGAGCAATAGAAGAGTGATCAGGAAGACAGTAAAAAACGATTGACATTGCATTTAAATTTTTGAGGATCATAGTTGACAGGAAAGCAAGAAGCCGGAAGAGAGTTCCACAAGCGAAAATTGAGAGAGGACAATAGAAGAGTAATCATGAAGGTAGTATATAACTTTTGACATTGCATTTTAATATTTGAAGATCAAAGTTGACTGGAAAGCAAGGAGCCGGAAGAGAGTTCCACAAGCAAATATTGAGAGAGAACAATAGAAGAGTAATCAAGAAGACAGTAGACAACGATTGTCATAGCATTTAAATTTTTGAAGATCAAAGTTGAATTTGAAGCAAGAAGCCGGAAGAGAGTTCCATAAGCGAAAATTGAGAGAGAACAATAGAAGAGTAATAAGCAAGACAGTAGATAACGATTGACATTGCATTTAAATTTTTGAGGATTAAGGCTGACTGGAAAGCAAGAAACCAGGAGAGAGTTCCACAAGCGAAAATTGAGAGAGGACAATAGAAGAGTAATCATGAAGGTAGTATATAACTTTTGACATTGCATTTTAATATTTGAAGATCAAAGTTGACTGGAAAGCAAGGAGCCGGAAGAGAGTTCAACAAGCAAATATTGAGAGAGAACAATTGAAGAGTAATCGGGAAGACAGTAGATAACGTTTGACTTTCCATTTAAATTTTTGAGGATCAAAGTTGACTGGAAAGGAAAAAGCTGGAAGAGTTTCACAAGCGAAAATTGAGAGAGAATAATAGAAGAGTAATCAGGAAGACAGTAGATAACTATTGACATTGCATTTAAATATTTGAAGATCAAAGTTGAATTTAAAACAAGAAGCCGGAAGAGAGTTCCACAAGCGAAAATTGAGCGGGAACAATAGAAGAGTAATAAGCAAGACAGTAGATAACGATTGACATTGCATTTAAATTTTTGAGGATCAAAGTTGACTGGAAAGCAAGAAACCGGAAGAGAGTTCCACAAGAAAAAAATTGAGAGAGAACAATAGAAGAGTAATATGGAAGACAGTAGATAACGATTGACATTGCATTTAAATTTTTTGAGGATCAAGGTTGACAGGAAAGAAAGAAACCGGAAGAGAGTTCCACAAGCGAAAATTGAGAGAGTACAATAGAAGAGTAGGCATGAAAACATTAGATAACGATTGATATTGCATTTAAATTTTTGAAGATCAAAACTTGAGAGGAAAGCAAGAAGCCGGAAGAGAGAACCACAAGTAAAAATTGAGAGTGAACAATAGAAGAGTAATCAGGAAGGCAGTAGATAAAGATTGACATTGAATTTAAATTTTTGAGGATCAAAGTTGACAGGAAAGCAAGAAGCCGGAAGAGAGTTCCACAAGCGAAAATTGAGAGAGAACAATAGAAGAGTAATAAGGAAGACAGTAGATAACGATTGACATTGCATTTAATTTTTTGAGGATCAAGGTTGACTGGAAAGCAAGAAGCCAGGAGAGAGTTTCACAAGCGAAAATTGAGAGAGGACAATAGAAGAGTAGTCATGAAAACATTAGATAACGATTGATATTGCATTTAAATTTTTTAAGATCAAAGTTGACAGGAAAGCAAGAAGCCAGAAGAGAGTTCCACAAGCGAAAATTGAGAGAAAACAATAGAAGAGTAATCAAGAAAACAGTAGATAACGATTGACATTGCACGTGAATTTTTGAGGATCAAGGTTCACTGGAAAGCAAGAAACCGGAAGAGAGTTCCACAAGCGAAAATTGAGAGAGAACAATAGAAGAGTAGTCATGAAAACATTAGATAACGATTGATATTGCATTTAAATTTTTGAAGATCAAAACTTGAGAGGAAAGCAAGAAGCCAGAAGAGAGTTCCACAGGCGAAAATTGAGAGAGAACAATAGAAGAGTAATCAGGAAAACAGTAGATAACGTTTGACATTGCATTTAAATTTTTGAGGATCAAGGTTGACTGGAAAGCAAGAAGCCGGAAGAGAGTTCCACAAGCGAAAATTGAGAGAGAACAATAGAAGAGTAATCAAGAAAACAGTAGATAACGATAGACATTGCATTTAAATTTCTGAAGATCAAATTTGACAGGAAAGCAAGAAGTCGGAAGAAAGTTCCACAAGTGAAAATTGAGCGAGAACAATAGAAGAGTAATCAGGAAGACAGCAGATAACAATTGACATTGCACTTAAATTTTTGAAGATCAAAGTTGAATGGAAAGCAAGAAGCCGGAAGAGAGTTCCACAAGCGAAAATTGAGAGTGAACAATAGAAGAGTAATCAGGAAGACAGCAGATAACAATTGACATTGCACTTAAATTTTTGAAGATCAAAGTTGAATGGAAAGCAAGAAGCCGGAAGAGAGTTCCACAAGCGAAAATTGAGAGTGAACAATAGAAGAGTAATCAAGAAAACAGTAGATAACGATTGACATTGCATTTAAATTTTTGAGGATCAAGGTAGACTGGAAAGCAAGAAACCGGAAGAGAGTTCCACATGCAAAAATTGAGAGAGAACAATAGAAGAGTAATCAAGAAAACAGTAGATAACGATTGACATTGCATTTAATTTTTTGAGGATCAAGGTTGACTGGAAAGCAAGAAGCCAGGAGAGAGTTTCACAAGCGAAAATTGAGAGAGGACAATAGAAGTGTAGTCATGAAAACATTAGATAACGATTGATATTGCATTTAAATTTTTGAAGATCAAAACTTGAGAGGAAAGCAAGAAGCCAGAAGAGAGTTCCACAAGCGAAAATTAAGAGAGAACAATAGAAGAGTAATCAAGAAAACAGTAGATAACGATTGACATTGCACGTGAATTTTTGAGGATCAAGGTTCACTGGAAAGCAAGAAACCGGAAGAGAGTTCCACAAGCGAAAATTGAGAGAGAACAATAGAAGAGTAATCAAGAAAACAGTAGATAACGATTGACATTGCACGTGAATTTTTGAGGATCAATGTTCACTGGAAAGCAAGAAAACGGAAGAGAGTTCCACAAGCGAAAATTGAGAGAGTACAATAGAAGTAGTAATCATGAAATCAGTAGATAACGATTGACATTGCATTTAAATTTTTGAGGATCAACGTTGACTGGAAAGCAAGAAGCCTGGAGAGAGTTGCACATGCGAAAATTGAGAGTGAACAATAGAAGAGTAATCAGGAAGACAGTAGATAACGATTGACATTGCATTTAAATTTCTGAAGATCAAATTTGACTTGAAAGCAAGAAACCGGAAGAGAGTTCCACAAGCAAAAATTGAGAGAGAACAATAGAAGAGTAATCAGGAAGGCAGTAGATAAAGATTGACATTGCATTTAAATTTTTGAGGATCAAAGTTGACAGGAAAGCAAGAAGCCGGAAGAGAGTTCCACATGCAAAAATTGAGAGAGAACAATAGAAGAGTAATCAAGAAAACAGTAGATAACGATTGACATTGCACGTGAATTTTTGAGGATCAATGTTCACTGGAAAGCAAGAAAACGGAAGAGAGTTCCACAAGCGAAAATTGAGAGAGTACAATAGAAGTAGTAATCATGAAATCAGTAGATAACGATTGACATTGCATTTAATTTTTTGAGGATCAAGGTTGACTGGAAAGCAAGAAGCCAGGAGAGAGTTTCACAAGCGAAAATTGAGAGAGGACAATAGAAGAGTAGTCATAAAAACATTAGATAACGATTGATATTGCATTTAAATTTTTTAAGATCAAAGTTGACAGGAAAGCAAGAAGCCAGAAGAGAGTTCCACAAGCGAAAATTGAGAGAGAACAATAGAAGAGTAATCAAGAAAACAGTAGATAACGATTGACATTGCACGTGAATTTTTGAGGATCAAGGTTCACTGGAAAGCATGAAACCGGAACAGAGTTCCACAAGCGAAAATTGAGAGAGTACAATAGAAGAGTAGTCATGAAAACATTAGATAACGATTGATATTACATTTAAATTTTTGAAGATCAAAACTTGAGAGGAAAGCAAGAAGCCAGAAGAGAGTTCCACAAGCGAAAATTAAGAGAGAACAATAGAAGAGTAATCATGAAAACAGTAGATAACGATTGACATTGCATTTAAATTTTTGAGGATCAAAGTTGACTGGAAAGAAAGAAGCCAGGAGAGAGTTGCACAAGCGAAAATTGAGAGAGAACAATTGAAGAGTAATCAGGAAGGCAGTAGATAACGATTGACATTGCACGCGAAATTTTCAGGATCAATCTTGACTGGAAAGCAAGAAACCGGAAGAGAGTTCCACAAGCGAAAATTGAGAGAGTACAATAGAAGAGTAATCATGAAAACAGTAGATAACGATTGACATTGCATTTAAATTTTTGAGGATCAAGGTTGACTGGAAAGCAAGAAGCCAGGAGAGAGTTCCACAAACTAAAATTGAGAGAGAACAATAGAAGAGTAATCAGGAAGACAGTAGATAACGATTGACATTACATTTAAATTTTTGAAGATCAAAGTTGAATGGAAAGCAAGAAGCCGTAAGAGATTTCCACAAGCGAAAAATGAGCGAGAATAATAGAAGAGTAATCAGGATGACATTAGATAACGATTGATATTGCATTTAAATTTTTGAAGATCAAAGTTGACTGGAAAGCAAGATGCTGGGAAGAGATTTCCACAAGCGAAAATTGAGCGAGAACAAATAGAAGAGCAATCAGGAAGACTGTAGATAACGATTGGCATTGCATGTGAATTTATGAAGATCAAATTTGACTGGGAAGCAAGAAGCCGGAAGAGATTTAATTAAAATTATGTACGCGCGAAGTAATTTCCCCATGTTTTTTGTTATTTTTGCTTTCTGTGGGTGTCGACGGGGAATTATGGATAGGTAAAGTGAAGGTATGGTTTATAGTTTATTGCTTTTATGAAAGCAATTTTAATACTTTTTAAATTAAAATAGAACAGACATTACTTTTTGACTAACCTTCGTATAAAGCTGGTACACGAGCTTAGTCGAAGTTTGTTTATTGGTAAATGTCCAGTTGGCAGAATGCTAGATTGAATGACAGACACGCCCACAGATACAGTAATGTAACAGAGCCTGTCAAAAGATTGACAAAACTACGTGGTTGTCATTGATATCTTGCTTTAGTCAAGTAAATATCTTCCTCTTGCCGTATACTGCACATGTATAAGCTATGTGTTTCGGTGCAATGTGACATTTTGGGCGCGTTGAATTTCAAAACTGTTTGAAAGGAAGAATATTACTTGGGGTACAGTAACAGTTTCAGATAATGTTACATGTCATGACAGTAGTCAGGAATTGTGAGATTTAGTCAAGACGATAAAAGAAATATTCATCAAGCGCGCCAAACACCCTCTCTCGCTCTCTCTCCCTCTTTCTTTCTCTCTTTGTCTCTGGTTTGGGTATGTAGCACAAATGGATGACAGTAGACAATCAAAGAAAATCTTCAATGGAGAGCTAGTCTCTGGCAAGCGTCCATCTAAGGTCTTTGATAGGGAGACGTCAAATCCACAAAAATCTCCTGAGCCGACCAAGCGTAGAAATAAATACAATATGGGAACCAGAAATAAAGAGTGACAGAGAAAAGCAATAATAACAACGAAAATTGCAATATTAGCTCTGGTAAAAAAAAATGCAATAATAACAGCAAAAATTAACAAATTAATACATTTTACATTACTTTTGAAAAAAAAATGTTATCAATTTATAAGACAGGAACATAGAGTTACAAAAATTTCATGATCCTAATTACACCCATAACGAGGATTCCAGTGCTTATATCTATAGTGTAATATACAACCTTACAAATAAACAAAAATTGCAAACTTGTAGAAGCTTTATTTCTCAATTTTCTCCTGATGTAATTGGATAGCACTTCTTTATTTTTTACGCATTTAACAGTTTATAGCTATAGTGTAATATACAAACTTACAAATATACAAAAATTGCAAACTTGCACATATAATTAGAAATATACATCTACAAGCAAGAAAAGCTATATAAAGAAAAAGTATGTGAAATATTTAGTATAATTATAGCACAATATACAATGTATATATAAATGTATGATGACATTTCTTCTCCTTTTTACAAATGTCATAAAGATCTTGAATGCATTTGATTGCCCGTTCTGCATACTGGTTTGATCTCAGATGTTCCCGTTTTAATGGTTCTGGATTCCAAAACTTTTCCACAAAGTTTAATGCCTTTTTGTGAGCTTGCAAACTGCTACATTGCTTCTGATAATCATCTGCATTGTAGATTTATCAATAAACCAATGCTCCACCCATCTGTAATTGATGACTCTACAGATTTCGAGTAGCGAATCTCTTTTCTCTGGTAGAAAAATAAATGCCAAAATCGCTAGTATTGTTCTAGAATTCCCTCTTGCATATTTTAGATCTCACTTCAGGAAATCTTCCACTTTCTTTGAAAAAACGGAAAACTCGTGTTAAATGAAATAGAATTTTCATATCATCAAGCCATTCTGTTTTCCAATAATCTCTTCTTTACCATTCTTAAAATTCTTCTTGAGCTGTTCGTAGTTCAAAGGATATTCATTATTGGGTGAAGTGATGTTTTCTCCAAATTCGTCACCTATTACTACGCGAAGCACTCGGTCAAGAACATAATACTGACAGCCAATAAAATGTAGTTCTTCCAGTTGCTTTTGAGCAAATAGTCTTTGTAATTGGGTGACAATCCCATTCCTACCTCCAGTGTTGTATATCCAACATATCCTTTGCTTTCGATTTGAAGATGATATAACCACCTGCCCCAATACACAGTCATTCAACATTTTCTTTTGTGATGTCAAAAGTATCATTCAGAGAATCATATGTGCCAAATTTAATTTCTTTTGCCATGAACTAGTTACTTCTTTAACGATTTTCTTTATACGTTCTTTCCTTCCTTTGATAGATGCTCCAAGGAACAGATAGCGACCAGCAATTTAGATTTTGAGTGATATCCTGCGTTTGTTTTCCAGTGATTGTTCTTCTAGTGGAACAGTTCTTCTTTTCTTATGAGATTCTTGAAATCTTATGAGATTCTTCGTAAAGTTTCTTTCTTTTTATGAGACAGTGTGGTTAAAAATGAATACTAGAAGATCTTTCAGCAAATCAATCAGCGTTACTCAATCAGGAAGCTTATAGACTATGAAACAAAGCAAAACATTTGATCACAAACAAAATACACTTTTCCCATTCACCTTACCTATCATTGTAAAATACAATAATTGCGGCACAAGGCCAAAAAGGGGTAAGTGGGCCGGCTGGACAACATTAACTATCTTATACGTAGCTAATCAGATTCACGACCCATCCATTCATTACAATTAGCTCATTCAGCAAAAGAAGTCATCCTTCACCATTCACTACTATATATACCACAATATCACATTTTCAAGGGAACCTACAAAAACATCCCATGTCATTAAAATTTTATTTATGTACAAATGTCCTTATACAATATATATATATATATATATATATATATATATATATATATATATATATATATAATGATAGTATGAAATGACGGGGAGAAGGTTGAACTGCCAAAACAAACTAAAATATAACATGATATAATATATATATATATAAAATATAAAAAATATAACATAATATATATATATATATATATATATATATATATATATATATATATATATATATATATAACATAACATATGTATAATATATATATATATATACATAATATATATAATATAATATATATATACATAATATAATATATATATATATATATATATATATATATATATATATATATATAAAATAATATGTATACATAATATAATATATATATATATAACATAATATAATATATATATATTGTTATGGGATCCAGCCTTTTCTGATATAAATGGACTCGTTCTGCTGCCATAAAATAGCCACAGCCAGTCAGAGATGTGCGTCTGAAGGTAGAGAAACAGAGTGGAGGAACAGAGTGGAAAGTACATAGACATTGTGATTGAGTTGACGTTAGAAGTCAGTTACAAGGACGCCCGACTCTAAGAAAGTTTACTTCGAGACTGTATATAGCAATCTTTGATTAATACTAACCGGCGTTCCTGGATTTTTACTAACAGCATTACCTTTTGTATTTTGTGTAAATACATTTAATTTCTTAGTTTAAATACTTGCGTTTGTCATTTATTGGAGACCGATTTTTCACGCGGAATCCACAACATATATATATATATATATATATATATATATATATATATATATATATATATATATATATACAAAACATTCAAACTAAAACTAACAGATGTTAGTAGGACCTGTCCATCCCACAAAAATAAGAGTAGCCGCTGTATTCTGTCTTCAGACAGAATCAAGCAGCTCACCCATTAACGGAGAGGGAAGGGTAAAATAAATATCGGTGTGTGAAAATTAAAGACCGCCCCAGTCGAGATGAAAAAGGAGGTCAAAATCAACCTGAGGAGGTTGGGAATCTCGACTTGGATCATAACAATAAAGAAAAAGTCGAGAACAGTCCAGGAACGACATTTACTCGCATTAACTCTGTAATCAAGGAGAGTGTACGTTAACCAGGTAAGGGTTCAATAGGAAACCGACCCATTGTGACCAAAGAGACTTAAAAAATAAAATCAGTGTAAGCTTCGTTTACACAAAGTGAGCTCGCTACTTTCACCCACCTTTCGCTGAAATCTGTGAATAACCAACGCTTTCTATCAGTTCTGACCTTCACCTTGAGCAGATGCCGAAAGAATCCGACCAGAACCTGATGAGAATAGCGTTCGTATCGCAAGATTAACTTCCATTCGCTTTGTCCAAATCACCATTGATGCCACAGCTAGAAGAGTTAGAAACACGATCCGTTTTCACCCCAGAATACGGAGGTGGTGCATTATGGCCAGGAGATGTTTGGGATCAATACGAGACGTCAACTTGCCAACGTAGTCCCAGAACGGGCGCAGCTGTGTACAATGGTAGAAGGCGTGCGAAGCCGTTTCCTTTAGACCAATGTGACACCGATGACAGTTGGGCTAATCTGTTCAGGCCCCTCTACGTCATTGAGATATAGCTCGTTCCGAATCAATCGCCAGGTAATCGGAAACTCAATATTGAAAAACCAGAAAGAGCGCACTCGGCCGCCGACAAGCCGAGTCGCCCAAAGAGTGGATCCTTCGCCAGCGCCTCCACTAATTCCTGATAGAAGACTCACCTGGCCCGTAAAAGGTCGCTGTACCGAGGATGACCCTCAAGGTAACTCAACATTCTCTGAAGAAACTGATTCCGGGCCTTACAACGACGCATAGCCCTAGAAACAGCAGGAGTGATTGTAAGGCTAAGGAAGGCGTCCATAACACTCTCCTCCAGAATCAAGTCCTCTGTCAACGCGCCACATCGAGGCGTGTCGATGACTCACCGAGTGTGGCATTCTCACCCCCACCCGTGACACGGACACTGGGCACTGACATCCCTGTCTACTTTATGCTTGAGACCACCCTACAAGAGGGAAGAGAGCAAGCGCTCGATCGTCTTTCTATGGTCTTTGCAGAGAGAAAGTACAGACAACCGGTAAAGGATGAAAAGAAAGACAATCGTGGCGCACGGCTCAGCTCTACCCTTCACGGACAACCGCTTTCGGAGCCAAGTCTGAACCACCTCCAAGATCTTTGCTGTACCTCGACTAATTCTTCTCCAGCTGGAGCCCGGACCCGTACCACACTCCAAGAATGCACACAGGTCCGTCAGTTCAACAAAATGGTCCTGGAAGTGCGACCCCTTCCAGGCACCTAACCGTAAGTCGGAAGACTTATTGCGGTTAATCTTGGTCCCCGTGAGCTTTTCGTACCGTTCAAGCACCTTCCTTACTACCTCGATGTCGCTGCGGCACGACACATAAATGAATACATCATCGGCGTTACGCGAAAACCCTGGTTCGAGCTTCACTAGGAACAGCTAATCTGATTCACGACCCATCCATTCATTACAATTAGCTCATTCACCAAAAGAAGTCATTCTTCACTAAGGGACAGCGATTCCACGTAGGGCCGGAGTGTACGCCCTGGGCCTTTGTTCACTTGAAAGGTCCCTCTCTAGGGCTTGCCTGTGCACATGACAGACTTTTTCCTCTTTGGTCTAATATTTTTCTTTCTCTCCTGGGAGAGATTGGGACGGGGGAGAAGACTGAGCCCTAGAAAGGGAAGAATAGAGTCTTACCTTGACTGGAAAGTTCCATTTTTGCTGGTGAAGCAGAGATACATTGGGACTTGACTTTATCCATGGCCTTCTCCATCCTACTTCGTCCAGGCGTTTTTTTTTTGTTTTTGTTTTTGTTTTTGTTTTTAATTTCTCTTCTTTTTCTTCATCTTCTTCCTCCTTTCCGCTTTTTAAAGAGGAGGACCAAATAGATTTGTTTGTGTTTTTTACTTCTCGGTAATAACAAGACAACGAAAGAATAGATGTAATCCGAAAATTGTTTTTAGAAATGTGTTATTGTTAATTGTAAGAATTTTTTTTTTTTTTTGGAGCGTGCGGTCGCAACGCTGAGATTGAATTTTTAAATTTTAAGATTGTGCGTTTTTGTACTAATATGGTAATAGGTGAATTCTTTTGTACAGGTAGGTTTTTCAGTCAATGTGGCATGAACTAAATTGTTCAATAAATACAGGAATGTCAGTTATTATCCGAAAGTTGCACGTCCGATCAGTTATTTTAATATCAAGTATGTGGTGAAGTTCAATTTATATTTACATGAATCATTCATACAAAAAACAGATATTGAAGTTAATGACTTAAATGGAATACATGTTCACAAACAAATTTAATAAACTAAAAAGGAAAGAAAAAAATCTATTTCCATACCTGGTGATGTCTGTATGAACAGATGAAAGCTTGTAAAAAACTAAAAAAAGACCTTATGCAACAATCGCCATTTAAATCATTAACTTCTGTATCTGTTTTTTATATGAATAATTCATGTAATCTAAACTGAACTGCACCACATACTTGATATATATATATATATATATATATATATATATATATATATATATATGAATCACACACATATATATATATATATATATATATATATATGAAACATGCATATATATATATATATATATATTACGGCGTTAAAAACATGAATATTTTTACATTGGGCCATGATGTTATTAAAATAAAATACCAGCCGACCGGTTTCGCCCCCTCTCTTCAGAGCTGTAAACGGGGGAAAATTATGAAAAAGGAGAAACAAAAAAAAAAAAAAAAAAAAAAAAAATATATATATATGGGTGACGTGAATGAACGGAAGGGAAGTTGTTACACCTAAAGATGCTAGAGACCCAGTAGAGCAAGCCCAAGCAAACAATCTCTCTGTTTACAAAGAGAAGGTCGCCCAGACTTGATAAACAGCGTCTCCAACACCTTCAGATGGAACAACGAGTGCGAAGTGGACACCACAGAAAACCAATTCACACTAAAGTCCACCGCACAACCAGGACTATTTATGAGATGATCCGCTATAGATGACCCGTATGTGTTTCGAACGGTATCACCAATCGAAAAATTTTTATTATAAATTTTCGCAGGCACGTGTTGCTTGATTCTAACATCCAAGCGTTGTGTAGTTCTACCTATGTAGTCGGCACCGCAACTACATTTAAATTTGTAAATTACAGAATTAATATGATGAGGAGGTAAAACATCCTTACTCATGGATGGAAGAACAGATCTTGTTTTAAACACAACACGTACATTCGCTGCAAAATAGCATTGATTAGAACTCGATGAAATTTGCTTAGCCAACATTTCGCTATCCCCCCCAAAATATGGAACTCGTAAATACACGGGACATTTTTTGACAAGCACTGGTTTTACTTTATTAAAGTCCACCAACTTTTGACGAATAACCATTTGAACGATATCATAAGGATAACCGTTACTAGTGAAGATGTGAGTTAAAAACTTAATCTCATCTTTCAAAGTGTCATCTGAGCAAATCCTCAATGCCCTATGGGTCAAAGACTTAATTAAATTAATCTTTTGCTGTTTGGGACAAAAGGAATCCCAACGAGTGTAAAGACCCGTAAAAGTGGACTTCCTATAAACTGTAGTAGTATATAAGGAAGGTGTTCTACGAACTAGAACATCAAGGAAGGGTAAAGTATTATCCTCTTCCTTCTCTACTGTATATTTAAGGGCAGGATGAACACTATTTAGTAGGGAGAAAAATTTGTCTACCTCGAATTCATTACGAAACACACAAAAAGTGTCATCAACGTAACGGAAGTAAACAGTGGGCTTAGAGGAATCTGTAAACAAACTCTGTTCATAGAAACCCACAAAAATGTTAGCTAAAACAGGACCCAAAGGGGAACCCATAGCAACCCCATCAATCTGTCGATACATAATATTATCAAAACTGAAATCGACAGACATGGTAGCAAATTTCATGAGTTCAATAAAAACATCTTCAGGTATTGTCGGAGGTGTCAAATGACTACGATATAGCAAATCACTGCAAATATCTATAGTCTCCGACAATGGAACGCAAGTGAAGAGGCTACAAATATCGAAGGAACACATAAATCCATCAGTGGTCTCAAGATTCCTAATATATTCAGAAAACGAGAAGGAATCTTTAATAAAAAAGGAGCTAAAATGCTGCAACACTGGTTCCAGCATTATAGTTAGCCACTTAGCGACTTTATGTTGAGAGGACCCAATCATAGATAATATGGGTCTCAACGGAACACCCTCCTTATGAATTTTAGGTAATCCATAAAGACGGGGTCGAATCGAGCCTGACGGTCTCAATTCCTCAGATATATCAGAAGAGAGAACACCGCTTTTTACCCATTTAAGGTAAAACAGAGAGATTGTTTGCTTGGGCTTGCTCTACTGGGTCTCTAGCATCTTTAGGTGTAACAACTTCCCTTCCGTTCATTCACGTCACCCATATATATATATTTTTTTTTTTTTTTTTTTTTTTTTGTTTCTCCTTTTTCATAATTTTCCCCCGTTTACAGCTCTGAAGAGAGGGGGCGAAACCGGTCGGCTGGTATTTTATTTTAATAACATCATGGCCCAATGTAAAAATATTCATGTTTTTAACGCCGTAATAAAGTTTTGTACCACAAAAAATATTTTTAAATATTTTAAAAATAGGTACACCTCTGATTCAATATATATATATATATATATATATGTAGTGATTTTCCAAGGGTAGCTTGGATGTGGCACAAGGCCAAAATAAGAGGTATTTAACTTACTACTCAGTCGTAATTGTTCTAGCGAGACAAGATTGCTAACCATTACACCACCTCGAGGTGCCCATATATATATATATATATATATATATATATATATATATATATATATATATATATATATATATATATATATATATATATATATATATATATATATATATATATATATATATATATATATATATATATATATACCCACGTTCGAAATGCAACTTAAAGTTTCGTGGTTCTACCAACTCATCACTATTTGGTTTATATCCATATATATATATATATATATATATATATATATATAAACAAACTATTTCTACAAAGAATTAAATAAACTGCTACACTATCTTGCCAGTAGCCTATAAATATGGAGGAGGTACTAAAACGTCCGGTATTTAATTTGTGCGTGACGAATGTTAAGAATTAAAAGTTAAGAAACAACAGGAAGCAACAACTATAAAATACCAAGCATTCTGAGCCCTGATTGTTCCTACCCAGTAGAGTCTTTTGAATAATAATTTAAAATATCACCGTTCCCGACTATCCAATAACCGTTAGATAACAGAATAAACAGGAAAAACCTGATCTATATATATATATATATATATATATATATATATATATATATATATATATGTGTGTGTGTGTGTGTGTGTGTGTGTGTGTGTGTGTGTATATATATATATATATATAAACTTAGAGGCGACAGTCTGTTTCATGCTATATGCAATCGCCAAGCCACATCATGGCATGACGATTGCATATAGCATGAAACAGACTGTCGCCTCTAAGTGTTGACTTCTATGTTCACTTTTATATTTACACACGCTCTATCTCTGATATTGAACACTTTATTCCATAAATATAGCACACCTTAAGACTATATTTCTTTATATATATATATATATATATATATATATATATATATATATATATATATATATATATATATAAGAAAAGATAACTTTTAAATATCAATTTTATCCTGTCATCGAAGTTTCTTTGTAAAATTTTCAGTCTTCAGGCATTGTGAATTTAAACGATATATATATATATATATATATATATATATATATATATATATAACATGTTAAAATCGCTACACAAAATCTTTCATGTTTCAATACTTTGATTGTACGCCTTCAGGCGATAATAAGTAACTGGTGATTAAATGATTTTTTAAAAATAAAAATAAAAACAAATTGTTACCTCTTTCCGAAAGTTAAAGGGGATGAATATAAGGTTAAAATTAAAAATGTACTTTTGGGTATGTCTTCATTCTCCAATTAAATCTCAGATCTCTGCTAAATAGAAAACTAAGCTCAGGTGATGGATGTGAGTGAGTTATTTTTTCATGCCATGATAAACCGGAACATAGACAGCCTATCATTGACAGATACGGAAAATATGTCAGCAACAAATGTATCGTGATTGTAGACAAATATGACATGTTCAGTTTTTTTTAAAGAACCTTGAAGATAGGTAGGATAATCAGGCATAAAGTTACCAAAAATTTTTTTTTGAAATTTTATGTTCAGGAAGGTTATAAAGGGGCCTGTAGATAAAATTACCGATGTGGAACATCTATGTAAAATATTAATAATACTAACTTGACAGCAATACATAGTAATATTAAAATTGAATAGATGAAATAAAGTAATTACCCGTAGAGGGTGGAGCATTATATACTAAAAAATTATGGCTATAAGAAATGGCAATACGTAATTTTTAAAATTTAACTTTATTTTAAGGTAAAATATAAACTGTGTCGGCAATTTACAGTTCATTCACTCTTTTTGTTTAATAGGGATTTCTTTGTCAGCAAATTTGATAATTTCTAATTTTTCATATAAACATAAGAAGCAAGGTTCATTTAAAGATTTACAAGTTCTAGATTTTTTAGTATATTCCGTTTTACCGTAGGGGTTTATTAATTCTTTTAAGTTCCAAAAATATTGAGAAAGGGACGTCCTATTTCTGTACGCGTTATAGGTGAAAGATAATATATGTTGGTGCCAACATATAATATCTTAGACATACGCACAATTCTATTTTTAATTCTGACCTTATATTTTCCCCACCTTTAACTTTCGGAAATAGGTAACACTTTGTTTTTAAATTTAAAAAAAAAAAACATTTAATCACCACTTACAATCGCCGAAGCGTTATTGAAACATGAAAACTTTTGTGTAGCGATTTCAACATGTTTTTATTAAAATCTCTTATAATAAAAAAGTAATAATAATAATGTATTGCTTTACTTTGTATTGTGCACTTTTTTAAAAAAAGTAAATGCTACGAATAGTGGAATTTTACTCCATCTGTTCTTTCTCTCATTTTGTATATTTGATTGAATAAACTACAAACATTGTGTCTGTTTATTTTTATCATAATCTTTTCATATTCAGGAATATTTTTCCGTATATTACAATTAGAGACAGAGAAAAGACTGATAGATAGATAGATAGATAGATAGATAGATAGATTGCTTGAATTTTATTTTTAGTTGTTACCAATCTCGAAATATATATATCTGCCCAGTTTCGCAACTTAACACGAATAAACTTTTACGTAATAAAATAAGTTGGATTAATAAATAAAAATCCTTGACTTCTTCTGAAATTGCTTTGTTTACGTTAGGATAGGAAACTGGGCAGATATGTATATTTCGAGAGTTCGTGAACGATTTGAGTTTATAAAGCACTATTCAACTTTGTTCGATCATCGATATACTCTGTGGCAGATCCGGTCTAAAGCACGATGGATCGTAGCGATGGTTTCTCCTGCCAAGGGGGGCGCAGGTTCGAATCCTACCGAATAACATTATAATTTTCTTTAATAGGATTTCTCGAATATTCAGGCCATAAGACGAAAATGAATAGATATACTGTTTAATAAAATAATTAATTTCGCTAAAAATAACTTTTAAGTGTGATATATATATATATATATATATATATATATATATATATATATATATATATATATATATATATATATATATATATATATATATATATATATATATATATATATATATATATATATATATATATTGTGTGTATTTAGGCAGCATCCTTTCATTCATACACGTTATCAGACGTTACGAAAAAAATTTACATAAAATAAATAGACAACACTTGTCTATATTATTTAATGAAACGTGTGTGTGTGTATATATATATATATATATATGTGTATTTGGGCAGTAAGCCGAATGACGATGCGATTAAGCTTTTTTATTATATTTAAATGTATACGTGTAAGAAATTTCTATTTTGGACACATACACACACGCGCGCTCACAAACACACACACACACATATATATACATATTGTTTTTAAGTTTATGAAATTATTCTTTTTTTTTCCTTTGTCCTAATTTTTGTATAGAGTTTCAGGAAGATTAAACATCTTCTTTGCTACATTTTTTTTGTTTTTTGTCGATTTTAATCTTTTTTTTATCGGTGTATATATATACATATGTGTGTGTGTGTGTGTGTGTTGTTAAATATAACAGAAATGAATGTCTATTATGTTTGATCATGAGCCGTTCTAAACTTCATATGGTTGCTTTATTTTCGAATGAAAATAAAAACAAAAGTTTTTGCCTTTATTTTCACCCGAAATTAATTAAATTAAAATTTTCACAGGAGTTTAAACAATAAGAAGTTTAGAATGGTTCATGATCAAACATAATAGACATTATTGACTGTTATATTTAACAGTATATGTTTAAATTATGACCTGCTACCCTAATATCCAACGTCGATAACCTTAGTTTCATGCAGTTAATGCAATCTTCAGGTGTAAAGACTGCATGAAACTCCGAGTAGTGTTATCGACGTTGGATATTATGAATATTCACTAATATATTCTTAAAGCTCTATTTCATAACATTGAGCATTTATAACACCTGAGGAATAAATATACTTACGTACCTGCAAGTATTTGTGCGTGTATGCACATTTTTAACCTAACTATATATATATATATATATATATATATATATATATATATCCCAATGTAATGGGAACGAAAATAATGTATAAATTCTAAAGTTCACAGCATTAATTCAAAATTGGGCTCAATACCAATAGTAGAGCAATAATTTTTATTATAATTTTTTTTTCATATCGGCAAAAAACAATTTACTCACTACAAAGATGAAACTTCGTTTCAGTACTTTTAAAATTGCACTTCGACAGGTGAGAACCAAAATGTTTTTTGGTTCTCACCTGTCGAAATGCAATTTTAAATGCAATGAAACGAACTTGCATCTTTGTAGTGGTTAAATTGTTTTTGTCTGCATGAAAAAATTATATATATATATATATATATATATATATATTTTCATCCACAGACAGACTGTTTCGCAGCTCATCAGTGTGGCTGGACATCCGATCAAACCGTGATCGAAACCCGACCGATTTGGCATCAGTCTTCGATTCTAACCCCTAGGTTATCGGCGCCATGCAGAGAGAAAAACGAATTTTGTGCGTATTTATTTTTTTCATAAATACACCAGTGGCCTAGAGAACTCAATCTGTTGGGAGAGTCTTGCATTATTAGTAGTAGCGGTCACTGTTTACAAATTCGCGCTCGACCATAGTAATTTTTTCGGGACCAAATACATACACACATACATACATATATATATATATATATATATATATATATATATATATATATATATATATTTCTGGAGGTATATATACATATATATATATATATATATATATATATATATATATATATATATATATATATATATATCAAGTTTTCAAATACAAAATACTATTCTTTCATACTGTCAACATTTTCCCCAGTGATGAACAAGAACCGATATGTTCCATGCTGCGCTAGGAATGCGTTACCTAACACCTGACTGTGCTCATAGCCTCTGTTTGGTCGCCATAAATGTTCATTTAACGTTGAAGAATGTCAATAGATTCATTTATTTCTGCATGCAACAATCCAATAAAAATCCTCCAGTTCGTACGGATTTTCATGTCAGACACTATTTTACCGCTCGGCTGCTATCTGTAACTACGCTAAAACAAACAGAAACTATTATGGTGTATTGACTAGTAAGTGGAACCAATATCATAAAATACCAAGCACTGCAACCGTCGTAAGCAAAAACAAACAAAAGAAAAATAAACATAAGACTCAACACTTAACAGTAATACATAAGTTTACTTACTTTAGTGGATAGTAAATCTACTAAGTTTTCCTAAATCTAAAACAAGACCCCAAGCTCAAGCTTCTCATGGCATCCGCTAATCTTAAGCGGTATCTAGTCGAAATGAATATTAGGATTCTATTTTGAGTCATAATGCAATAGGTACAATGCTGTTGTTTGTTATTTCTTTAAAAAAAAAAATCAAGAGAGAAATACATAGTTAATCACCAAGTGTCCGGGAAGTCTACTTTCCATAGTTCTTAGCGGTCCATGAAAACAGACTTTTCAAACGCAGTCGAGCTTGACATCACGTGACATTCTTTGAATTTTCTCGACCAATCGGAATGCGCTTGGTTTTACGCAAGCCGACTGCCCGCTAGACAAGTATTATAACAAACAGGAGACACACCCAGAACAGAAGCTAGCAATAAACGAAACGGTATATACATATATATATAAATATGTGTGTGTGAGTATAAATATATATATATATATATATAGATATATATATGCACGTACATATGTGTATATATTATGCACGCGACACAGGTGTATGCGTTTATGCTGTTAAAAAGTATCAAAAAACTATTGTTCAGTGGACGATCTTCGATTAACAGACGTTTGGGCGATTCTGGATTTATTGCTTTCTTTTTTTACTTATTCCGACATTTTTGAAAGTTTATAAAATTATTCTTTTTTTTTTTTTTTTTTTTTTCCTTTGTCCCAAATTTTTGTGTAGAGTTTCAGGAAGATTAATCACTTTGTTACTTTTATTAGTATTTTTGTTGTTTTTTGTTTGTTTTTCATTTTTTTGTTTGTTTTTCTTTCGCTTTTATTTTATTTGTCTCTATTCGTTGTGTTTTCTTTCTTCTATATTTTTACTTTGTTTATTTTCGCTTCTTTTTTCTATCTTTCTTTCTTTCTTCTATGTTTTGCTTTTTTCGTCTTGCTTCTTTCTTTCTTTTTTACTTCTATGTCTTGCATTGTTTATTTTCGTTTCTTTCTTCTATGTTTTGCTTTATTAATTACTTTTTTCTTTCTTTCTTTCTTTTCTTTCTTCTGTTTTGCTTTATTAATTTTTCACTTCTTTTTCTTTCTTTCTTTTTCTTTCTTTTTCTTTCTTTCTTTTCTTTCTTCTGTTTTGCTTTATTAATTTTTCACTTCTTTTTTCTTTCTTTCTTTCTTTTTCTTTCTTTCTTTTTCTTTCTTTCTTTTCTTTCTTCTGTTTTGCTTTATTAATTTTTCGCTTCTTTTTTCTTTCTTTTTTCTTTCTTTCTTTCTTTTCTTTCTTCTATGTTTTTCCTTTATTCTTCTCGTTTCTTTCTTTCTTTTCCCAACCGCAGAAGATTTTTTACATTCTTTGCTATTTTTTATTTTTCTTCTTTAACTTTGCTTGATCCCGCACAAATAATTTAATGTCGTATTTTCTCCTTCAATCGTTACACTTCTTCTTCTTCTTCTTAGTATTCTCTTCTTTTTTTACACTTCTTTCTATTCGAGAGACAGAGAGCGATTGCTGTATGAGTCGTACGATTTTTGAATCAAACACGGGCAACGCCGGGCCATGCTGCTAGTATATATATATATATATATATATATATATATATATTAGAGAGAGACAGAGAGCAGACTGCAACATAGATAGATAGATAGATAGATTAACGCCAAAAATATATATGACTGAGTCAGTCTAAAACATCCAAAAAATTTTGGAAGCTGTATGAAATTCTTAGATTGATGAAAAATTATCTCTCCCTCTCTCTCTCTCTCTCTCTCTCTCTCTCTATATATATATATATATATATATATATATATATAGTAAAAAAAAGAAAGAACAGTAAGATATATAATCCGGTGTTCTTATGGATATTTTTATTTTTACAAAACAGTGCTCAATGTAAATTTACGGAGCATTAATATTATAAATTAACTGATTTAAAGATTCCAAATTTCGCTTGAAAATGAAACAGAACTAGTACTGTTAATTTAATTATATAATTGAATTTGAAGTTGTTAATATCGGTTTTGAAACATGCTAATTCCTGTGTAGCGATGGAACTATATTTTTAAATCAGTTAATTCATAATATATATATATATATATATATATATATATATATATATATATATATATATATATTTGTGTGAGTGATATATATATATATATATATATATTTGTGTGAGTGATATATATATATATATATATATATATATATATATATTTCTGTGAGTGATATATATATATATATATATATATATATTTGTGTGAGTGATATATATATATATATATTTGTGTGAGTGATATATATATATATATATATATATATATATATTTGTGTGAGTGATATATATATATATATATATATATTTGTGTGAGTGATATATATATATATATATATATTTGTGTGAGTGATATATATATATATATATATATATATTTGTGTGAGTGATATATATATATATATATGTATATTTGTGTGAGTGATATATATATATATATATTTGTGTGAGTGATATATATATATATATATATATATTTGTGTGAGTGATATAAATATATATATATATATATATATCACTCACACAAATATATATATATATATATATATATCACTCACACAATATATATATATATATATATATATATATATATATCACTCACACAAATATATATATATATATATATATATATATATATATATATATATATATATATATATATATATATATATATATCACTCACACAAATATATATATATCTATCTATATATATATATATATTGTTTCTGCTCTTTTATCCCTTCACAACTGTCATGCGACGCTTTCGCAATATTCAGTCGGCAAAGGAACCATTAACTTAACGGATGTGATGTGAAGAAAGCAAAAACCATTATTATTATTTATTTTTAAGGCATTCTATTTTACATTGAATACTTTTACTTGTTTAACATACACACTATTGGTTAGTTAGTTTGTCTAATGGTGTATCAACTCCTTATAGGTTATTTAATTCCGAAATTTAATTTTCTTGGGAGCTTTGGTAATTTTTTTTTTTTTACAAAAGTGTTGACGGAATTTTTTTTTTTTTACTATGAAAATATATTGCTGGTATTTTTACTGTAAAAATACATACCATTAAATTTTCATAATGTTTTGACCCCAGTTTGGGGTTTTACTATTTGCCCAGAGCTGGGACCTTAACAAGTACCACTACCCCGTGTCTGGGTAGAACTAGGAACAATATCAGTTAAAAAGTTGGTTCTACACTTCTTAAAAACTAGTGATCAGAGGTCTTACTGCCGGATATATTTTATTGTCAAACCCAGGCGAACTGTTGTAGAAATATTAAATTCCCACACAGTCACATAAGCAATGTATCGTGTGATATTCAACCTATAATATCAATAAATATAAAAACTAATTGACATAATAAAAGACCGGCAAAATAAAATTTGTATATGATTCAAATTGAGCGGTTTACATCATTTTAATTACAGTGTAAGTTAAAACCAAATCATTTATGACCGGAAATCTTTTAAGAGTAGATGAACACAATTAGATGAACACATGACTAAGTTTTAAACTGAAACTTTTCATCATTCTACAAGAGAACTTTTGACCATAACAATGAAATCATGCCTTAATTATTCAGTTTTCAGGGTGCGGGCAATTAATCCTCTAAAAATAGGTATCATAAACCTGAATATAACCATCATATATATATATATATATATATATATATATATATATATATATATATATATATATATATATATCGTGTATATTTGGGCAGCATATTTTCATTAAGACATGTCTCATTGAATAATTTAGACAAGTTTTGTCTACTTATTTTCAATAGGATCCTCTCATATTCACAGACAAGATTCTTTGTATCCTTATTAAAGAAAGAGGGAAAATTACCATGTTGATACATATTCATTTATTCCAAGTACTTTCGACAACAGCACAATGTTATCACCAGGGTGTTGATTTTTTTAGAATGTTAAATTAAAAAAACAAAAAACATATGGATATTTCAAACTTAGTTAACTCCACTGACGTTTATAAAGTGAAATTTAAAGCGCACAGTACAAAATCATAGCGTTTTTAACTTCACTGTTAAAAATATTATATATATATATATATATATATATATATATATATATATATATATATATATATATATATATAAAGAATATCGAATAAAGAAATTCGGATTAATAACACAGAAAATGTCTCATATCGAGAATATTTAACATTGAAAAACAAAAGAAAAAATTAATTATTTTTAATAATATGTGAGAATCTCCGCTTTTACCTGAAGACGGTCACGAGACCAGAAACACGTGTAGTAAAATTACGTACAACAAAGCATAATATTTTTTCTAAATAAATCCACATAACAACCAAAAACGTTTACACCTCTCTTCTCTTCTTTTTAATATATATATATATATATATATATATGTATACATATATATATATATATATATATATATATATATATATATATATATATATATGTATGTATGTATGTATGTATGTATGCATGCATCATTGAATAATATAAATATATTATGTCTATTTTTATAACGATCCTTTCCAGTTCTTTAATGAGTTTCTTGATGTGAAGATTAAATTCATCAAGGAAGCAGCTGTAGTTTTTTCCTACACAAGTATTATTGATCCCCTTCGAGGTCATAGTCAGGGGGTGAATGACAAAGGCAAACTTATTGTAACTGTAATCGTTGTGAAAATTTTTTTTTCAAAAACACGCGTCTACGCGTTCTGCTATAATCATTTCAAAATTTTAATTTATCCGTTGTAGGTATGGAATATTCTGAAAAACAAGCATCCCAATATAAGGTAGCTAAACAGAAGTTGGAAGAACTGCAACAACAGATAAATTTGAAATTTCAAAATAACTATAACACAGCCCGTTAATTATCCATGTATCCGAAACAAAAGTGAAGATAATGAGACAGCGTGGAAAATTTATTAACGACGCGTTTCACCGAGAGTGTCGGCTTTCATTCTAACCTGAGGAAGTTAAAGAGAGCAAACACTCTATGCGAAACGCGTTGTAAGTAAATTTTCCACTTTGTCTCATCATCTTCATATGCATACATGGTGCACTCTCCTATCGTGAACAATAAATGAGGGTCAGCATTGGATGTTGCCTTTGTTTTACTCATATGCACGCTAGCAGAGGCTATTGTGGAGAAAATCAGGTAAGGGAAAGACATATTTCATTTGTGCTTTCTTAAGTGCGATACTACCCTAGCCCTGCTGCGGGCGACAAAACCACACTGACAGATGAAATTTGTTAAAGCAGGATTTTGATGGCGTCTCTGCTTCAGAGCTTGACGATTTTGATCTCGGTGCTCCAGTCTACTCTCTTCAAAAGCCTTTAACTTAATCAAACATGTCTTGCACCACTCCTTTTGGTTTGATGCTTGGGATTTCAGATCAAATTTGAGACGTTTCAAGTTGTCTTTCAATTTGTCTTTGTAGCGTAACAACTGAACGCTTTCAGTTTGGTAGTTTTCCATACAGCACCTTCTTTGGAAGCTTATGCTCATCCATTTTCACATGCATACATATATGCATACATACATGTAGATATTATATAAATAAAGCAAAATAAATCAAACATTTTTCAACAATATATAATGTTGTTGAAGAAATAAGTCTGGCTTTAAAGAATTCAAAAAGAGTACAACATAAGGAATCATTAAACAAAAATAAAGACACCATTGAATTGTTTTATTGTAACCAGATGCATCCTGATTACAATCAAAATGAAGTTCCTATTAAAAATATGATTCGCTGTTATATAACAGCCTAACAAATACGTTAGGTTTATCATTTATTTAAGAAATGTCTAATCTAATTCATCGCAATAATTCAGCATGTGAAAAATTCCCCCTCCCTCGGTTAAAAAAATAATGTTGTTTATGAATTCTGCTGTCCATTGGGTGATTGTATCTTCAATATTAATAATCAACAATTAAAAAAATTAAGTTTTTCAACTAGCCGTACACATACCACACTCTCTCGTCGGTTGACTTGTCATTTATCAAAATTTAGTGCAATTTGTTCACATTTCGATTAACCTATCACAAACGACGAAAATAAAATTAATCTAAGATGAATTTTAATAGATAACACAAATATATTATATAGGACTCATTGTAAAGAAAGACTCAATATTCTAGATACCATTATAATACAAAAGAAGCAAACAATAGTATAGCTGGCCACTCGTATTCGAGGATACCTGCCTATAAGGGTGGATAGCCAATCCCTATTGAAGACGCTTGCTCAGGCGGATTTCTGTTTATTCAACATCCACAGAGCCTATCTGTAGTTTATACTGCAACTACGCTGAGCAGACCTTAGTAACAATTTCTGGGAAAGAGCGTGTTATCTAGCGTGATCAACAATTTGAACAAGGCTAGCACTCTCAAGACCTCGGTCACGATGACTTGTGACTTCGTGCTAGCAAAGCTATTGACGGTCCCATATTTCACTCACAACTTTCGGGAAACTCCCGCAACCAAGCAGCCCTCAAATGTAATGCCCTGATTCGTTTTGGATCTTGTCAGTACAGCCGAGAGGGAGGGAATAATGTCTTGGCAGTACATGGCCTCTATATGCGATCACCGGTCTAGGAGAAGGAAAAATGTGAGTTCGAACCACCTTATCTCTTTAACTTCTGAGAGGTGGGATGAGGTAACCTCGATATCGCTGGTGTAAAATGAACCTGCGAGCCATTAATTCTGTCTTAAATATCACCATTTACCACAATAGTGAGATGGAGGGGAGTAGTAACCATAGCGTCGGAGCTAACTAAATGAATGAATAAAGCAATGCCAGAATTTGCCAAATACATTTAGATAAACTCAAAATTCTTGATAACCACTGAAGTGGCAGTCGAAAGTACTTGAATGTATAAAAATGAACTTTGAATAATTTAACATTTTTAATCCTGGTGTAAAATACCTCAGGATGTTATATCTCCCCACCAAAAAAAAAAAACATGATATATATAATATAAGTGATCATTTTGATATAAACAATATTTATTATTGTTTATATCAAAATGATCACTTATATTATATATATCATTAATAGCATTAAATGATTTTATTGTAGACATCCTAATTAGAAATAAACCAAAAAGCCATTAAAAAATATTATTAATGATCTTAACAAATAACTTAGATTTATCTTCTATTAGAAAAAATTCAAAATGTCTAATATAACTGTTAGCAATAATTCAGCACCTCAAAACTCCACTCTGTGTAAAAATAATGTCGTTTATGAATTCCCATGTCTTTTGGGAAATTGTATCTCCAATACTAATAATCAACAAACAACATTAAATTATTACATTGGTCATACATGCACCACACTCTCTTGTAGGTTAACTTGTCATTTGTCGAAATTTATGCAATTAGTGCACATATAGATGTACACATCACAAACAACCAAAATAATGCTAACATAATAAGAGAAATTTTAATAGATAACACCAAAATATTATATAAGACTCATTGCAAAGAACATTTTAGAAACCATTATAATAGAAAAGAAACAACCAACATTAAATATCTTTATTAATAGGAGATTGTGTATTCAGTCAGTCAGTCAGTCAGTCAGTGATGTGCCATGCATGATACATGCTTAAGCATTCATGTATCTTTCGATATATGACTGACGAGGCAGATTTTTTTTCCTGCAGTAGGTTGCTATTTTTTTCTACGGTAGACCAGGATATAGAACCCGGTCTGTCCTGCTACTTATCCATAGATGGGTAGGGGAGAAGAAGAGGATTCATATTAGAACGTAAGTGAATGTACTGGATTCGACTGGAATTCGAACCCGGCTTTCTCCGATTCTTCAATCCGAGTCACTAACCATTACTTCATCGGAAAGTGTGTATAAAAAAAGAAGAGTATGTATAAATGTTTTTTTCAGTTTGGCCATTGCATATTGTGTCACCGTTACCTGACTTAAATTCTAATTCCATCAATCTAAAACAAAACTTATTGCTGGAATTTTTTTTACTAAATGTATTGCTGGCACCTTCATTATAAAAATATATTTCTACACTTTCATAGTGTTTTAACCCCAGTTTAAGGGCTTACTATTTGAGCATTGCTAGGACTATAACATGTGCCACTATACGGGGTCAGTGTGGAGAACAGCAATTAATAGGTGGTTCCACACTCATCAAAACCTCCTGATTAGAGGCCTTGCTGCAGGTTGAAGTTTATCGTCATACCCAGGATGAACTTTATTAGCAGAAATTTTGTTGACTTTGATATAAGTTAATTTAGATTATTTTACGTATATTAATTGTTAGCATTAATAGTTAGCATAATAATTATGATATGTGTGTGTGTTTGTGTGTGTGTAAAAAGAGAGACGAAGAGGCAGAAGGATTTCTATTTTTCACGCTGTTGGCTTTTTAGACCATTAGTGGTTATTTCTTCAATCTCCACCCACCATTCCCTCTCTCCGCCTTACCCATTCGATTCGATGGCCGCACTCCTGGCCAACGAACTAAATTATTTCATTGCAACATCCGTTCCAATCGTGTTAAATTGCGTGAATGTAACGACTTTCGCGCTAGAAGATGTCGCATTCTTATAGGACAACACAAACGGTTTAGTCATCGCTGTTTTTCGAGATCAAAAAACAAAGAGATTTCGTTTAGTCAGGTTGTTCCTTTTCCTTTTTTTTATGTTTTTACCTCGTCGTATATGGTATTCACCGCATAAATCTTTCACAATACAAGTCTTTAAGCAACTCCATTAAGGAACATTAACGATTTCGACATATTAAGACATCTGTGGCCCGAATACTGAATTTAACTGACATCTATATCCATTCTTTGGTTAATCTATCTATCTATCTATCTATCTATCTATCTATCTATCTATCTATCTATCTATCTATATATATATATATATATATATAATCTATCTATCTATCTATCTATCTATCTATATATATATATATATTCATCTATCTATCCATCTATCTATCCATATATCTATCTATCTATCCATTTATCTCTCTCTCTCTCTCTCTCTCTCTATATATATATATATATATATATATATATATATATATATATATATATATATATATATAGTCACCCAGCTCATTAGTGTGGTAGGTCATGCGATTACTTCAAGCCGGGATCGAAACCTGATCGGTCAGAGATTCTATCTCCAAGCTATCGTCGCACGATGTATATTTCTTTCACCCCATGCATGGCGGACAGCCACTAACACGCAGGGGATAAAGTGAGAGAAAAAAATGTGTATGGAGTCTTGGGGAAAGGGTAAAAGATGAACGGGGTTCAAAATAAGAGAAAATAGCAATTGACGTTGTATTTAAATTTTTGAAGGTTGGAGTTATCAGGGAAGCAAGTAAGAGGAAGAGAGTTCCGCTGTCGAGAAGTGCAAGAAAAGAAACTGTTGGAGTAGAAGTTGTCGTTACATTTAACTATTTCAACGGTAAAAGTGTGGGATTTAGATACCAGTCGAGTACCACGCTTAAATTCATGTATTTTTCCCAAGGGTAAAAGCTTGTCAGAGCAGTTGTCATTAAAATATTTGTAGAACAGACAGAGGGAAGCCGCACCACGTCTGTGAGAACGTGACTAAATTCAAGATGCCAAGTCAGGATTGATTACATTGCAGATCCTTCTTTGTATGTTCCCAAGAGCCTGGAGATGAACAGCAGGGATACCAGTAATTCAATGTCCGGTGGAATGGTAGATTTGTAAATCTGCAAGATGGACTCTAACGAGAAAAAACATTTTGGCACGACAAAATGAACAAATTTCCTTGCAGTAGATGCAGCTATCGATTCAATATAGTTGTTCCACGTCAAGTCATTTGCAAACGTGAGGCCAAGATGGCGCAGTGAAAACGCTCTACTGAAATGGAGCATCAGCCATGCTGATGGCGGGCGAGGAGGTATATATATATATATATATATACCTTATATTTATTTACTATAGAATAGTTATAGGTGCCAGTTAAATTCCGTATTCGGGCCACAGATGTCATGATGTGCCGAAATCGTTAACGTTCCTTAATGGAGTTGCTTAAAGGCTTGTATTGTTAAAGCTGTATACGGCGAATACCAAAACGTCTAATTTAATTATTATCAATAATTCAGCATTTCTTTTCTCTTCCTTCCATTTCTA
>OZ010614.1:27451237-27513737 GCA_963932145.1 Acanthosepion lycidas
AAAAAGGGTTAGGGCTAGGGTTAACCCTGACCCTAAACCATGGGAAACCAATCTATTATCTTTCGTATATAATTCATTCGGAGGCAAAATATATGGAAATTCAGGAAGATAACAAAAAAAAAAGAATAAAAATATAAATACAAAAAGACAGGACGTTTTCTTAAAATTCCTGATTGATTATTTGTTACTGACTATGGTAGAAGGCAACCATAGTTGTCTCCCCTTCAGACTCCTCGACTATAAAAGAAAAGGTCTAACCTCACTTATTGACAGGAGTTAAACTGTATTGAATAATGCTTTACAACAAACATAAACGTTCGTCTTTTTTACTTTCCACTGACGTTTTAAAAGATTCATTTTAATGTTAATTATTCTTAGATTTTGGTCGGAACAGGGAAGGGGGCTTTTTTTGCGATGCTCTTCATTTGGGATCCCACTGGATAGGGTCCTTAAAATCTTTACGAAGTGTTATTTACCGACTGCAATTCCTAATCGTTATCCCCACTCTCTATTCCATTCTTAACGGATAAAATATCACAATAAAGAAAAAGAAAGAGAAATAGAAAACATTTTATTGCTTAATTTATTCATTTTTCGAGAGGATCAGATGGAAAAAGAACGAATCGGGAATCTCTGAAAACTTAACATGAAAGGAGTGTCGTTAGCCCAAATTCTTTTATGTCATATCAGAAGGGAGATGGGGGAGGGAGGTGCTTCCTCAAAATCATTCTTGTCTCGTTTGGATATTTGGCACTAGCCTCTTTAACTTCAAAAACATGCTTCATGTGTTCCGACTTTAACATTGTCCCTGCTCGAGTTCGTACGAAGAGAAATGTCTTGGGTGGTGACCATATATTAGTAAGGGTGCTACTAAATAACAAGGTGGGGGGGGGGTAAATATCGGAAGAGTATACAAATAAGAAGTTCACAGAAGAAGAAAAAAAAAACGAATAGAAATAGATTGTCGGAGTTTATTGACTCCGGATATGTTGCTCCTCGTCGATGTTCAAACACAAGGTAAAATGCAGGATTTCAATACTGATTTTCAAGGTGAAAAAAATGTTTATGAAAAATATCAGTTAGTCCGACCTCCTAAAAATTTGATTAACGGGGAAGATGCTGTGAAGATTTAATCAACCGTGTCCTTACCATTTACTATTTGTTAGTGTCTCTACCAATTCATGGTAGATGTATAATATGTGGGTCAAAAGTATGTTCTGAATTTTCTTAACTGTGTCCCTGTCTTCGATGATATTTAATATGGCACATGGCCAAGTGTAAGAAAATGGGAGCGTTTTGCCAGCCTTGAAAATCAGCATTTCAAATCATGTCTTTTTACCTCGAGCTCTAACAGCGATCATTAGCGCCAGTAAGAAAGACACAATTACCTGAGCGACTTAATAAGTAAATAAGTAAATAAGCACTAGACCAAACGCAGGTCAAATAAACTGGACAATTCTGCAGCCTTGAAAATCAGCATTTCAAATCCTGCCCTTTTACTTCGTGTTCGAGCATTGGCTACAAGCACTGAAGAAGTGACTGTTTAATTTTTGTAAATCAGTTAAAATCCTTTAATCCGGTAAAAATATATCAAAGTGGAAGATGCTTTGAAGATCTAATCAACCATGTCCTTACTACTTACAATTTGTTGGTGTCTCTACCAATCCATGGTAGATGTATAATATGTGGGCCAGAAAGTGGTGTTGATTTTTTTAATGTGTCATCTATTTTTGTTATCCATGATATCCGATGATATTTAATATGGCTTATGCGTGAGTAAGAAAATGGGAACGTTTTGCTAGCCTTGAAAATCAGCATTTCAAATCTTGCCTTTTTACCTCGGGCTCGAAAAGCGATCATTAGCGTCAGTAAGAAAGACACATTTACCTGAGCGACTTAATAAGTAAATGTTTATGGGAAAAATGTCCTGTATCTCTAACCTGCTTTTAATTTGATCAAAGTTTTTACTTCCATTTATTATTTGCTTACGTTTCTATCAATCCACGGGGCTTAAAAATACATCGTAGGTGTATAATATGTAAGTCAGAAACGTCTTCTTACTGCGTAATTAAAATACCTGGTCCCGTAATCCATGATATTCAACCAAGAGGCTAATCCACCTTCATCTTGAAAAGATGAAAGTTTGGACGATAAGACTTGATCCTGTCATAACAAACAACAGAAAATCTGAGGTTATCGCTGTAGAAATGTACAGTAATGTCTTCTTCGTTTCTTCACCTTTCGATCCATATAAATGTCTGTTGATTTTTATGGTTTGCAGTAATGAACAGCACCAGCCACTTGTTAAACAATCGTTTGATGCTTTAAATAGAAAGCCAAAAAACAGATTTCATCGTGTTGTGACTAGGACAACGTTATTCGTCCTGCCAAGTGGTCTGAACACACGGCCTTTATAATTCTTTGTGCCAAAATAGAAATTCTTCTTTGAAATGCATTTTAGATATATTCTAAAATTTAGATTTTTTAATCTTTTCACCTCATTCAAGGCAATAAAGCCACTAAGACAGTAAAAGTCTGAAAGAATAAACAAAAACCGAAACAGATTGATATTTTTAGGATTTGCAGGAATGAGCAGCATCATCCAGTTGTTAAGCAATCGGTTAATGCTTTCAATAGAAGGTCAAAAGACAGTTTTCACTGTTTTTTTTTTGTTTTTTTAAGTCGGACACCATTACTCATCCTTCTAACAAGCATTAGTTCTACTAGACCTTTTCTTCGGTTATATAATTGAGGAATAGTTAGACCGTTGGGTGCAGATATGAATTTTGACCCTCAAAATAAAATGATCCTTAATCACCCTAGTCATTTTTCATGAAGCCTTTGATGCCCGAAATAAAAATCAAGGGAAGAATTGATTGTGATTTCTTTTTTTTTTTTTTTTTTTATTTGGAAAAGGTGTTACGGGATATTTTTTCGAGTGCACCGATTCACCTGCCTTTCATCTACTTGGAAAAAAAATTTCAGAAGATGAAAAGAAAAAAAAAATATTCCAATTTATTTTACCCATAAATACAATTCAAAATGTCGTATTCTTCTCCAAGTCCTGCAGTTAAGCTTTCTTTTTAGACCTGTCATAATTTGATTAAAATGTTTTCAATGCAATTTGTTACTTGTTTATGCGCTTATCAACGGTTTCTACCGACACAAGTCCTGTAATCCGACCTTCTTTTAATCCGGTCAAAGTTTGGATAAAAGATTCATATTTTTTAACCTATAGCATTTAAAAGATATATTAGTTAAGTAAAAAAAAAAGTGGATCGTAAGGCTCTTTTTTATCTGAGTTGTTACCGAGAAATTTAACGCTGACTTACGACATCTGTGACTTACGACATCCTATAATCAGAACGAGTAGTTATTCCGACTAATCTCTGGTAGACAAAGGATGTGGTTTACATGTGAATCGGCAGTTTTTTATTAACAAGATCATTGATGTATTGGGTTCTTCTGTAATATTCCGTTGTTTTTATTTCAACCATCATCAGAATAAAAATGATAGTAACGTGTATGTTGTTTTATGATTACTTTTCAAAGGATTATTGTTGAAGTAAAACGAGGGAAAAATAGTAAAAAAGGACAAAATTTGGCGTTCGTTTTCTTTTTTATTGACTACCACCTTAAACTTCCCATCTGTCTTGAAATTCACCACTTAAAAACAACTGACAAGATACATCCTCAAAAATGTATTCTTTCACTGTGAAAAGAGCAAAGATCCAAGGAAGTCCATAACATTAACACAGAAATGCTTAGCTCAATATGAAAGTGGGTTACTTAAAGAGTATAAAATGTCTGATAACTTAATAACTGTGCGTGCTTAAAAGCTGAATATTTTAGTTTGACTTATGTTTTAAGTGCTGTGTGTTTTTCTTATCTTTCTGCATGAGTTATAATTTTATTAAAGTTTATTTTAATTTGAAATCTATTCAAAATTGACATTTTTTTCTCACCAAAATCTATCTTAGACATTTAAAAGTCAACCATTTTTCTTTGCATTGAATATTGCGATCACATCTACTCTGGTGCTTTTGCTATGCATTTAGAGATTCTCCCTTTTAACCCTTTCCTTCCATCATTGATTATAGCCTGGCTTTCCCTAGTGGCACATAAGGCTAAAATATGACATTTTAACAATAGTCAATATAAAGCCTTTATTTCCCTTAGATCCTCTATAGTAATACATCATTGATTGCAATTCCTTTAATCTTGCTACTTTCTTTTAACCCTTTCATTCCATCATTGATCATAGCCTGGCTCTCCCTAGTGGCACATAAGGCTAAAATATGACATTTTAACAATAGTCAATATAAAGGCTTTATTTTCCCTTAGATCCTCTATAGTAATGTATCATAGCTTGATTGCAATTCCTTTAATATTGCTACTTTCTTTTAACCCTTTCATTCCATCATTGATCATAGCCTGGCTCTCCCTAGTGGCACATAAGGCTAAAATATGACATTTTAACAATAGTCAATATAAAGCCTTTATTTTCCATTAGATCCTCTATAATAATGCATCATAGTTTGATTGCAATTCCTTTAATATTGCTACTTTCTTTTAACACTTTCATTCCATCATTGATCATAGCCTGGCTCTCCCTAGTGGCACATAAGGCTAAAATATGACATTTTAACAATAGTCAATATAAAGCCTTTATTTTCCCTTAGATCCTCTATAGGAATGCATCATAGCTTGATTGCAATTCCTTTAATATTGCTACTTTCTTTTAAACCTTTCATTCCATCATTGATCATAGCCTGGCTCTCCCTAGTGGCACATAAGGCTAAAATATGACATTTTAACAATAGTCAATATAAAGCCTTTATTTTCCCTTAGATCCTCTATAGTAATGTATCATAGCTTGATTGCAATTCCTTTAATATTGCTACTTTCTTTTAACACTTTCATTCCATCATTGATCATAGCCTGGCTCTCCCTAGTGGCACATAAGGCTAAAATATGACATTTTAACAATAGTCAATATAAAGCCTTTATTTTCATTTAGATCATCTATAGTAATGCATCATAGTTTGATTGCAATTCCTTTAATATTGCTACTTTCTTTTAACACTTTCATTCCATCATTGATCATAGCCTGGCTCTCCCTAGTGGCACATAAGGCTAAAATATGACATTTTAACAATAGTCAATATAAAGCCTTTATTTTCCCTTAGATACTCTATAGGAATGCATCATAGCTTGATTGCAATTCCTTTAATATTGCTACTTTCTTTTAACCCTTTCATTCCATCATTGATCATAGCCTGGATCTCCCTAGTGGCACATAAGGCTAAAATATGACATTTTAACAATAGTCAATATAAAGCCTTTATTTTCCCTTAGATCCTCTATAGGAATGCATCATAGCTTGATTGCAATTCCTTTAATATTGCTACTTTCTTTTAACCCTTTCATTCCATCATTGATCATAGCCTGGCTCTCCCTAGTGGCACATAAGGCTAAAATATGACATTTTAACAATAGTCAATATAAAGCCTTTATTTTCCCTTAGATCCTCTATAGGAATGCATCATAGCTTGATTGCAATTCCTTTAATATTGCTACTTTCTTTTAACACTTTCATTCCATCATTGATCATAGCCTGGCTCTCCCTAGTGGCACATAAGGCTAAAATATGACATTTTAACAATAGTCAATATAAAGCCTTTATTTTCCCTTAGATCCTCTATAGGAATGCATCATAGCTTGATTGCAATTCCTTTAATATTGCTACTTTCTTTTAACCCTTTCATTCTATCATTGATCATAGCCTGGCTCTCCCTAGTGGCACATAAGGCTAAAATATGACATTTTAACAATAGTCAATATAAAGCCTTTATTTTCCCTTAGATCCTCTATAGGAATGCATCATAGCTTGATTGCAATTCCTTTAATATTGCTACTTTCTTTTAACCCTTTCATTCCATCATTGATCATAGCCTGGCTCTCCCTAGTGGCACATAAGGATAAAATATGACATTTTAACAATAGTCAATATAAAGCCTTTATTTTCCCTTAGATCCTCTATAGGAATGCATCATAGCTTGATTGCAATTCCTTTAATATTGCTACTTTCTTTTAACACTTTCATTCCATCATTGATCATAGCCTGGCTCTCCCTAGTGGCACATAAGGCTAAAATATGACATTTTAACAATAGTCAATATAAAGCCTTTATTTTCCCTTAGATACTCTATAGGAATGCATCATAGCTTGATTGCAATTCCTTTAATATTGCTACTTTCTTTTAACCCTTTCATTCCATCATTGATCATAGCCTGGCTCTCCCTAGTGGCACATAAGGCTAAAATATGACATTTTAACAATAGTCAATATAAAGCCTTTATTTTCCCTTAGATCCTCTATAGGAATGCATCATAGCTTGATTGCAATTCCTTTAATATTGCTACTTTCTTTTAACCCTTTCATTCCATCATTGATCATAGCCTGGATCTCCCTAGTGGCACATAAGTCTAAAATATGACATTTTAACAATAGTCAATATAAAGCCTTTATTTTCCTTTAGATCATCTATAGTAATGCATCATAGTTTGATTGCAATTCCTTTAATATTGCTACTTTCTTTTAACACTTTCATTCCATCATTGATCATAGCCTGGCTCTCCCTAGTGGCACATAAGGCTAAAATATGACATTTTAACAATAGTCAATATGAAGCCTTTATTTTCCCTTAGATCCTCTATAATAATGCATCATAGCTTGATTACAATTCCTTTAATATTGCTACTTTCTTTTAACACTTTCATTCCATCATTGATCATAGCCTGGCTCTCCCTAGTGGCACATAAGGCTAAAATATGACATTTTAACAATAGTCAATATGAAGCCTTTATTTTCCCTTAGATCCTCTATAATAATGCATCATTGCTTGATTACAATTCCTTTAATATTGCTACTTTCTTTTAACCCTTTCATTCCATCATTGATCATAGCCTGGCTCTCCCTAGTGGCACATAAGGCTAAAATATGACATTTTAACAATAGTCAATATGAAGCCTTTATTTTCCCTTAGATCCTCTATAATAATGCATCATAGCTTGATTACAATTCCTTTAATATTGCTACTTTCTTTTAACCCTTTCATTCCATCATTGATCATAGCCTGGCTCTCCCTAGTGGCACATAAGGCTAAAATATGACATTTTACAATAGTCAATATAAAGCCTTTATTTTCCCTTAGATCCTCTATAGTAATGTATCATAGCTTGATTGCAATTCCTTTAATATTGCTACTTTCTTTTAACACTTTCATTCCATCATTGATCATAGCCTGGCTCTCCCTAGTGGCACATAAGGCTAAAATATGACATTTTAACAATAGTCAATATAAAGCCTTTATTTTCCTTTAGATCATCTATAGTAATGCATCATAGTTTGATTGCAATTCCTTTAATATTGCTACTTTCTTTTAACACTTTCATTCCATCATTGATCATAGCCTGGCTCTCCCTAGTGGCACATAAGGCTAAAATATGACATTTTAACAATAGTCAATATAAAGCCTTTATTTTCCCTTAGATCCTCTATAGGAATGCATCATAGCTTGATTGCAATTCCTTTAATATTGCTACTTTCTTTTAACCCTTTCCTTCCATCATTGATCATAGCCTGGATCTCCCTAGTGGCACATAAGGCTAAAATATGACATTTTAACAATAGTCAATATGAAGCCTTTATTTTCCCTTAGATCCTCTATAATAATGCATCATTGCTTGATTACAATTCCTTTAATATTGCTACTTTCTTTTAACCCTTTCATTCCATCATTGATCATAGCCTGGCTCTCCCTAGTGGCACATAAGGCTAAAATATGACATTTTAACAATAGTCAATATAAAGCCTTTATTTTCCCTTAGATCCTCTATAGTAATGTATCATAGCTTGATTGCAATTCCTTTAATATTGCTACTTTCTTTTAACACTTTCATTCCATCATTGATCATAGCCTGGCTCTCCCTAGTGGCACATAAGGCTAAAATATGACATTTTACAATAGTCAATATAAAGCCTTTATTTTCCCTTAGATCCTCTATAGTAATGTATCATAGCTTGATTGCAATTCCTTTAATATTGCTACTTTCTTTTAACACTTTCATTCCATCATTGATCATAGCCTGGCTCTCCCTAGTGGCACATAAGGCTAAAATATGACATTTTAACAATAGTCAATATAAAGCCTTTATTTTCCTTTAGATCATCTATAGTAATGCATCATAGTTTGATTGCAATTCCTTTAATATTGCTACTTTCTTTTAACACTTTCATTCCATCATTGATCATAGCCTGGCTCTCCCTAGTGGCACATAAGGCTAAAATATGACATTTTAACAATAGTCAATATAAAGCCTTTATTTTCCCTTAGATCCTCTATAGGAATGCATCATAGCTTGATTGCAATTCCTTTAATATTGCTACTTTCTTTTAACCCTTTCCTTCCATCATTGATCATAGCCTGGATCTCCCTAGTGGCACATAAGGCTAAAATATGACATTTTAACAATAGTCAATATGAAGCCTTTATTTTCCCTTAGATCCTCTATAATAATGCATCATTGCTTGATTACAATTCCTTTAATATTGCTACTTTCTTTTAACCCTTTCATTCCATCATTGATCATAGCCTGGCTCTCCCTAGTGGCACATAAGGCTAAAATATGACATTTTAACAATAGTCAATATAAAGCCTTTATTTTCCCTTAGATCCTCTATAGTAATGTATCATAGCTTGATTGCAATTCCTTTAATATTGCTACTTTCTTTTAACACTTTCATTCCATCATTGATCATAGCCTGGCTCTCCCTAGTGGCACATAAGGCTAAAATATGACATTTTAACAATAGTCAATATAAAGCCTTTATTTTCCTTTAGATCATCTATAGTAATGCATCATAGTTTGATTGCAATTCCTTTAATATTGCTACTTTCTTTTAACACTTTCATTCCATCATTGATCATAGCCTGGCTCTCCCTAGTGGCACATAAGGCTAAAATATGACATTTTAACAATAGTCAATATAAAGCCTTTATTTTCCCTTAGATCCTCTATAGGAATGCATCATAGCTTGATTGCAATTCCTTTAATATTGCTACTTTCTTTTAACCCTTTCATTCCATCATTGATCATAGCCTGGATCTCCCTAGTGGCACATAAGGCTAAAATATGACATTTTAACAATAGTCAATATAAAGCCTTTATTTTCCCTTAGATCCTCTATAGGAATGCATCATAGCTTGATTGCAATTCCTTTAATATTGCTACTTTCTTTTAACCCTTTCATTCCATCATTGATCATAGCCTGGCTCTCCCTAGTGGCACATAAGGCTAAAATATGACATTTTAACAATAGTCAATATAAAGCCTTTATTTTCCCTTAGATCCTCTATAGGAATGCATCATAGCTTGATTGCAATTCCTTTAATATTGCTACTTTCTTTTAACACTTTCATTCCATCATTGATCATAGCCTGGCTCTCCCTAGTGGCACATAAGGCTAAAATATGACATTTTAACAATAGTCAATATAAAGCCTTTATTTTCCCTTAGATCCTCTATAGGAATGCATCATAGCTTGATTGCAATTCCTTTAATATTGCTACTTTCTTTTAACCCTTTCATTCCATCATTGATCATAGCCTGGCTCTCCCTAGTGGCACATAAGGCTAAAATATGACATTTTAACAATAGTCAATATAAAGCCTTTATTTTCCCTTAGATCCTCTATAGGAATGCATCATAGCTTGATTGCAATTCCTTTAATATTGCTACTTTCTTTTAACCCTTTCATTCCATCATTGATCATAGCCTGGCTCTCCCTCGTGGCACGTAAGTCTAAAATATGACATTTTAACAATAGTCAATATAAAGCCTTTATTTTCCTTTAGATCATCTATAGTAATGCATCATAGTTTGATTGCAATTCCTTTAATATTGCTACTTTCTTTTAACACATTCATTCCATCATTGATCATAGCCTGGCTCTCCCTAGTGGCACATAAGGCTAAAATATGACATTTTAACAATAGTCAATATGAAGCCTTTATTTTCCCTTAAATCCTCTATAATAATGCATCCTAGCTTGATTACAATTCCTTTAATATTGTTACTTTCTTTTAACACTTTCATTCCATCATTGATCATAGCCTGGCTCTCCCTAGTGGCACATAAGGCTAAAATATGACATTTTAACAATAGTCAATATGAAGCCTTTATTTTCCCTTAGATCCTCTATAATAATGCATCATTGCTTGATTACAATTCCTTTAATATTGCTACTTTCTTTTAACCCTTTCATTCCATCATTGATCATAGCCTGGCTCTCCCTAGTGGCACATAAGGCTAAAATATGACATTTTAACAATAGTCAATATGAAGCCTTTATTTTCCCTTAGATCCTCTATAATAATGCATCATAGCTTGATTACAATTCCTTTAATATTGCTACTTTCTTTTAACCCTTTCATTCCGTCATTGATCATAGCCTGGCTCTCCCTAGTGGCACATAAGGCTAAAATATGACATTTTAACAATAGTCAATATAAAGCCTTTATTTTCCTTTAGATCCTCTATAATAATGCATCATAGTTTGATTGCAATACCTTTAATATTGCTACTTTCTTTTAACACTTTCATTCCATCATTGATCATAGCCTGGCTCTCCCTAGTGGCACATAAGGCTAAAATATGACATTTTAACAATAGTCAATATAAAGCCTTTATTTTCCCTTAGATCCTCTATAGGAATGCATCATAGCTTGATTGCAATTCCTTTAATATTGCTACTTTCTTTTAACCCTTTCATTCCATCATTGATCATAGCCTGGCTCTCCCTAGTGGCACATAAGGCTAAAATATGACATTTTAACAATAGTCAATATAAAGCCTTTATTTTCCCTTAGATCCTCTATAGTAATGCATCATAGCTTGATTGCAATTCCATTAATATTACTACTTTCTTTTAACCCTTTCATTCCATCATTGATAATAGCCTGGCTCTCTCTAGTGGCACATAAGCCTAAAATATGATATTTTAACAATAGTCAATATGAAGCCTTTATTTTCCCTTAGACCCTCTATAATAATGCATCATAGCTTGATTAAAATTCCTTTAATATTGCTACTTTCTTTTAACCCTTACATTCCATCATTGATCATAGCCTGGCTCTCCCTAGTGGCACATAAGGCTAAAATATGACATTTTAACAATAGTCAATATAAAGCCTTTATTTTCCATTAGATCCTCTATAATAATGCATCATAGCTTGATTACAATTCCTTTAATATTGCTACTTTCTTTTAACCCCTTCATTCCATCATTGATCATAGCCTGGCTCTCCCTAGTGGCACATAAGCCTAAAAAATGACATTTTAACAATAGTCAATATGAAGCCTTTATTTTCCCTTAGATCCTCTATAGGAATGCATCATAGCTTGATTGCAATTCCTTTAATATTGCTACTTTCTTTTAACCCTTTCATTCCATCATTGATCATAGCCTGGCCCTCCCTAGTGGCACATAAGGCTAAAATATGACATTTTAACAATAGTCAGTATAAAGCCTTTATTTTCCATTAGATCCTCTATAATAATGCATCATAGCTTGATTACAATTCCTTTAATATTGCTACTTTCTTTTAACCCTTTCATTCCATCATTGATCATAGCCTGGCTCTCCCTAGTGGCACATAAGGCTAAAATATGACATTTTAACAATAGTCAATATGAAGCCTTTATTTTCAATTAGATCCTCTATAGGAATGCATCATAGCTTGATTGCAATTCCTTTAATATTGCTACTTTCTTTTAACCCTTTCATTCCATCATTGATCATAGCCTGGCCCTCCCTAGTGGCACATAAGGCTAAAATATGACATTTTAACAATAGTCAATATAAAGCCTTTATTTTCCATTAGATCCTCTATAATAATGCATCATAGCTTGATTACAATTCCTTTAATATTGCTACTTTCTTTTAACCCTTTCATTCCATCATTGATCATAGCCTGGCTCTCCCTAGTGGCACATAAGGCTAAAATATGACATTTTAACAATAGTCAATATGAAGCCTTTATTTTCCCTTAGATCCTCTATAGGAATGCATCATAGCTTGATTGCAATTCCTTTAATATTGCTACTTTCTTTTAACCCTTTCATTCCATCATTGATCATAGCCTGGCCGTCCCTAGTGGCACATAAGGCTAAAATATGACATTTTAACAATAGTCAATATAAAGCCTTTATTTTCCATTAGATCCTCTATAATAATGCATCATAGCTTGATTACAATTCCTTTAATATTGCTACTTTCTTTTAACCCTTTCATTCCATCATTGATCATAGCCTGGCTCTCCCTAGTGGCACATAAGGCTAAAATATGACATTTTAACAATAGTCAATATGAAGCCTTTATTTTCCATTAGATCCTCTATAATAATGCATCATAGCTTGATTACAATTCCTTTAATATTGCTACTTTCTTTTAACACTTTCATTCCATCATTGATCATAGCCTGGCTCTCCCTAGTGGCACATAAGGCTAAAATATGACATTTTAACAATAGTCAATATGAAGCCTTTATTTTCCCTTAGATCCTCTATAATAATGCATCATAGCTTGATTACAATTCCTTTAATATTGCTACTTTCTTTTAACCCTTTCATTCCGTCATTGATCATAGCCTGGCTCTCCCTAGTGGCACATAAGGCTAAAATATGACATTTTAACAATAGTCAATATAAAGCCTTTATTTTCCTTTAGATCCTCTATAATAATGCATCATAGTTTGATTGCAATTCCTTTAATATTGCTACTTTCTTTTAACACTTTCATTCCATCATTGATCATAGCCTGGCTCTCCCTAGTGGCACATAAGGCTAAAATATGACATTTTAACAATAGTCAATATAAAGCCTTTATTTTCCCTTAGATCCTCTATAGGAATGCATCATAGCTTGATTGCAATTCCTTTAATATTGCTACTTTCTTTTAACCCTTTCATTCCATCATTGATCATAGCCTGGCTCTCCCTAGTGGCACATAAGGCTAAAATATGACATTTTAACAATAGTCAATATAAAGCCTTTATTTTCCCTTAGATCCTCTATAGTAATGCATCATAGCTTGATTGCAATTCCATTAATATTACTACTTTCTTTTAACCCTTTCATTCCATCATTGATAATAGCCTGGCTCTCTCTAGTGGCACATAAGCCTAAAATATGATATTTTAACAATAGTCAATATGAAGCCTTTATTTTCCCTTAGACCCTCTATAATAATGCATCATAGCTTGATTACAATTCCTTTAATATTGCTACTTTCTTTTAACCCTTTCATTCCATCATTGATCATAGCCTGGCTCTCCCTAGTGGCACATAAGGCTAAAATATGACATTTTAACAATAGTCAATATAAAGCCTTTATTTTCCATTAGATCCTCTATAATAATGCATCATAGCTTGATTACAATTCCTTTAATATTGCTACTTTCTTTTAACCCTTTCATTCCATCATTGATCATAGCCTGGCTCTCCCTAGTGGCACATAAGGCTAAAAAATGACATTTTAACAATAGTCAATATGAAGCCTTTATTTTCCCTTAGATCCTCTACAGGAATGCATCATAGCTTGATTGCAATTCCTTTAATATTGCTACTTTCTTTTAACCCTTTCATTCCATCATTGATCATAGCCTGGCCCTCCCTAGTGGCACATAAGGCTAAAATATGACATTTTAACAATAGTCAGTATAAAGCCTTTATTTTCCATTAGATCCTCTATAATAATGCATCATAGCTTGATTACAATTCCTTTAATATTGCTACTTTCTTTTAACCCTTTCATTCCATCATTGATCATAGCCTGGCTCTCCCTAGTGGCACATAAGGCTAAAATATGACATTTTAACAATAGTCAATATGAAGCCTTTATTTTCAATTAGATCCTCTATAGGAATGCATCATAGCTTGATTGCAATTCCTTTAATATTGCTACTTTCTTTTAACCCTTTCATTCCATCATTGATCATAGCCTGGCCCTCCCTAGTGGCACATAAGGCTAAAATATGACATTTTAACAATAGTCAATATGAAGCCTTTATTTTCCCTTAGATCCTCTATAGGAATGCATCATAGCTTGATTGCAATTCCTTTAATATTGCTACTTTCTTTTAACCCTTTCATTCCATCATTGATCATAGCCTGGCTCTCCCTAGTGGCACATAAGGCTAAAATATGACATTTTAACAATAGTCAATATAAAGCCTTTATTTTCCATTAGATCCTCTATAATAATGCATCATAGCTTGATTACAATTCCTTTAATATTGCTACTTTCTTTTAACCCTTTCATTCCATCATTGATCATAGCCTGGCTCTCCCTAGTGGCACATAAGGCTAAAAAATGACATTTTAACAATAGTCAATATGAAGCCTTTATTTTCCCTTAGATCCTCTATAGGAATGCATCATAGCTTGATTGCAATTCCTTTAATATTGCTACTTTCTTTTAACCCTTTCATTCCATCATTGATCATAGCCTGGCCCTCCCTAGTGGCACATAAGACTAAAATATGACATTTTAACAATAGTCAGTATAAAGCCTTTATTTTCCAATAGATCCTCTATAATAATGCATCATAGCTTGATTACAATTCCTTTAATATTGCTACTTTCTTTTAACCCTTTCATTCCATCATTGATCATAGCCTGGCTCTCCCTAGTGGCACATAAGGCTAAAATATGACATTTTAACAATAGTCAATATGAAGCCTTTATTTTCCATTAGATCCTCTATAGGAATGCATCATAGCTTGATTGCAATTCCTTTAATATTGCTACTTTCTTTTAACCCTTTCATTCCATCATTGATCATAGCCTGGCCCTCCCTAGTGGCACATAAGGCTAAAATATGACATTTTAACAATAGTCAATATAAAGCCTTTATTTTCCATTAGATCCTCTATAATAATGCATCATAGCTTGATTACAATTCCTTTAATATTGCTACTTTCTTTTAACCCTTTCATTCCATCATTGATCATAGCCTGGCTCTCCCTAGTGGCACATTAGTCTAAAATATGACATTTTAACAATAGTCAATATGAAGCCTTTATTTTCCCTTAGATCCTCTATAGGAATGCATCATAGCTTGATTGCAATTCCTTTAATATTGCTACTTTCTTTTAACCCTTTCATTCCATCATTGATCATAGCCTGGCCCTCCCTAGTGGCACATAAGGCTAAAATATGACATTTTAACAATAGTCAATATAAAGCCTTTATTTTCCATTAGATCCTCTATAATAATGCATCATAGCTTGATTACAATTCCTTTAATATTGCTACTTTCTTTTAACCCTTTCATTCCATCATTGATCATAGCCTGGCTCTCCCTAGTGGCACATAAGGCTAAAATATGACATTTTAACAATAGTCAATATGAAGCCTTTATTTTCCATTAGATCCTCTATAATAATGCATCATAGCTTGATTACAATTCCTTTAATATTGCTACTTTCTTTTAACCCTTTCATTCCATCATTGATCATAGCCTGGCTCTCCCTAGTGGCACATAAGGCTAAAAAATGACATTTTAACAATAGTCAATATGAAGCCTTTATTTTCCCTTAGATCCTCTATAGGAATGCATCATAGCTTGATTGCAATTCCTTTAATATTGCTACTTTCTTTTAACCCTTTCATTCCATCATTGATCATAGCCTGGCCCTCCCTAGTGGCACATAAGGCTAAAATATGACATTTTAACAATAGTCAGTATTAAGCCTTTATTTTCCATTAGATCCTCTATAATAATGCATCATAGCTTGATTACAATTCCTTTAATATTGCTACTTTCTTTTAACCCTTTCATTCCATCATTGATCATAGCCTGGCTCTCCCTAGTGGCACATAAGGCTAAAATATGACATTTTAACAATAGTCAATATGAAGCCTTTATTTTCCATTAGATCCTCTATAGGAATGCATCATAGCTTGATTGCAATTCCTTTAATATTGCTACTTTCTTTTAACCCTTTCATTCCATCATTGATCATAGCCTGGCCCTCCCTAGTGGCACATAAGGCTAAAATATGACATTTTAACAATAGTCAATATAAAGCCTTTATTTTCCATTAGATCCTCTATAATAATGCATCATAGCTTGATTGCAATTCCTTTAATATTGCTACTTTCTTTTAACCCTTTCATTCCATCATTGATCATAGCCTGGCTCTCCCTAGTGGCACATAAGGCTAAAATATGACATTTTAACAATAGTCAATATAAAGCCTTTATTTTCCCTTAGATCCTCTATAGGAATGCATCATAGCTTGATTGCAATTCCTTTAATATTGCTACTTTCTTTTAACCCTTTCATTCCATCATTGATCATAGCCTGGCTCTCCCTCGTGGCACATAAGTCTAAAATATGACATTTTAACAATAGTCAATATAAAGCCTTTATTTTCCATTAGATCCTCTATAGGAATGCATCATAGCTTGATTGCAATTCCTTTAATATTGCTACTTTCTTTTAACCCTTTCATTCCATCATTGATCATAGCCTGGCCCTCCCTAGTGGCACATAAGGCTAAAATATGACATTTTAACAATAGTCAATATAAAGCCTTTATTTTCCATTAGATCCTCTATAATAATGCATCATAGCTTGATTACAATTCCTTTAATATTGCTACTTTCTTTTAACCCTTTCATTCCATCATTGATCATAGCCTGGCTCTCCCTAGTGGCACATAAGGCTAAAATATGACATTTTAACAATAGTCAATATGAAGCCTTTATTTTCCATTAGATCCTCTATAATAATGCATCATAGCTTGATTACAATTCCTTTAATATTGCTACTTTCTTTTAACCCTTTCATTCCATCATTGATCATAGCCTGGCTCTCCCTAGTGGCACATAAGGCTAAAAAATGACATTTTAACAATAGTCAATATGAAGCCTTTATTTTCCCTTAGATCCTCTATAGGAATGCATCATAGCTTGATTGCAATTCCTTTAATATTGCTACTTTCTTTTAACCCTTTCATTCCATCATTGATCATAGCCTGGCTCTCCCTAGTGGCACATAAGGCTAAAATATGACATTTTAACAATAGTCAATATAAAGCCTTTATTTTCCATTAGATCCTCTATAATAATGCATCATAGCTTCATTACAATTCCTTTAATATTGCTACTTTCTTTTAACCCTTTCATTCCATCATTGATCATAGCCTGGCTCTCCCTAGTGGCACATAAGGCTAAAAAATGACATTTTAACAATAGTCAATATGAAGCCTTTATTTTCCCTTAGATCCTCTATAGGAATGCATCATAGCTTGATTGCAATTCCTTTAATATTGCTACTTTCTTTTAACCCTTTCATTCCATCATTGATTATAGCCTGGCCCTCCCTAGTGGCACATAAGGCTAAAATATGACATTTTAACAATAGTCAGTATAAAGCCTTTATTTTCCATTAGATCCTCTATAATAATGCATCATAGCTTGATTACAATTCCTTTAATATTGCTACTTTCTTTTAACCCTTTCATTCCATCATTGATCATAGCCTGGCTCTCCCTAGTGGCACATAAGGCTAAAATATGACATTTTAACAATAGTCAATATAAAGCCTTTATTTTCCTTTAGATCATCTATAGGAATGCATCATAGCTTGATTGCAATTCCTTTAATATTGCTACTTTCTTTTAACCCTTTCATTCCATCATTGATCATAGCCTGGCCCTCCCTAGTGGCACATAAGGCTAAAATATGACATTTTAACAATAGTCAATATAAAGCCTTTATTTTCCATTAGATCCTCTATAATAATGCATCATAGCTTGATTACAATTCCTTTAATATTGCTACTTTCTTTTAACCCTTTCATTCCATCATTGATCATAGCCTGGCTCTCCCTAGTGGCACATAAGTCTAAAATATGACATTTTAACAATAGTCAATATGAAGCCTTTATTTTCCCTTAGATCCTCTATAGGAATGCATCATAGCTTGATTGCAATTCCTTTAATATTGCTACTTTCTTTTAACCCTTTCATTCCATCATTGATCATAGCCTGGCCCTCCCTAGTGGCACATAAGGCTAAAATATGACATTTTAACAATAGTCAATATAAAGCCTTTATTTTCCATTAGATCCTCTATAATAATGCATCATAGCTTGATTACAATTCCTTTAATATTGCTACTTTCTTTTAACCCTTTCATTCCATCATTGATCATAGCCTGGCTCTCCCTAGTGGCACATAAGGCTAAAATATGACATTTTAACAATAGTCAATATGAAGCCTTTATTTTCCATTAGATCCTCTATAATAATGCATCATAGCTTGATTACAATTCCTTTAATATTGCTACTTTCTTTTAACCCTTTCATTCCATCATTGATCATAGCCTGGCTCTCCCTAGTGGCACATAAGGCTAAAAAATGACATTTTAACAATAGTCAATATGAAGCCTTTATTTTCCCTTAGATCCTCTATAGGAATGCATCATAGCTTGATTGCAATTCCTTTAATATTGCTACTTTCTTTTAACCCTTTCATTCCATCATTGATCATAGCCTGGCCCTCCCTAGTGGCACATAAGGCTAAAATATGACATTTTAACAATAGTCAGTATTAAGCCTTTATTTTCCATTAGATCCTCTATAATAATGCATCATAGCTTGATTACAATTCCTTTAATATTGCTACTTTCTTTTAACCCTTTCATTCCATCATTGATCATAGCCTGGCTCTCCCTAGTGGCACATAAGGCTAAAATATGACATTTTAACAATAGTCAATATGAAGCCTTTATTTTCCATTAGATCCTCTATAGGAATGCATCATAGCTTGATTGCAATTCCTTTAATATTGCTACTTTCTTTTAACCCTTTCATTCCATCATTGATCATAGCCTGGCCCTCCCTAGTGGCACATAAGGCTAAAATATGACATTTTAACAATAGTCAATATAAAGCCTTTATTTTCCATTAGATCCTCTATAATAATGCATCATAGCTTGATTGCAATTCCTTTAATATTGCTACTTTCTTTTAACCCTTTCATTCCATCATTGATCATAGCCTGGCTCTCCCTAGTGGCACATAAGGCTAAAATATGACATTTTAACAATAGTCAATATAAAGCCTTTATTTTCCCTTAGATCCTCTATAGGAATGCATCATAGCTTGATTGCAATTCCTTTAATATTGCTACTTTCTTTTAACCCTTTCATTCCATCATTGATCATAGCCTGGCTCTCCCTCGTGGCACATAAGTCTAAAATATGACATTTTAACAATAGTCAATATAAAGCCTTTATTTTCCATTAGATCCTCTATAGGAATGCATCATAGCTTGATTGCAATTCCTTTAATATTGCTACTTTCTTTTAACCCTTTCATTCCATCATTGATCATAGCCTGGCCCTCCCTAGTGGCACATAAGGCTAAAATATGACATTTTAACAATAGTCAATATAAAGCCTTTATTTTCCATTAGATCCTCTATAATAATGCATCATAGCTTGATTACAATTCCTTTAATATTGCTACTTTCTTTTAACCCTTTCATTCCATCATTGATCATAGCCTGGCTCTCCCTAGTGGCACATAAGGCTAAAATATGACATTTTAACAATAGTCAATATGAAGCCTTTATTTTCCATTAGATCCTCTATAATAATGCATCATAGCTTGATTACAATTCCTTTAATATTGCTACTTTCTTTTAACCCTTTCATTCCATCATTGATCATAGCCTGGCTCTCCCTAGTGGCACATAAGGCTAAAAAATGACATTTTAACAATAGTCAATATGAAGCCTTTATTTTCCCTTAGATCCTCTATAGGAATGCATCATAGCTTGATTGCAATTCCTTTAATATTGCTACTTTCTTTTAACCCTTTCATTCCATCATTGATCATAGCCTGGCTCTCCCTAGTGGCACATAAGGCTAAAATATGACATTTTAACAATAGTCAATATAAAGCCTTTATTTTCCATTAGATCCTCTATAATAATGCATCATAGCTTCATTACAATTCCTTTAATATTGCTACTTTCTTTTAACCCTTTCATTCCATCATTGATCATAGCCTGGCTCTCCCTAGTGGCACATAAGGCTAAAAAATGACATTTTAACAATAGTCAATATGAAGCCTTTATTTTCCCTTAGATCCTCTATAGGAATGCATCATAGCTTGATTGCAATTCCTTTAATATTGCTACTTTCTTTTAACCCTTTCATTCCATCATTGATTATAGCCTGGCCCTCCCTAGTGGCACATAAGGCTAAAATATGACATTTTAACAATAGTCAGTATAAAGCCTTTATTTTCCATTAGATCCTCTATAATAATGCATCATAGCTTGATTACAATTCCTTTAATATTGCTACTTTCTTTTAACCCTTTCATTCCATCATTGATCATAGCCTGGCTCTCCCTAGTGGCACATAAGGCTAAAATATGACATTTTAACAATAGTCAATATAAAGCCTTTATTTTCCTTTAGATCATCTATAGGAATGCATCATAGCTTGATTGCAATTCCTTTAATATTGCTACTTTCTTTTAACCCTTTCATTCCATCATTGATCATAGCCTGGCCCTCCCTAGTGGCACATAAGGCTAAAATATGACATTTTAACAATAGTCAATATAAAGCCTTTATTTTCCATTAGATCCTCTATAATAATGCATCATAGCTTGATTACAATTCCTTTAATATTGCTACTTTCTTTTAACCCTTTCATTCCATCATTGATCATAGCCTGGCTCTCCCTAGTGGCACATAAGTCTAAAATATGACATTTTAACAATAGTCAATATGAAGCCTTTATTTTCCCTTAGATCCTCTATAGGAATGCATCATAGCTTGATTGCAATTCCTTTAATATTGCTACTTTCTTTTAACCCTTTCATTCCATCATTGATCATAGCCTGGCCCTCCCTAGTGGCACATAAGGCTAAAATATGACATTTTAACAATAGTCAATATAAAGCCTTTATTTTCCATTAGATCCTCTATAATAATGCATCATAGCTTGATTACAATTCCTTTAATATTGCTACTTTCTTTTAACCCTTTCATTCCATCATTGATCATAGCCTGGCTCTCCCTAGTGGCACATAAGGCTAAAATATGACATTTTAACAATAGTCAATATGAAGCCTTTATTTTCCATTAGATCCTCTATAATAATGCATCATAGCTTGATTACAATTCCTTTAATATTGCTACTTTCTTTTAACCCTTTCATTCCATCATTGATCATAGCCTGGCTCTCCCTAGTGGCACATAAGGCTAAAAAATGACATTTTAACAATAGTCAATATGAAGCCTTTATTTTCCCTTAGATCCTCTATAGGAATGCATCATAGCTTGATTGCAATTCCTTTAATATTGCTACTTTCTTTTAACCCTTTCATTCCATCATTGATCATAGCCTGGCCCTCCCTAGTGGCACATAAGGCTAAAATATGACATTTTAACAATAGTCAGTATTAAGCCTTTATTTTCCATTAGATCCTCTATAATAATGCATCATAGCTTGATTACAATTCCTTTAATATTGCTACTTTCTTTTAACCCTTTCATTCCATCATTGATCATAGCCTGGCTCTCCCTAGTGGCACATAAGGCTAAAATATGACATTTTAACAATAGTCAATATGAAGCCTTTATTTTCCATTAGATCCTCTATAGGAATGCATCATAGCTTGATTGCAATTCCTTTAATATTGCTACTTTCTTTTAACCCTTTCATTCCATCATTGATCATAGCCTGGCCCTCCCTAGTGGCACATAAGGCTAAAATATGACATTTTAACAATAGTCAATATAAAGCCTTTATTTTCCATTAGATCCTCTATAATAATGCATCATAGCTTGATTACAATTCCTTTAATATTGCTACTTTCTTTTAACCCTTTCATTCCATCATTGATCATAGCCTGGCTCTCCCTAGTGGCACATAAGGCTAAAATATGACATTTTAACAATAGTCAATATGAAGCCTTTATTTTCCATTAGATCCTCTATAGGAATGCATCATAGCTTGATTGCAATTCCTTTAATATTGCTACTTTCTTTTAACCCTTTCATTCCATCATTGATCATAGCCTGGCCCTCCCTAGTGGCACATAAGGCTAAAATATGACATTTTAACAATAGTCAATATAAAGCCTTTATTTTCCATTAGATCCTCTATAATAATGCATCATAGCTTGATTGCAATTCCTTTAATATTGCTACTTTCTTTTAACCCTTTCATTCCATCATTGATCATAGCCTGGCTCTCCCTAGTGGCACATAAGGCTAAAATATGACATTTTAACAATAGTCAATATAAAGCCTTTATTTTCCCTTAGATCCTCTATAGGAATGCATCATAGCTTGATTGCAATTCCTTTAATATTGCTACTTTCTTTTAACCCTTTCATTCCATCATTGATCATAGCCTGGCTCTCCCTCGTGGCACATAAGTCTAAAATATGACATTTTAACAATAGTCAATATAAAGCCTTTATTTTCCTTTAGATCATCTATAGTAATGCATCATAGTTTGATTGCAATTCCTTTAATATTGCTACTTTCTTTTAACACTTTCATTCCATCATTGATCATAGCCTGGCTCTCCCTAGTGGCACATAAGGCTAAAATATGACATTTTAACAATAGTCAATATGAAGCCTTTATTTTCCCTTAGATCCTCTATAATAATGCATCATAGCTTGATTACAATTCCTTTAATATTGCTACTTTCTTTTAACCCTTTCATTCCATCATTGATCATAGCCTGGCTCTCCCTAGTGGCACATAAGGCTAAAATATGACATTTTAACAATAGTCAATATAAAGCCTTTATTTTCCTTTAGATCCTCTATAATAATGCATCATAGTTTGATTGCAATTCCTTTAATATTGCTACTTTCTTTTAACACTTTCATTCCATCATTGATCATAGCCTGGCTCTCCCTAGTGGCACATAAGGCTAAAATAGGACATTTTAACAATAGTCAATATGAAGCCTTTATTTTCCCTTAGATCCTCTATAATAATGCATCATAGCTTGATTACAATTCCTTTAATATTGCTACTTTCTTTTAACCCTTTCATTCCGTGATTGATCATAGCCTGGCTCTCCCTAGTGGCACATAAGGCTAAAATATGACATTTTAACAATAGTCAATATAAAGCCTTTATTTTCCTTTAGATCCTCTATAATAATGCATCATAGTTTGATTGCAATTCCTTTAATATTGCTACTTTCTTTTAACACTTTCATTCCATCATTGATCATAGCCTGGCTCTCCCTAGTGGCACATAAGGCTAAAATATGACATTTTAACAATAGTCAATATAAAGCCTTTATTTTCCTTTAGATCCTCTATAATAATGCATCATAGTTTGATTGCAATTCCTTTAATATTGCTACTTTCTTTTAACACTTTCATTCCATCATTGATCATAGCCTGGCTCTCCCTAGTGGCACATAAGGCTAAAATATGACATTTTAACAATAGTCAATATAAAGCCTTTATTTTCCCTTAGATCCTCTATAGGAATGCATCATAGCTTGATTGCAATTCCTTTAATATTGCTACTTTCTTTTAACCCTTTCATTCCATCATTGATCATAGCCTGGCTCTCCCTAGTGGCACATAAGGCTAAAATATGACATTTTAACAATAGTCAATATAAAGCCTTTATTTTCCCTTAGATCCTCTATAGGAATGCATCATAGCTTGATTGCAATTCCATTAATATTACTACTTTCTTTTAACCCTTTCATTCCATCATTGATAATAGCCTGGCTCTCTCTAGTGGCACATAAGCCTAAAATATGATATTTTAACAATAGTCAATATGAAGCCTTTATTTTCCCTTAGACCCTCTATAATAATGCATCATAGCTTGATTAAAATTCCTTTAATATTGCTACTTTCTTTTAACCCTTTCATTCCATCATTGATCATAGCCTGGCTCTCCCTAGTGGCACATAAGGCTAAAATATGACATTTTAACAATAGTCAATATAAAGCCTTTATTTTCCATTAGATCCTCTATAATAATGCATCATAGCTTGATTACAGTTCCTTTAATATTGCTACTTTCTTTTAACCCTTTCATTCCATCATTGATCATAGCCTGGCTCTCCCTAGTGGCACATAAGGCTAAAAAATGACATTTTAACAATAGTCAATATGAAGCCTTTATTTTCCCTTAGATCCTCTATAGGAATGCATCATAGCTTGATTGCAATTCCTTTAATATTGCTACTTTCTTTTAACCCTTTCATTCCATCATTGATCATAGCCTGGCCCTCCCTAGTGGCACATAAGGCTAAAATATGACATTTTAACAATAGTCAGTATAAAGCCTTTATTTTCCATTAGATCCTCTATAATAATGCATCATAGCTTGATTACAATTCCTTTAATATTGCTACTTTCTTTTAACACTTTCATTCCATCATTGATCATAGCCTGGCTCTCCCTAGTGGCACATAAGGCTAAAATATGACATTTTAACAATAGTCAATATAAAGCCTTTATTTTCCCTTAGATCCTCTATAGGAATGCATCATAGCTTGATTGCAATTCCTTTAATATTGCTACTTTCTTTTAACCCTTTCATTCCATCATTGATCATAGCCTGGCTCTCCCTCGTGGCACATAAGTCTAAAATATGACATTTTAACAATAGTCAATATAAAGCCTTTATTTTCCATTAGATCCTCTATAGGAATGCATCATAGCTTGATTGCAATTCCTTTAATATTGCTACTTTCTTTTAAGCCTTTCATTCCATCATTGATCATAGCCTGGCTCTCCCTCGTGGCACATAAGTCTAAAATATGACATTTTAACAATAGTCAATATAAAGCCTTTATTTTCCTTTAGATCATCTATAGTAATGCATCATAGTTTGATTGCAATTCCTTTAATATTGCTACTTTCTTTTAACACTTTCATTCCATCATTGATTATAGCCTGGCTCTCCCTAGTGGCACATAAGGCTAAAATATGACATTTTAACAATAGTCAATATAAAGCCTTTATTTTCCCTTAGATCCTCTATAATAATGCATCATAGCTTGATTACAATTCCTTTAATATTGCTACTTTCTTTTAACCCTTTCATTCCGTCATTGATCATAGCCTGGCTCTCCCTAGTGGCACATAAGGCTAAAATATGACATTTTAACAATAGTCAATATGAAGCCTTTATTTTCCCTTAGATCCTCTATAGGAATGCATCATAGCTTGATTGCAATTCCTTTAATATTGCTACTTTCTTTTAAACCTTTCATTCCATCATTGATCATAGCCTGGCCCTCCCTAGTGGCACATAAGGCTAAAATATGACATTTTAACAATAGTCAATATAAAGCCTTTATTTTCCATTAGATCCTCTATAATAATGCATCATAGCTTGATTACAATTCCTTTAATATTGCTACTTTCTTTTAACCCTTTCATTCCATCATAGATCATAGCCTGGCTCTCCCTAGTGGCACATAAGGCTAAAATATGACATTTTAACAATAGTCAATATAAAGCCTTTATTTTCCATTAGATCCTCTATAATAATGCATCATAGCTTGATTACAATTCCTTTAATATTGCTACTTTCTTTTAACCCTTTCATTCCATCATTGATCATAGCCTGGCTCTCCCTAGTGGCACATAAGGCTAAAAAATGACATTTTAACAATAGTCAATATGAAGCCTTTATTTTCCCTTAGATCCTCTATAGGAATGCATCATAGCTTGATTGCAATTCCTTTAATATTGCTACTTTCTTTTAACCCTTTCATTCCATCATTGATCATAGCCTGGCCCTCCCTAGTGGCACATAAGGCTAAAATATGACATTTTAACAATAGTCAGTATAAAGCCTTTATTTTCCATTAGATCCTCTATAATAATGCATCATAGCTTGATTACAATTCCTTTAATATTGCTACTTTCTTTTAACCCTTTCATTCCATCATTGATCATAGCCTGGCTCTCCCTAGTGGCACATAAGGCTAAAATATGACATTTTAACAATAGTCAATATGAAGCCTTTATTTTCCATTAGATCCTCTATAGGAATGCATCATAGCTTGATTGCAATTCCTTTAATATTGCTACTTTCTTTTAACCCTTTCATTCCATCATTGATCATAGCCTGGCCCTCCCTAGTGGCACATAAGGCTAAAATATGACATTTTAACAATAGTCAATATAAAGCCTTTATTTTCCATTAGATCCTCTATAATAATGCATCATAGCTTGATTACAATTCCTTTAATATTGCTACTTTCTTTTAACCCTTTCATTCCATCATTGATCATAGCCTGGCTCTCCCTATTGGCACATAAGTCTAAAATATGACATTTTAACAATAGTCAATATGAAGCCTTTATTTTCCCTTAGATCCTCTATAGGAATGCATCATAGCTTGATTGCAATTCCTTTAATATTGCTACTTTCTTTTAACCCTTTCATTCCATCATTGATCATAGCCTGGCCCTCCCTAGTGGCACATAAGGCTAAAATATGACATTTTAACAATAGTCAATATAAAGCCTTTATTTTCCATTAGATCCTCTATAATAATGCATCATAGCTTGATTACAATTCCTTTAATATTGCTACTTTCTTTTAACCCTTTCATTCCATCATTGATCATAGCCTGGCTCTCCCTAGTGGCACATAAGGCTAAAATATGACATTTTAACAATAGTCAATATGAAGCCTTTATTTTCCATTAGATCCTCTATAATAATGCATCATAGCTTGATTACAATTCCTTTAATATTGCTACTTTCTTTTAACCCTTTCATTCCATCATTGATCATAGCCTGGCTCTCCCTAGTGGCACATAAGGCTAAAAAATGACATTTTAACAATAGTCAATATGAAGCCTTTATTTTCCCTTAGATCCTCTATAGGATTGCATCATAGCTTGATTGCAATTCCTTTAATATTGCTACTTTCTTTTAACCCTTTCATTCCATCATTGATCATAGCCTGGCCCTCCCTAGTGGCACATAAGGCTAAAATATGACATTTTAACAATAGTCAGTATTAAGCCTTTATTTTCCATTAGATCCTCTATAATAATGCATCATAGCTTGATTACAATTCCTTTAATATTGCTACTTTCTTTTAACCCTTTCATTCCATCATTGATCATAGCCTGGCTCTCCCTAGTGGCACATAAGGCTAAAATATGACATTTTAACAATAGTCAATATGAAGCCTTTATTTTCCATTAGATCCTCTATAGGAATGCATCATAGCTTGATTGCAATTCCTTTAATATTGCTACTTTCTTTTAACCCTTTCATTCCATCATTGATCATAGCCTGGCCCTCCCTAGTGGCACATAAGGCTAAAATATGACATTTTAACAATAGTCAATATAAAGCCTTTATTTTCCATTAGATCCTCTATAATAATGCATCATAGCTTGATTACAATTCCTTTAATATTGCTACTTTCTTTTAACCCTTTCATTCCATCATTGATCATAGCCTGGCTCTCCCTAGTGGCACATAAGGCTAAAATATGACATTTTAACAATAGTCAATATGAAGCCTTTATTTTCCATTAGATCCTCTATAGGAATGCATCATAGCTTGATTGCAATTCCTTTAATATTGCTACTTTCTTTTAACCCTTTCATTCCATCATTGATCATAGCCTGGCCCTCCCTAGTGGCACATAAGGCTAAAATATGACATTTTAACAATAGTCAATATAAAGCCTTTATTTTCCATTAGATCCTCTATAATAATGCATCATAGCTTGATTGCAATTCCTTTAATATTGCTACTTTCTTTTAACCCTTTCATTCCATCATTGATCATAGCCTGGCTCTCCCTAGTGGCACATAAGGCTAAAATATGACATTTTAACAATAGTCAATATAAAGCCTTTATTTTCCCTTAGATCCTCTATAGGAATGCATCATAGCTTGATTGCAATTCCTTTAATATTGCTACTTTCTTTTAACCCTTTCATTCCATCATTGATCATAGCCTGGCTCTCCCTCGTGGCACATAAGTCTAAAATATGACATTTTAACAATAGTCAATATAAAGCCTTTATTTTCCTTTAGATCATCTATAGTAATGCATCATAGTTTGATTGCAATTCCTTTAATATTGCTACTTTCTTTTAACACTTTCATTCCATCATTCATCATAGCCTGGCTCTCCCTAGTGGCACATAAGGCTAAAATATGACATTTTAACAATAGTCAATATAAAGCCTTTATTTTCCCTTAGATCCTCTATAGGAATGCATCATAGCTTGATTGCAATTCCTTTGATATTGCTACTTTCTTTTAACCCTTTCATTCCATCATTGATCATAGCCTGGCCCTCCCTAGTGGCACATAAGGCTAAAATATGACATTTTAACAATAGTCAATATAAAGCCTTTATTTTCCATTAGATCCTCTATAATAATGCATCATAGCTTGATTACAATTCCATTAATATTACTACTTTCTTTTAACCCTTTCATTCCATCATTGATCATAGCCTGGCTCTCCGTAGTGGCACATAAGGCTAAAATATGACATTTTAACAATAGTCAATATGAAGCCTTTATTTTCCATTAGATCCTCTATAGGAATGCATCATAGCTTGATTGCAATTCCTTTAATATTGCTACTTTCTTTTAACCCTTTCATTCCATCATTGATCATAGCCTGGCCCTCCCTAGTGGCACATAAGGCTAAAATATGACATTTTAACAATAGTCAATATAAAGCCTTTATTTTCCATTAGATCCTCTATAATAATGCATCATAGCTTGATTACAATTCCTTTAATATTGCTACTTTCTTTTAACCCTTTCATTCCATCATTGATCATAGCCTGGCTCTCCCTAGTGGCACATAAGGCTAAAATATGACATTTTAACAATAGTCAATATGAAGCCTTTATTTTCCATTAGTTCCTCTATAGGAATGCATCATAGCTTGATTGCAATTCCTTTAATATTGCTACTTTCTTTTAACCCTTTCATTCCATCATTGATCATAGCCTGGCCCTCCCTAGTGGCACATAAGGCTAAAATATGACATTTTAACAATAGTCAATATAAAGCCTTTATTTTCCATTAGATCCTCTATAATAATGCATCATAGCTTGATTACAATTCCTTTAATATTGCTACTTTCTTCTAACCCTTTCATTCCATCATTGATCATAGCCTGGCTCTCCCTAGTGGCACATAAGGCTAAAATATGACATTTTAACAATAGTCAATATGAAGCCTTTATTTTCCATTAGATCCTCTATAGGAATGCATCATAGCTTGATTGCAATTCCTTTAATATTGCTACTTTCTTTTAACCCTTTCATTCCATCATTGATCATAGCCTGGCCCTCCCTAGTGGCACATAAGGCTAAAATATGACATTTTAACAATAGTCAATATAAAGCCTTTATTTTCCATTAGATCCTCTATAATAATGCATCATAGCTTGATTACAATTCCTTTAATATTGCTACTTTCTTTTAACCCTTTCATTCCATCATTGATCATAGCCTGGCTCTCCCTAGTGGCACATAAGGCTAAAATATGACATTTTAACAATAGTCAATATGAAGCCTTTATTTTCCATTAGATCCTCTATAGGAATGCATCATAGCTTGATTGCAATTCCTTTAATATTGCTACTTTCTTTTAACCCTTTCATTCCATCATTGATCATAGCCTGGCCCTCCCTAGTGGCACATAAGGCTAAAATATGACATTTTAACAATAGTCAATATAAAGCCTTTATTTTCCATTAGATCCTCTATAATAATGCATCATAGCTTGATTGCAATTCCTTTAATATTGCTACTTTCTTTTAACCCTTTCATTCCATCATTGATCATAGCCTGGCTCTCCCTAGTGGCACATAAGGCTAAAATATGACATTTTAACAATAGTCAATATAAAGCCTTTATTTTCCCTTAGATCCTCTATAGGAATGCATCATAGCTTGATTGCAATTCCTTTAATATTGCTACTTTCTTTTAACCCTTTCATTCCATCATTGATCATAGCCTGGCTCTCCCTCGTGGCACATAAGTCTAAAATATGACATTTTAACAATAGTCAATATAAAGCCTTTATTTTCCTTTAGATCATCTATAGTAATGCATCATAGTTTGATTGCAATTCCTTTAATATTGCTACTTTCTTTTAACACTTTCATTCCATCATTCATCATAGCCTGGCTCTCCCTAGTGGCACATAAGGCTAAAATATGACATTTTAACAATAGTCAATATGAAGCCTTTATTTTCCCTTAGATCCTCTATAATAATGCATCATAGCTTGATTACAATTCCTTTAATATTGCTACTTTCTTTTAACCCTTTCATTCCGTCATTGATCATAGCCTGGCTCTCCCTAGTGGCACATAAGGCTAAAATATGACATTTTAACAATAGTCAATATAAAGCCTTTATTTTCCTTTAGATCCTCTATAATAATGCATCATAGTTTGATTGCAATTCCTTTAATATTGCTACTTTCTTTTAACACTTTCATTCCATCATTGATCATAGCCTGGCTATCCCTAGTGGCACATAAGGCTAAAATATGACATTTTAACAATAGTCAATATAAAGCCTTTATTTTCCTTTAGATCCTCTATAATAATGCATCATAGTTTGATTGCAATTCCTTTAATATTGCTACTTTCTTTTAACACTTTCATTCCATCATTGATCATAGCCTGGCTCTCCCTAGTGGCACATAAGGCTAAAATATGACATTTTAACAATAGTCAATATAAAGCCTTTATTTTCCCTTAGATCCTCTATAGGAATGCATCATAGCTTGATTGCAATTCCTTTAATATTGCTACTTTCTTTTAACCCTTTCATTCCATCATTGATAATAGCCTGGCTCTCTCTAGTGGCACATAAGCCTAAAATATGATATTTTAACAATAGTCAATATGAAGCCTTTATTTTCCCTTAGACCCTCTATAATAATGCATCATAGCTTGATTAAAATTCCTTTAATATTGCTACTTTCTTTTAACCCTTTCATTCCATCATTGATCATAGCCTGGCTCTCCCTAGTGGCACATAAGGCTAAAATATGACATTTTAACAATAGTCAATATAAAGCCTTTATTTTCCATTAGATCCTCTATAATAATGCATCATAGCTTGATTACAATTCCTTTAATATTGCTACTTTCTTTTAACCCTTTCATTCCATCATTGATCATAGCCTGGCTCTCCCTAGTGGCACATAAGGCTAAAAAATGACATTTTAACAATAGTCAATATGAAGCCTTTATTTTCCCTTAGATCCTCTATAGGAATGCATCATAGCTTGATTGCAATTCCTTTAATATTGCTACTTTCTTTTAACCCTTTCATTCCATCATTGATCATAGCCTGGCCCTCCCTAGTGGCACATAAGGCTAAAATATGACTTTTTAACAATAGTCAGTATAAAGCCTTTATTTTCCATTAGATCCTCTATAATAATGCATCACAGCTTGATTACAATTCCTTTAATATTGCTACTTTCTTTTAACCCTTTCATTCCATCATTGATCATAGCCTGGCTCTCCCTAGTGGCACATAAGGCTAAAATATGACATTTTAACAATAGTCAATATGAAGCCTTTATTTTCCATTAGATTCTCTATAGGAATGCATCATAGCTTGATTGCAATTCCTTTAATATTGCTACTTTCTTTTAACCCTTTCATTCCATCATTGATCATAGCCTGGCCCTCCCTAGTGGCACATAAGGCTAAAATATGACATTTTAACAATAGTCAATATAAAACCTTTATTTTCCATTAGATCCTCTATAATAATGCATCATAGCTTGATTACAATTCCTTTAATATTGCTACTTTCTTTTAACCCTTTCATTCCATCATTGATCATAGCCTGGCTCTCCCTAGTGGCACATAAGGCTAAAATATGACATTTTAACAATAGTCAATATGAAGCCTTTATTTTCCCTTAGATCCTCTATAGGAATGCATCATAGCTTGATTGCAATTCCTTTAATATTGCTACTTTCTTTTAACCCTTTCATTCCATCATTGATCATAGCCTGGCTCTCCCTAGTGGCACATAAGGCTAAAATATGACATTTTAACAATAGTCAATATAAAGCCTTTATTTTCCATTAGATCCTTTATAATAATGCATCATAGCTTGATTACAATTCCTTTAATATTGCTACTTTCTTTTAACCCTTTCATTCCATCATTGATCATAGCCTGGCTCTCCCTAGTGGCACATAAGGCTAAAATATGACATTTTAACAATAGTCAATATGAAGCCTTTATTTTCCATTAGATCCTCTATAATAATGCATCATAGCTTGATTACAATTCCTTTAATATTGCTACTTTCTTTTAACCCTTTCATTCCATCATTGATCATAGCCTGGCTCTCCCTAGTGGCACATAATGCTAAAAAATGACATTTTAACAATAGTCAATATGAAGCCTTTATTTTCCCTTAGATCCTCTATAGGAATGCATCATAGCTTGATTGCAATTCCTTTAATATTGCTACTTTCTTTTAACCCTTTCATTCCATCATTGATCATAGCCTGGCTCTCCCTAGTGGTACATAAGGCTAAAATATGACATTTTAACAATAGTCAATATAAAGCCTTTATTTTCCATTAGATCCTCTATAATAATGCATCATAGCTTGATTACAATTCCTTTAATATTGCTACTTTCTTTTAACCCTTTCATTCCATCATTGATCATAGCCTGGCTCTCCCTAGTGGCACATAAGGCTAAAAAATGACATTTTAACAATAGTCAATATGAAGCCTTTATTTTCCCTTAGATCCTGTATAGGAATGCATCATAGCTTGATTGCAATTCCTTTAATATTGCTACTTTCTTTTAACCCTTTCATTCCATCATTGATCATAGCCTGGCCCTCCCTAGTGGCACATAAGGCTAAAATATGACATTTTAACAATAGTCAGTATAAAGCCTTTATTTTCCATTAGATCCTCTATAATAATGCATCATAGCTTGATTACAATTCCTTTAATATTGCTACTTTCTTTTAACCCTTTCATTCCATCATTGATCATAGCCTGGCTCTCCCTAGTGGCACATAAGGCTAAAATATGACATTTTAACAATAGTCAATATGAAGCCTTTATTTTCCATTAGATCCTCTATAGGAATGCATCATAGCTTGATTGCAATTCCTTTAATATTGCTACTTTCTTTTAACCCTTTCATTCCATCATTGATCATAGCCTGGCCCTCCCTAGTGGCACATAAGGCTAAAATATGACATTTTAACAATAGTCAATATAAAGCCTTTATTTTCCATTAGATCCTCTATAATAATGCATCATAGCTTGATTACAATTCCTTTAATATTGCTACTTTCTTTTAACCCTTTCATTCCATCATTGATCATAGCCTGGCTCTCCCTAGTGGCACATAAGGCTAAAATATGACATTTTAACAATAGTCAATATGAAGCCTTTATTTTCCCTTAGATCCTCTATAGGAATGCATCATAGCTTGATTGCAATTCCTTTAATATTGCTACTTTCTTTTAACCCTTTCATTCCATCATTGATCATAGCCTGGCCCTCCCTAGTGGCACATAAGGCTAAAATATGACATTTTAACAATAGTCAGTATAAAGCCTTCATTTTCCATTAGATCCTCTATAATAATGCATCATAGCTTGATTGCAATTCCTTTAATATTGCTACTTTCTTTTAACCCTTTCATTCCATCATTGATCATAGCCTGGCCCTCCCTAGTGGCACATAAGGCTAAAATATGACATTTTAACAATAGTCAGTATTAAGCCTTTATTTTCCATTAGATCCTCTATAATAATGCATCATAGCTTGATTACAATTCCTTTAATATTGCTACTTTCTTTTAACCCTTTCATTCCATCATTGATCATAGCCTGGCTCTCCCTAGTGGCACATAAGGCTAAAATATGACATTTTAACAATAGTCAATATGAAGCCTTTATTTTCCATTAGATCCTCTATAGGAATGCATCATAGCTTGATTGCAATTCCTTTAATATTGCTACTTTCTTTTAACCCTTTCATTCCATCATTGATCATAGCCTGGCCCTCCCTAGTGGCACATAAGGCTAAAATATGACATTTTAACAATAGTCAATATAAAGCCTTTATTTTCCATTAGATCCTCTATAATAATGCATCATAGCTTGATTACAATTCCTTTAATATTGCTACTTTCTTTTAACCCTTTCATTCCATCATTGATCATAGCCTGGCTCTCCCTAGTGGCACATAAGGCTAAAATATGACATTTTAACAATAGTCAATATGAAGCCTTTATTTTCCATTAGATCCTCTATAATAATGCATCATAGCTTGATTACAATTCCTTTAATATTGCTACTTTCTTTTAACCCTTTCATTCCATCATTGATCATAGCCTGGCTCTCCCTAGTGGCACATAATGGTAAAAAATGACATTTTAACAATAGTCAATATGAAGCCTTTATTTTCCCTTAGATCCTCTATAGGAATGCATCATAGCTTGATTGCAATTCCTTTAATATTGCTACTTTCTTTTAACCCTTTCATTCCATCATTGATCATAGCCTGGCTCTCCCTAGTGGCACATAAGGCTAAAATATGACATTTTAACAATAGTCAATATGAAGCCTTTATTTTCCCTTAGATCCTCTATAGGAATGCATCATAGCTTGATTGCAATTCCTTTAATATTGCTACTTTCTTTTAACCCTTTCATTCCATCATTGATCATAGCCTGGCCCTCCCTAGTGGCACATAAGGCTAAAATATGACATTTTATCAATAGTCAGTATAAAGCCTTTATTTTCCATTAGATCCTCTATAATAATGCATCATAGCTTATTACAATTCCTTTAATATTGCTACTTTCTTTTAACCCTTTCATTCCATCATTGATCATAGCCTGGCTCTCCCTAGTGGCACATAAGGCTAAAATATGACATTTTAACAATAGTCAATATGAAGCCTTTATTTTCCATTAGATCCTCTATAGGAATGCATCATAGCTTGATTGCAATTCCTTTAATATTGCTACTTTCTTTTAACCCTTTCATTCCATCATTGATCATAGCCTGGCCCTCCCTAGTGGCACATAAGGCTAAAATATGACATTTTAACAATAGTCAATATAAAGCCTTTATTTTCCCTTAGATCCTCTATAGGAATGCATCATAGCTTGATTGCAATTCCTTTAATATTGCTACTTTCTTTTAACCCTTTCATTCCATCATTGATCATAGCCTGGCCCTCCCTAGTGGCACATAAGGCTAAAATATGACATTTTAACAATAGTCAGTATTAAGCCTTTATTTTCCATTAGATCCTCTATAATAATGCATCATAGCTTGATTACAATTCCTTTAATATTGCTACTTTCTTTTAACCCTTTCATTCCATCATTGATCATAGCCTGGCTCTCCCTAGTGGCACATAAGGCTAAAATATGACATTTTAACAATAGTCAATATGAAGCCTTTATTTTCCATTAGATCCTCTATAGGAATGCATCATAGCTTGATTGCAATTCCTTTAATATTGCTACTTTCTTTTAACCCTTTCATTCCATCATTGATCATAGCCTGGCCCTCCCTAGTGGCACATAAGGCTAAAATATGACATTTTAACAATAGTCAATATAAAGCCTTTATTTTCCATTAGATCCTCTATAATAATGCATCATAGCTTGATTACAATTCCTTTAATATTGCTACTTTCTTTTAACCCTTTCATTCCATCATTGATCATAGCCTGGCTCTCCCTAGTGGCACATAAGGCTAAAATATGACATTTTAACAATAGTCAATATGAAGCCTTTATTTTCCATTAGTTCCTCTATAGGAATGCATCATAGCTTGATTGCAATTCCTTTAATATTGCTACTTTCTTTTAACCCTTTCATTCCATCATTGATCATAGCCTGGCCCTCCCTAGTGGCACATAAGGCTAAAATATGACATTTTAACAATAGTCAATATAAAGCCTTTATTTTCCATTAGATCCTCTATAATAATGCATCATAGCTTGATTACAATTCCTTTAATATTGCTACTTTCTTTTAACCCTTTCATTCCATCATTGATCATAGCCTGGCTCTCCCTAGTGGCACATAAGGCTAAAATATGACATTTTAACAATAGTCAATATGAAGCCTTTATTTTCCATTAGATCCTCTATAGGAATGCATCATAGCTTGATTACAATTCCTTTAATATTGCTACTTTCTTTTAACCCTTTCATTCCATTATTGATCATAGCCTGGCTCTCCCTAGTGGCACATAAGGCTAAAATATGACATTTTAACAATAGTCAATATGAAGCCTTTATTTTCCATTAGTTCCTCTATAGGAATGCATCATAGCTTGATTGCAATTCCTTTAATATTGCTACTTTCTTTTAACCCTTTCATTCCATCATTGATCATAGCCTGGCCCTCCCTAGTGGCACATAAGGCTAAAATATGACATTTTAACAATAGTCAATATAAAGCCTTTATTTTCCATTAGATCCTCTATAATAATGCATCATAGCTTGATTACAATTCCTTTAATATTGCTACTTTCTTTTAACCCTTTCATTCCATCATTGATCATAGCCTGGCTCTCCCTAGTGGCACATAAGGCTAAAATATGACATTTTAACAATAGTCAATATGAAGCCTTTATTTTCCATTAGATCCTCTATAGGAATGCATCATAGCTTGATTACAATTCCTTTAATATTGCTACTTTCTTTTAACCCTTTCATTCCATTATTGATCATAGCCTGGCTCTCCCTAGTGGCACATAAGGCTAAAATATGACATTTTAACAATAGTCAATATAAAGCCTTTATTTTCCCTTAGATCCTCTATAGTAATGCATCATAGCTTGATTGCAATTCCTTTAATATTGCTGCTTTCTTTTAACCCCTTTCATTCCATCATTGATCATAGCCTGGCTCTCCCTAGTGGCACATAAGGCTAAAATATGACATTTTTTACAATAGTCAATATAAAGCCTTTATTTTCCCTTAGATCCTCTATAATAATACATCATTGATTGCAATTCCTTTAATCTTGCTACTTTCTTTTAACCCTTTCATTCCATCATTGATCATAGCCTGGCTCTCCCTAGTGGCACATAAGGCTAAAATATGACATTTTAACAATAGTCAATATGAAGCCTTTATTTTCTATTAGATCCTCTATAGGAATGCATCATAGCTTGATTACAATTCCTTTAATATTGCTACTTTCTTTTAACCCTTTCATTCCATTATTGATCATAGCCTGGCTCTCCCTAGTGGCACATAAGGCTAAAATATGTCATTTTAACAATAGTCAATATAAAGCCTTTATTTTCCCTTAGATCCTCTATAGTAATGCATCATAGCTTGATTGCAATTCCTTTAATATTGCTGCTTTCTTTTAACCCCTTTCATTCCATCATTGATCATAGCCTGGCTCTCCCTAGTGGCACATAAGGCTAAAATATGACATTTTTTACAATAGTCAATATAAAGCCTTTATTTTCCCTTAGATCCTCTATAATAATACATCATTGATTGCAATTCCTTTAATCTTGCTACTTTCTTTTAACCCTTTCATTCCATCATTGATCATAGCCTGGCTCTCCCTAGTGGCACATAAGGCTAAAATATGACATTTTAACAATAGTCAATATAAAGCCTTTATTTTCCCTTAGATCCTCTATAGTAATATATCATAGCTTGATTGCAATTCCTTTAATATTGCTACTTTCTTTTAACACTTTCATTCCATCATTGATCATAGCCTGGCTCTCCCTAGTGGCACATAAGGCTAAAATATGACATTTTAACAATAGTCAATATGAAGCCTTTATTTTCCATTAGTTCCTCTATAGGAATGCATCATAGCTTGATTGCAATTCCTTTAATATTGCTACTTTCTTTTAACCCTTTCATTCCATCATTGATCATAGCCTGGCCCTCCCTAGTGGCACATAAGGCTAAAATATGACATTTTAACAATAGTCAATATAAAGCCTTTATTTTCCATTAGATCCTCTATAATAATGCATCATAGCTTGATTACAATTCCTTTAATATTGCTACTTTCTTTTAACCCTTTCATTCCATCATTGATCATAGCCTGGCTCTCCCTAGTGGCACATAAGGCTAAAATATGACATTTTAACAATAGTCAATATGAAGCCTTTATTTTCCATTAGATCCTCTATAGGAATGCATCATAGCTTGATTACAATTCCTTTAATATTGCTACTTTCTTTTAACCCTTTCATTCCATTATTGATCATAGCCTGGCTCTCCCTAGTGGCACATAAGGCTAAAATATGACATTTTAACAATAGTCAATATGAAGCCTTTATTTTCCATTAGTTCCTCTATAGGAATGCATCATAGCTTGATTGCAATTCCTTTAATATTGCTACTTTCTTTTAACCCTTTCATTCCATCATTGATCATAGCCTGGCCCTCCCTAGTGGCACATAAGGCTAAAATATGACATTTTAACAATAGTCAATATAAAGCCTTTATTTTCCATTAGATCCTCTATAATAATGCATCATAGCTTGATTACAATTCCTTTAATATTGCTACTTTCTTTTAACACTTTCATTCCATCATTGATCATAGCCTGGCTCTCCCTAGTGGCACATAAGGCTAAAATATGACATTTTAACAATAGTCAATATGAAGCCTTTATTTTCCATTAGATCCTCTATAGGAATGCATCATAGCTTGATTACAATTCCTTTAATATTGCTACTTTCTTTTAACCCTTTCATTCCATTATTGATCATAGCCTGGCTCTCCCTAGTGGCACATAAGGCTAAAATATGACATTTTAACAATAGTCAATATGAAGCCTTTATTTTCCATTAGTTCCTCTATAGGAATGCATCATAGCTTGATTGCAATTCCTTTAATATTGCTACTTTCTTTTAACCCTTTCATTCCATCATTGATCATAGCCTGGCCCTCCCTAGTGGCACATAAGGCTAAAATATGACATTTTAACAATAGTCAATATAAAGCCTTTATTTTCCATTAGATCCTCTATAATAATGCATCATAGCTTGATTACAATTCCTTTAATATTGCTACTTTCTTTTAACCCTTTCATTCCATCATTGATCATAGCCTGGCTCTCCCTAGTGGCACATAAGGCTAAAATATGACATTTTAACAATAGTCAATATGAAGCCTTTATTTTCCATTAGATCCTCTATAGGAATGCATCATAGCTTGATTATAATTCCTTTAATATTGCTACTTTCTTTTAACCCTTTCATTCCATTATTGATCATAGCCTGGCTCTCCCTAGTGGCACATAAGGCTAAAATATGACATTTTAACAATAGTCAATATAAAGCCTTTATTTTCCCTTAGATCCTCTATAGTAATGCATCATAGCTTGATTGCAATTCCTTTAATATTGCTGCTTTCTTTTAACCCCTTTCATTCCATCATTGATCATAGCCTGGCTCTCCCTAGTGGCACATAAGGCTAAAATATGACATTTTTTACAATAGTCAATATAAAGCCTTTATTTTCCCTTAGATCCTCTATAATAATACATCATTGATTGCAATTCCTTTAATCTTGCTACTTTCTTTTAACCCTTTCATTCCATCATTGATCATAGCCTGGCTCTCCCTAGTGGCACATAAGGCTAAAATATGACATTTTAACAATAGTCAATATGAAGCCTTTATTTTCTATTAGATCCTCTATAGGAATGCATCATAGCTTGATTACAATTCCTTTAATATTGCTACTTTCTTTTAACCCTTTCATTCCATTATTGATCATAGCCTGGCTCTCCCTAGTGGCACATAAGGCTAAAATATGTCATTTTAACAATAGTCAATATAAAGCCTTTATTTTCCCTTAGATCCTCTATAGTAATGCATCATAGCTTGATTGCAATTCCTTTAATATTGCTGCTTTCTTTTAACCCCTTTCATTCCATCATTGATCATAGCCTGGCTCTCCCTAGTGGCACATAAGGCTAAAATATGACATTTTTTACAATAGTCAATATAAAGCCTTTATTTTCCCTTAGATCCTCTATAATAATACATCATTGATTGCAATTCCTTTAATCTTGCTACTTTCTTTTAACCCTTTCATTCCATCATTGATCATAGCCTGGCTCTCCCTAGTGGCACATAAGGCTAAAATATGACATTTTAACAATAGTCAATATGAAGCCTTTATTTTCTATTAGATCCTCTATAGGAATGCATCATAGCTTGATTACAATTCCTTTAATATTGCTACTTTCTTTTAACCCTTTCATTCCATTATTGATCATAGCCTGGCTCTCCCTAGTGGCACATAAGGCTAAAATATGTCATTTTAACAATAGTCAATATAAAGCCTTTATTTTCCCTTAGATCCTCTATAGTAATGCATCATAGCTTGATTGCAATTCCTTTAATATTGCTGCTTTCTTTTAACCCCTTTCATTCCATCATTGATCATAGCCTGGCTCTCCCTAGTGGCACATAAGGCTAAAATATGACATTTTTTACAATAGTCAATATAAAGCCTTTATTTTCCCTTAGATCCTCTATAATAATACATCATTGATTGCAATTCCTTTAATCTTGCTACTTTCTTTTAACCCTTTCATTCCATCATTGATCATAGCCTGGCTCTCCCTAGTGGCACATAAGGCTAAAATATGACATTTTAACAATAGTCAATATAAAGCCTTTATTTTCCCTTAGATCCTCTATAGTAATGTATCATAGCTTGATTGCAATTCCTTTAATATTGCTACTTTCTTTTAACACTTTCATTCCATCATTGATCATAGCCTGGCTCTCCCTAGTGGCACATAAGGCTAAAATATGACATTTTAACAATAGTCAATATAAAGCCTTTATTTTCCCTTAGATCCTCTATAGTAATGCATCATAGATTGATTGCAATTCCTTTCATATTGCTACTTTCTTTTAACCCTTTCATTCCATCATTGATCATAGCCTGGCTCTCCCTAGTGACACATAAGGCTAAAATATGACATTTTTTACAATAGTCAATATAAAGCCTTTATTTTCCCTTAGATCCTCTATAGTAATGCATCATAGCTTGATTGCAATTCCTTTGATATTGCTACTTTCTTTTAACCCCTTTCATTCCATCATTGATCATAGCCTGGCTCTCCCTAGTGGCACATAAGGCTAAAATATGACATTTTTTACAATAGTCAATATAAAGCCTTTATTTTCCCTTAGATCCTCTATAATAATACATCATAGCTTGATTACAAGATATTTTACTATTATGATGTCACAAAAATATCCTGCCACTTTTAGTGATGAAGAAATAAAACTTATTTGGTCCACTGACATGAAGTGGAATGATTACATTAAATCAACCGTTAAGTCTGCTGCTAGGACAATCTGTTCACTGTATTGTACTAGACAATTCTTTTCATTAGAATCTTCTTCTGTATCTGTCTATATTTCTGAGATGAGGTATTATGTACACTATTTACATCATTCGAACTATTGTCCTCATCTTTGTTGCCATATTTATCACAACGTTTCGCCCTTTGTACGCTCCGGCCTTCTTCAGGTGGTTGGAATGTCGAACTGGACCAGTTTTTTTGCTCGCTGAACACATGGCACAGTGGATAAAGGCGTTAGTTAGATCCAGTGGCAGGAACCAATGTGTATGAGTTCAATAGCTAGTTAAGGCGGCGGAGAACTTGGAGAGCGGAATCAACAGCAGATAACTGATAACTGACATCCATTAGGCACGGCACGTGGAACTAGAACAGTCTACCCAGTCTAGTAAGCGAAATAAAGGGTCCTGTTCGACATTCCAACCACCTGAAGAAGGCCGGAGCCCACAACGACCGAAACGTTGTGATAGATATGGCAACAAAGATGAGGACAATAGTCCAAAGAATGTAAATAGAATCTGTCTTGTACATTTATAAGTCTAGCATTCATCCGTGGATCAGATATGGCTGCCTCATCTGGTTGGGTGGTTCTGCTATGTATTTAGAGATCCTTGATAAAATCCATTGAAGAATCTTCAATGTTATGGGTTCTGATTTGGCATCTTGGTATCGGTCACTTTTCACCACCATAATGTAACTTCTCTTTACATTTTCTTACCAGTATTTTCACAGTAATTGTTCTGATGAGCGTTTTCTTTGTTGGTATTTCGACTTCAAGAATCTAGTACTAGATTGGCAGATAGGTCTTATAATTTCACTGTTGAAATTGCTGTTTATAAACCATAAGTTTTATGTTAATAGTTTCTTCTCTTGGATTTCTTGCTTGTGGAATTCTCGCTAGGCTTCCCGCTTTCTTGTCAGATATGATCTTCAAAAAATTTAACTGCAGTGCTGACATTGTCCGTCTCCTTGAAACCTGTTCTTTTAATGTCCTTTTTATTTATTTATTTATTTATTTATTTCACTCTCAATAATCTAGAGATTCTTGACAAAATCTAAGAGAGAACCGGCAACGTTATCAATCCTGACCTGGCATCTCGGATTCAGTCACTTTCCCACTGCCGTAACGCAGCTTCCCTGTGCCTCTTCTATAAAGACTTTTACGGTAATTGTTCTGATGAGCTTTCCATTATGTAACTTCGACTTCACGAATTTGATCGCAATACTAGATTGGCAGCAAATTGAAATTGCTCGTTGTAACCGTTAGTTATATGCTAATAGTTTTTTTTTTCTATTGCACTTCTCGCCTATGAAACTCTCTTCCGGCTTCCTGTTTTTCTATCTACTATTATTTTGAAAAATTTAAATGTCATGATAATCGTTATCTTATGTCTCTTGAAATCATGTTCATCTTTCTTTTCTTCTCTGGGTCTTTCACTCTCTGTAACGCCTTATATACTCGTCGGAAATGTTTTTAAAAAAATAAGACGTGAACGTTGGCATATTTGCTTATGAGAAAAGATTTCTTCTTCTTGAGGCTGCCTGTCAAAATCACCACGAAGTCACTATTTATTGTGAAAAGTGTTACCAATTGTAATGGGAGAAGGTTACCATTGGTAACAGGATGTAGGAAGGAATGTTACCAACTGTAACATAGGGGTGGGAAAAATGTTACCATTTGTAAAAGAGGGATACGGAGAAAAGTTACCATTTGTAACAGGGGTGGGTGGGAAGGAAGCTATTTGTAACAGGGGGTAGGGAGGAAAGTTACAATTTGTAAGAGGGGTGGGAAGGAAGGTTACAATTTGTAACAAGAGGATGGGAAGGAAAGTTACCAATTCTAACGGTGGGTAAGAAGGAATGTTACCATTTGTAACAAGGAGTGGGGAGGAAAGTTACCATTTGTAACAGGGGTGGGTGGGAAAGAAGGTTACTATTTGTAACATGGGGTGGGGAGGAATATCACCATTTGTAACAAGAGGTGGGGAGAAAAGTTACCAATTGTAACTGGGCTGAGAAGGAAGGTTACCATTTGGAACAGGGGGTTGGTAGAGAGGTTAACATTTGTAACAAGGAGTTGGAAGGGAGGTTACCAATTTTAATGGGAGGAGATTACCATTTATAACAGCATGCAGATGTATCTTTCGACATCTTCAGAATAAGGAAATTCAACACATACGGGTTTTTATATTTTTTCATGCATAACGAAGCTCATAAAAAGAAATAAAAACATATCTGTAGTATTTGTGTGTGTGCGTGTGCGTGTGCGTGGGCGTATGCGTGCGTGTATGTGCTTGTGTTTGTGTGTGTGTGCACGCGTACCTGTGCGTACGTGTGTATGCGTGTGAACACTACGTGGCTCATTTGACGCGCAAGAAGGGAGATAACCGCGTCAATCTCAAGAGTTTCTCTGATTTATCATCGGTCTCCATGAGCAGATGTGGTCGTAGGGTCACTGCTCAGCTGAGCACTCGACCAGATATCTAGGTTGAAAGCCAGATAATTATTCAGTAGAGGTGTCTTGGGAAAGTCAACCTGCCGGAGAACATCCCTCTCCAGGTCAAACCACATTTCGACTTCCTCTAATTTGAAGGCTCGCCTTGGTCACTGGCACGTGGACTTTGAGTCAGTCGGGGGTAACACTCCACCCTGATCATTGACTTTAGACTAGGAAGCGCCCCTCCCGGCAATGACGTGTCATCACCGCTCTGGCTATATCCATAGCTATGGAATCCAGTCTACCGAAATGTGCTAGATGGCCGTTGACCCCTACAAAAAGATTCATCCACCCTTTGACAAGTCTGGTTTTAATCCTGTGTTTAGTCACCTTCCTCACCAGGCTTTTCTGTTTAGTCGCTGATGACCCGACCATGCGACAGGTAGTATTAGGTTACATGGTAACAGTAGAGTGACCTGACATTAAGTAAATGATTAAAGTGTACTTACTGTCCGATATAGCCACATGCTGACTTCATTTCAGAAAAGTGAAACTAATAATTTATTTGGTGGCTTAGATTTTTTTTACTGATGTTTCGATGTCTATTTACATGTTATTAGGAGAGAAATGTCAAAGTTCAGTTTAATGCCGTCCTTAATTCCCTACCTTCCTACCCTATAATTTTTATAATTTTTATGATGATTATGATTATTATTATTATGATTATTATGATCATTATTATGATTATTACGATTATTATTTTTACGATTATTACGATTTTATGATTATTATAATTATGATTTTTACGATTATTATGATCATTATTTTTATGGTTATTATTATTATGATCATTATTATGATTATTACGATTATTATTTTTACGATTATTATAATTTTATGATTATTATAATTATGATTTTTACGATTATTATGATCATTATTTTTATGGTTATTATTATTATGATCATTATTATGATTATTACGATTATTACGATTTTATGATTATTATAATTATGATTTTTACGATTATTATGATTTTTATTTTTATGATTATTATTTTGATTATTATTATTATTATCATTATTATGATTATTACGATTATTATTTTTACGATTATTATGATATTATGATTATTATTTTTATGATTATTATTATGATTATTACGATTATTATTTTTACGATTATTACGACAATTATTTTTACGATTATTAAGATTTTATGATTATTATAATTTTTATGACTTTTACGATTATTATGATTATTATTTATTATTATTATTATTACGATTATTATTTTTACAATTATTACGATTTTAAAATTTTTATGATTTTTACTGATGTTTCGAGGTCTATTTACATGTTATTAGGAGAGAAATGTCAAAGTTCAGTTGATGTCCTTTTTTCACCACCTGCCAACTTATAATTATTGATTGACTGATTTTTCTGTTTAACGGCACATCAACTCCTCATGGGTCATTTAATGTCAAAATTTAATTTTCTTGGGTGCAATAAAAATACGTTATACATTATTATGTTTTCACAATTGAATACCTGGTAGGTGATACTCAGCTTTTGTGGTTATACATGTTTGTGTGGAAATAATTACTAGAGGTGGAGATATGTGTGTTTTGTTTTTTGTTGAAGATATATGGATTAATGTCATGAAAGAGGTTTTTCGTATTGGTTGGTTTTGTTTAGCGGCATATCAACACCTCTATGGGTTATTTAATGCCGAAATCTAAATATTTTGAACACAATTGTATGCCTTCAACTACAGATAATATAGTTTAATGTCATGAAAGTGTTCTTTCATGTTAGTTGTTTGGTTGATTTTGTTTACCGGTGTATTAAGCTCTTTGGGTTATTTAATGTCGAAATCTAAACTAAATATTTTGAAAATAATTATACAAAATTTATTTTGATGGAAATTAAAAAATGTATTGTTTGTCAATTTGTTATAAAATGTATTGTTGGTAATTCTATGAAATGTATTGCTGTTCATTTTGAATTAAAATGTATTGTCGGTCATTTTACTGTAAAATATATTGTTGGTAATTCTATGAAATGTATTGCTGCTCATTTTGAATTAAAATGTATTGTCGGTCATTTTACTGTAAAATGTATTGTTGGTAATTCTATGAAATGTATTGATGTTCATTTTGAATTAAAATGTATTGTCGGTCATTTTACTGTAAAATATATTGTTGGTAATTCTATGAAATGTATTGATGTTCATTTTGAATTAAAATGTATTGTCGGTCATTTTACTGTAAAATGTATTGTTGGTAATTCTATGAAATGTATTGATGTTCATTTTGAATTAAAATGTATTGTCGGTCATTTTACTGTAAAATATATTGTTGGTAATTCTATGAAATGTATTGATGTTCATTTTGAATTAAAATGTATTGTCGGTCATTTTACTGTAAAATGTATTGTTGGTAATTCTATGAAATGTATTGATGTTCATTTTGAATTAAAATGTATTGTCGGTCATTTTACTGTAAAATATATTGTTGGTAATTCTATAAAATGTATTGCTGTTCATTTTGAATTAAAATGTATTGTCGGTCATTTTACTGTAAAATATATTGTTGGTAATTCTATGAAATGTATTGATGTTCATTTTGAATTAAAATGTATTGTCGGTCATTTTACTGTAAAATGTATTGTTGGTAATTCTATGAAATGTATTGATGTTCATTTTGAATTAAAATGTATTGTCGGTCATTTTACTGTAAAATATATTGTTGGTAATTCTATGAAATGTATTGATGTTCATTTTGAATTAAAATGTATTGTCGGTCATTTTACTGTAAAATGTATTGTTGGTAATTCTATGAAATGTATTGATGTTCATTTTGAATTAAAATGTATTGTCGGTCATTTTACTGTAAAATATATTGTTGGTAATTCTATAAAATGTATTGCTGTTCATTTTGAATTAAAATGTATTGTCGGTCATTTTACTGTAAAATATATTGTTGGTAATTCTATGAAATGTATTGATGTTCATTTTGAATTAAAATGTATTGTCGGTCATTTTACTGTAAAATGTATTGTTGGTAATTCTATGAAATGTATTGATGTTCATTTTGAATTAAAATGTATTGTCGGTCATTTTACTGTAAAATATATTGTTGGTAATTCTATAAAATGTATTGCTGTTCATTTTGAATTAAAATGTATTGTCGGTCATTTTACTGTAAAATATATTGTTGGTAATTCTATGAAATGTATTGATGTTCATTTTGAATTAAAATGTATTGTCGGTCATTTTACTGTAAAATGTATTGTTGGTAATTCTATGAAATGTATTGATGTTCATTTTGAATTAAAATGTATTGTCGGTCATTTTACTGTAAAATATATTGTTGGTAATTCTATAAAATGTATTGCTGTTCATTTTGAATTAAAATGTATTGTCGGTCATTTTACTGTAAAATATATTGTTGGTAATTCTATGAAATGTATTGATGTTCATTTTGAATTAAAATGTATTGTCGGTCATTTTACTGTAAAATGTATTGTTGGTAATTCTATGAAATGTATTGATGTTCATTTTGAATTAAAATGTATTGTCGGTCATTTTACTGTAAAATATATTGTTGGTAATTCTATAAAATGTATTGCTGTTCATTTTGAATTAAAATGTATTGTCGGTCATTTTACTGTAAAATATATTGTTGGTAATTCTATGAAATGTATTGATGTTCATTTTGAATTAAAATGTATTGTCGGTCATTTTACTGTAAAATGTATTGTTGGTAATTCTATGAAATGTATTGATGTTCATTTTGAATTAAAATGTATTGTCGGTCATTTTACTGTAAAATATATTGTTGGTAATTCTATAAAATGTATTGCTGTTCATTTTGAATTAAAATGTATTGTCGGTCATTTTACTGTAAAATATATTGTTGGTAATTCTATGAAATGTATTGATGTTCATTTTGAATTAAAATGTATTGTCGGTCATTTTACTGTAAAATGTATTGTTGGTAATTCTATGAAATGTATTGATGTTCATTTTGAATTAAAATGTATTGTCGGTCATTTTACTGTAAAATATATTGTTGGTAATTCTATAAAATGTATTGCTGTTCATTTTGAATTAAAATGTATTGTCGGTCATTTTACTGTAAAATATATTGTTGGTAATTCTATGAAATGTATTGCTGTTCATTTTGAATTAAAATGTATTGTCGGTCATTTTACTGTAAAATATATTGTTGGTAATTCTATAAAATGTATTGATGTTCATTTTGTATGACAAATGTATTGTTGGTCATTTTTCTATAATAAATTATTGTTAGTAATTTTACTATAAAAATGTGTTTTTATACTGTCATAGTGTTTTGTTTTTGTTTTTGGGTTCACTATTAGTCCAAAGCTGAGACCCTTACAGGTGCTTCCACCCCAGGTCATGGTGAACTTGGGAACAACAGCAATTAATTGATGGCTCTACGCTCCTCAAAACCTCCAATCTCCCGACAATGGTTTTGCTACCGGATGTATTTTATCGTCATACCCAGAAATAGTTATTACATTGCATCATTCGGAATTGGTTTCGTCACCGATAACCCGACCATACGCCAGGTAGGACTTGTAGAGCGATTTAAAATCTCCCGACCAGAGGCCTTGCTGACGGATGTAGTTTATCGTCATACCCAGGAATACTTATTACATTGCATCATTGGGAACCGGTTTTGTCGTCGATAACCCGATCGTACAGCAAGTAGGACTTGTAGAGGGATTTGACATAACGTCTCTGATTAGGATTTTAACATTTTTTTTAAATAACTGCGATTAAAATCGAAAATCATGCTAGAAAGTAAAATAAATAGTTCACTTTGTTATTATTCAATGATGCAAAATGTGAATAAAATTAAATACAATGAAAGAAAATAAAAGAAAGCTAGTTTTTGAAGTGTACCAAAGCACATCAATGTCTCTCAGAGTGAATCATTATTCTGTCTACTGTTAAACTCTAAACATGTCTATCTAGATTTCTTTTGACAAAGTATAAGCTTAATGAATATAGGTGATAAAAACGAATATCTTTGATGTTTATTGGCGGAACACTCCACTCCGGCCATTGTCTTCAATCTAGTGGTGGACGCTGATTATTTACCAATAATATTCACATTACGTATCTTCCACAATAGGTCGTATTCATCGATTTTTCTTTTAACTTCAGTAGAATTTTTAAAATCAAAAGCCTGTTTTATTTCTACTTGATACTAGAGAATTTCATTGGTTACCCCAATGGAGATCGTTTCAATGTTCTTAAATGCTAGCACTTAGATTTTATCCAATATATTTCTTATGGCATTGCAGAGTCTCTGTTTATATTCATAAATACATTTCTATATTTCAATATATTTCTTATAGCATTCCAGTCAGTTTCTCTGTATCCGTAAAATCATGTCTTTAGATTTCTAGATGTCTCGCCAGTATATTTCTTATGGCATTATAGACAGTCTCTCTATATTCACAAATGCAGGTTTTTACATTTCTAGATGTCTCAACAATATATTTCTTATGGCATTGCAGGCAATCTCTCTATATTCATAAATGCAGATCTTTAGATTTCTAGATGCCTCACTAATATATTTCTTATGTCAATGCAGGCAGTCTCTATATATTCATAAATGTAATTCTTTAGATTTCTAGATGTCTCGCCAGTATATTTCTGATGGTATTATAGACTGTGTCTCTATATTCACAAATGCAGGTCTTTACATTTCTAGATGTCTCACCAGTATATCTCTTACAGCATTGCTGTCAGTCTATCTCATATATCCCAGCACCTGATGCATTTTTATTCTATATTTTTACTGACATATTTTTACAATTTCTGTAGATGAATGATTTGTTGATAGAATTATAAACTTATTACTTTGTCGCTTCTTGTATTTATTTTTTTACTTTTATGGATTTTTTATACACTTCTTCTTCTTCTTCTTCTTCTTCTTCTGTGGAGAAGAAAATGAAAGGAGTTTAAAGCGTTGTTTTTCCAATATAATTTTCTTCATTGGCGAACACGGCGCTCCACAATTCCCTGTCTTGTGTAGCTCTTAGTAAAGTTCGTCTTTGTGTTATCTCTCTTAATCCATATTCTGCCAACTATTTACACAAAACCCCATTACGTAGGTTTATGTTATGTTTTCCTCTTCACTTCAGGCTTACGGCAACATCACGTTGAAATATTGTTTCCCGCACGATCACCGCACCTAGATGGGTGACCGCTTGGGAGTAGCAGGAGTTGAAAGTTTAAATGTGTGGCTGGTGCAATGGATAATAGCTCCAATTGTTAATCGGAGAGTCGAGTTCCAATTCCAGGTGGGCTCTTTATATTCACTTACGCGCAAATAAACTTGCGAAATCTATGAATCTACATCTTCTCCCCCAAGCCATGGGTTAATTAGTAATCAATAAACAATTATTATACCTTCACAATCTAAAACTATTTTAAAATCTATCTAGTTTTATTAGCCTGAAAAATATATTAAATTCTTGTAGTTTTGACTTTTTCTTTTTAGCTGTATTATTATTATTATTATTATTATTATTATTTACATGTATGCATATATTTCTTTTACACAATACAAGGCACAAGTATCATTCAAGATATAATGTTACTGTGCGGTTTTGTATGGGCATAAGAAAGAGCAAGTAATGAAGTTCTTGGAGGCTATGCAGAAAAGATAGTAGCTAATTCCAGAAAAGGTCAAGATTTAATTAGTGAATAACATTACAGAGTTCAGTCAGTATGGTGTGGATGTAGACTTGAGAAGGAACCGGGAACCCATGCCTAAAAGGGAAACAAGGGATAAACCTCTACTTGTCTATTCACCCCAAGCAAGGTGATAATGCCACTAAGAAGCAAGGGTCTACTGGGAGTGAAAGAGAATGAAAAAGACTTTAGAAGGAACCAGAAACCCAATCTGAAACAGGAAACAAGGGATAAACCTCTACTCCTTTATTCACCCCAAGCAAGGTGATAATGCCACTAAGATGCAAGGGGCTACTGGGAATGAAAGAGAATGAAAAAGACTTTAGAAGGAACCAGAAACCCAATCCTAAACAGGGAACAAGGGATAAACCTCTACTCCTCTATTCCCCCCAAGCAAGGTGATAATGCCACTAAGATGCAAGGGGCTACTGGGAATGAAAGAGAATGAAAAAGACTTTAGAAGGAACCAGAAACCCAATCCTAAACAGGAAACAAGGGATAAACCTCTACTCCTCTATTCACCCCAAGCAAGGTGATAATGCCACTAAGATGCAAGGGGCTACTGGGAATGAAAGAGAATGAAAAAGACTTTAGAAGGAACCAGAAACCCAATCCTAAACAGGGAACAAGGGATAAACCTCTACTCCTCTATTCCCCCCAAGCAAGGTGATAATGCCACTAAGATGCAAGGGTCTACTGGGAGTGAAAGAGAATGAAAAAGACTTTAGAAGGAACCAGAAACCCAATCCTAAACAGAAAACAAGTGATAAACCTCTACTCATCTATTCACCCCAAGCAAGGTGATAATGCCACTAAGATGCAAGGGGCTACTGGGAGTGAAAGAGAATGAGAAGACTTTAGAAGGAACCAGAAACCCAATCCTAAACAGGAAACAAGGGATAAACCTCTACTCGTCTATTCACCCACCCCAAGCAAGGTGATAAAGCCACTAAGATGTAAGTGACTACTGGGAATGAAGCAGAATGAGAAAAATTAAGAAGGAACCGGAAACCCTAACTTAAATAGGAAACAAGGGATAAACCTCTACTCTGAAAATTTTACTCACTAAAGGAGTATGAACCGGACGATAAGCGAAACTTTCTGTTCCTACTGGAGAGTAAGAAAAAAAAAAGGAATAGATAAATATAAGCAAATAAAATTTCAGAGTTCAATGTGAGACGTTAGAGGTATAGTGTGGACGTAGACTTTAGAAAGAACCGGAATCCCAATCATAGACAAGAAACAATGGATAAACTACTACTCCTGTTCAAAAGACTGGGGGGAGGTTTATGAACCGGTCTATAGGCGAACCTATCTAATTGTTGTGAGACCGGAAACTACCTACACAGTAGACTCTTCCAGGCCTATATTAAGTAGGCGACATAGCACTCTACAAGAGAGTAATAGGGAGAGTGATAGAGAGTGACACAGAGAGACAGTGAGAGTCTCATACGACTACCAGTGTTGGACACTAACTTATAGTAAGCTCTGCTTACACTATCTCTGTAACCTGTTGTTAATATATCTTTCTTACATCTAATCCGAGTTCCGTGTTTTACTTCTGTGGGCCCAACTTTGGCACCCACATCAGTGGCGACGAGGATTCTAGAAACGCACTCACAGCGAAACCTTAAATACCTTACCAATCCCACATCACTAATCCTATTGGGAGAAAAGGAAAAATGAAATAAAAATAAATAATTAGCGAATAAAATTTCAGAGCTCAGTCGGAGACGTTAGAAGTATAGCGTGGAAGTAGATTTTAGAAAGAACCGGATAAATCACTCCTCCTGTTCAAAAGATCGGGGAGGAGTGTGAACCGGTCGACAGGAGAACCTATCTACTTATCTTGGGAGAAAAGGAAAAAATAAGATAAAAATAAGATAGATAATTAGCGAATAAAATTTCAGGGCTCAGTCGGAGACGTTAGTAGGGTAGGGCTTTGGAAAGAACCGGAAACCTAATTCTAGAAAGGAAACATGGGTATAAACCTCTGCTCCTGTTCAAAAGACCTGGGAGGAGTCTCTTATCAGGAGAGAAGAAGAAATAAAATAAATAAATAATGAGTGAATAAAATTTCAGAGTTCAAGCGAAGACGTTAGAAGTATATAGTTGAAGGAGATATATAGACCGGGGAGTATGTTGAAACGGATGAAAGGCGCACCTATCGATTCCTTTTGAGAAAGAAGTGGAGAAAAAATATTTAGGGGATAAAATTTCAGAGTTCAGGGGGAGATGTTAAAATTATAATATTGAAGTAGACTTTAGAAGAAACCGGAAACACAGACATGAAGATGAAAGAAGGGATAGACATTTACTCCTGTTCAAAAGACCGGGGAGGATGTTGAAACAGATGAAAGGCGCACCTATCGATTCCTTTTGAGAAAGAAGGGGAGAAAAATATTTAGGGGATAAAATTTCAGAGTTCAAGGGAGGTGTTAAAATTATAATATTGAAGTAGACTTTAGAAGGAACCGGAAACGCGGACATAAAGAGGAAAGAAGGGATAGACATTTACTCCTGTTCAAAAGACTAGGAATGATGTTTAAACAGAAGAAAGGCGCACCTATCGATTCCTATTGAGATAGAATGTGAAAAATATATTTAGGGGATAAAATTTCAGAGTTTCGGTCGGAGACGTTTTAGAAACATATAGTTGTAGGATATATATATATATAGTCATTAAAAGAAACATAATACCACTTTTTGTAATCTTAATGTCAAACTTAAAAGTAACACAATAATAGGTTATTCATTAGAAACTGAATCATTTTTAATCGTAAATTTGTACATGATGGCGTCCTCTATTCCTTTCGAGCAAAACAGCTCAGAGGTCAATTTTTGTATGACCTCTTTTGTTTTTGATTACTGCTTGGACATGACTAAATTATTAAAGTAGTCAACGGAGATTTCTTTTGTCCAGGTTTCTTAAATAACCTCTTACTGCTTCAGTACTTGAAGTTTTATTTTTCTATAAATCTGTTTTTGACAATTTCCCATAAATTTTCGATTAGTTTCAGTTACCTTCCTTTCTATCATGATTGGACTTATTCGTAATTCGTAATAAGTAGTCCTGGATAATTATCAGAAGAGGAAGATGTTATTATTGCAGCGTCTTGTTTAGCTGTGTATTGAACACTGCTATCACGAATGACTCAGTCGAGTTAAGTGTTGGGTCTTGCCAGACCCCACATCACAACAGATTCAGATATGGGCTGTTTCCCGGCCAGCCGAATGTTATCATGTTTAGTCCTTTTCAAAAAATTATGAATGACCTGTGACTGGTGGCATGGGACACCGTCATGCCTATTGTGCACTGTTTAATGTGCATATACACTTCCAGCTTTTCCTGCATTAGTTCCGCATACCTTACACCATTCATCGTTGTTATTGGAGGCAAGAAGTAGTGTTCTGCTGTTCCAGATTTAGACATGGCGACCCAAATCATTGCGCTTGTGGGCGAGGGCTTCATACACTGAATTATATACTTTTCATCAAATCTCTAAGGGATATTCTCTTTCTTTGTCGCTTTACATCTGAAAACATTGCTTTGTTTGTTTAGCGGCATATCAATTACTTATGGATCATTTAATTCCGAAATTTAATTTTCTTAAATAACCTGCGTTGTTTTCCTTTGTCCATCTTGCCTTCAATCTATCCCGTGAGTATCAGATTTTCCAAACCCTCTTTCCTATAAATTCCAACTGTCCCTTTCTGATTTCGAGTATAAATTTCCTATTTGTGTTCATTTTCTCTAAAACCTCGCCGTTGCTAACATGTTTGGTCCATGGTATCCTCAGCATCCTTCTGTAGAATCACATTTCTGTTGCTTCAAGTTATTCCTTCATCTGTGTGGAGATTGTGCCGCGTTCATTGACTTATGGAAGAACTGATATCGCATACTAAGCTTAAATTCATAAAGTTTAGGTACTAAAAGAGGTAAGCTCATCAGAGCAATTACCATAAAAATATTTATAGAAAAGGCAAAGATAAGATATATTACGGCGCTGGAGAAGTGATCAAAACCGAGATGCCAGGTTGTGATTGATAATATTGAAAATTCTTCATTGAATCTTGTCCAGGATATCAAGATACATAGCGCTGATATGTTATACAAACTTACTTTTCCCTTAATCATTTTGATAAGCATAGAAAGCTAATTAAATCATTTTCTCTGTGTTTTAGGATGCATAAATTTAACCAGTGTGGTATTTTTAAATCGAAACGTATAAAACGATACAAAAATAGCAACATTATTATCTAAATTACTTATATCAGTAAATCATTGACCGGATATAGTGTCTTTTGAGGGTTCCCAAAATAACTTTATAGAACATCTCCTAATTTTATGTTAATTTACTCATAAGAACACTATTATGAGCTAAAATCATTTTTAAAGAGTTTCTTAATGTTTTAACCTCTAATAAGTTTTGTTACTTCTTAATTATCTGGAACCCCACACAAGGTAATGAAGGAAAACATGACCAAAGGACTAATTGTCAATTGTAAGAAGGCAGTATTGGTAGTTAGAAGAACAATGGATTGGAGTCAATATCAGTGAAGTACAGAAGCAGGAGGAGGCACGGTAGAGTAATGGATAGCGGCTCGGATTGAAGAATCGAAGGGCCGAGTTCGAATTCCAGTCAAATCCATTACATTCACTTACATGCAGATTTTGTCTTCTTCGACCCCCCCCCAAGCTATGGATAAATATCAAGATAGACCAGGTTCTATAGCCTTGGATGTCAACGGGTCTTCCACAGAAAGAAATGGCAACCTGCTGTATATACATGTGAGAATTCCAACAGAAAATGTTTTTGTCAGTCATAATTGTCAGTAATTTGGCGTGAGATTTATTATACAAGTCGTGTTTTTTTTGTTTTTTTTTCATCATATTCTAAATAAATGTATATAATAGTAGATTATTTTCATATATATAAAGAATGTCATAATCCATAAAAATGTTTGTTTAACGGTATGTTAACTACTTTGAAATTTAAATTTCTTAGTTGCATTAGAAACTTCTTTTAATATATTGCTGGTAATATTTTTTTCTAAAAATGTATTGCTAGTAATATTTATTTATTTCAAAAATGTATTTCTGGTAATATTCCTTTACAGAAATATATTTCTGGTAATATTCCTTTACAGAAATGTATTTCTGGTAATATTCCTTTACAGAAATGTATTTCTGGTAATATTCCTTTACAGAAATATATTTCTGGTAATATTTTTATTATGTTTTTTTAAAAAAAATATATTTCCGGTAATTTATTTTAGCAAAAATGTATTGCTGGTGTTACTACTATATAAATATATTTTGATGCATTCATAGTGTCTGGATCCCAGTTTGGGGGTTAATTATTTTCCCATATCTGGGAACCTAACAGGTGCTACCACTCCGGGTCAGGGTGGACCTAGGAACAACAGCAACTAAGAAGTTTTTTCCAGGCTCCTCAACCCCCCCCCCCCGATCAGAGACCTTGCTGCCGGATGTAGTCTATCGTCGTATAAATAAGATCTAAGGTCAAAAGAGAAACAAGAGATTGTAACGTTTTCGAATAAGGGGATCAAAATAATGGGAATTGCGGAAAAAAGTTGTCAGGATTCAAGTTTAATGTTGAAAAAATAAAAGGTTTAACAGAAGCAATGGTTTAAAGACTGATGAAGTTTTATAAAACAAGGAACCCATATCAACATATAAAATATTTTTTTTTGCAGCTATATCGGTTACTGTGTCATAGAAATACGCTTCATTGGCCTATATAATTTAGATTCATTTATAAACAAATATCTATGTTACATTGAGGTTTTTGACGTAAAAAAAACTGACTCATCCCAAACAAGTTAGTAATAATATTTTTTATGAATATGGATACGCTGGTACTCACTCAATATATTTCTTAAGTCGATTGTGAAAATTTTACCAAATTCGATTGGCATTGTGAGAACTCTTACTTGCATTATACTCAGTGTTCCAAAAACCAACGAGATATTTTTCGTACATTTATTTCTTATTTTTCACAACTTAGATTAAATGTTAACAACATAAGATAAGTAGTTGGATAATTTCACTAAATTAATCTAAGTCCTGAATAAAAAGAAGATATAAATACTGGGTGTCACAGCAAAATTGTCCAAATCGTGTAACAGCAAAATTGTCCAATTGCTAGATTAACTTTGAACCGCTGTATCTTAGAAATGATTAAAAAATATCTTACTGGAATTCTCGGATGTTTTTTTTATAACACTATTGGACTCTACTTTGAGCAATAAGAATGTATAATTACTCCCCAAGCTTAACAGAAGAATCGTGATGAAATCGATCATAAACGAAAATGACATGTTCATCATTAATTAATCATAGCTCAGGATCGGAAGCTCATGATTGAAATTAAGTTCAAATACCCATCCCTCCCTCCCTCTCTCTCTCTCTCTCTATATATATATATATATATATATAAATATGTAATGAAAGACAAACCACTTTAAGGTACCATTACGATAATTTATTTCACCTAAATCCTTTTTTAAGGATTCAGGATCATCAGGTAAAACTTCCAACAACGAATTGAGAGGAAAAATGGGATTAGAAATTGGTGGTTAGTGTAATTTTTGTAATTTAATAGAGGGGGTTGAGAGTGGTAGTTAAACAGACAATATAAAGTATAGGGAGGGGTTAATTTTATATCTCTCTTAAGTATGTTTTATATTGGAGTAGGAGGAGTGACAGAATCGTGACCCATTTAGATGGTGAAAAAAAACGGAAATGAATTGTAGAAAATGTATACAAGTGAGTCTTATGGTAAAGAGAGAGATAGGGGGAGGGGGAAAGAGAGATGGAGTTGTTATAATTTTGTTTTAACAAAATTATGTAAAAGATAGCTTACAATGTTTGATAGAAAATTCGATGTCTGAAAAAAAATTTGTTATTAACTTAAATCTTTAATTTTTTAAGTAAATAGTTAAGTAAATATATATATATATATATATATATATATATATATATATATATATATATATATATATATATTCCAAGATCATTTTCCAACAATCAAGATGAACTTCGCCCACTCTAAACTTCTAACATTCTGTCCTGGAGTAACAAAGTGTATCAAACGTTTCACATACAATTTCATTTTCAAGTCTTTTTTTTCACTCCACTTTGGACTCTCATAGTTGAAACTCCTCTCTCATATGCCAAACGTCTTATGAATTGAGTTGGATCTTTTCTAATTGATCTCTTTAGCTCAGTGGAAATGATGATCCCTCTTCTTGTTGTGACCTTTTGATTCAGTTTTCCTCTCTACTGTTCTCTCTTTTTTAAAAAACTTATTCACCGTTCTCTTGAAGGTTCTTGAATGGACTTTGAAGGTGAAAGCCAGAGAGTGAATGTTGGTACCATTACTGAAGGTTTGAATTATCTATTTCCTTTCACGATTGCTCAATTGTTGCGACATTTTGGGGGTGATACAAAACAATTTTAACCTGTTCTCTTTCTAGCTGAATAACTCAAAGGGTTTTTTCAGTGATTCTTACTACAAATAGTGTCAAGATAGGTAAACGTCTTATTTGAAAACCTGAAAACAAATTTCACTGCTGGAACTGTGTTCTTTTGTTTGAAAGTATCGCCATCTTTCCTCTATATATGACTTCTAGAATTACGTCCAAACAACTCAATTTTCGTTTCGCCTGTCCATAATATTCTCTGACAATATGACTTTTGCTTATCCTTATGTTCATCCTAGAATTTCTGTATCTTTTCAATGGCAGTGGAGTTTTCCGAGGGGAGTGTGACTTTGGACTGTTCCTGTTGTAGAAAATGACTTACCCCGTGTGGCAAAACGTGCAAAATGAGTGAAAGAAAGGAAAAAGAAATATTGCCGCCCTAACACCTTAATTTAAGGAAAACACGGTCTCGAAGCTATGAGAATTGGCGAGAGTGGTTGGGAGTATGCAATTTTTTGCGAGATTAGCTAGGCATAAAACACCACACACGAGAGAAAAACGACGAGATGCTCGTGAACGTGGTACTGCGTGTACGGAGAGGCATTGTCAGTTGGGAAAACGATTACTTGGGTCAGTTTCTCAGACATTTGAATTTAATTGCTTATACTTACGCGTTTATACATTATGCGTTTACTTATTATGCGTTTATACATTATGCGTTTACTTATTATGCGTTTATACATTATGCGTTTGCTTATTATGCGTTTACTTATGCGTCTATACATTATGCGTTTATACATTATGCGTTTACTTACTATGCGTTTACTTATTATGCGTTTAGACATTATGCGTTTATACATTATGCGTTTACTTATTATGCGTTTATACATTATGCGTTTATACATTATGCGTTTAAACTTATGCGTTTACTGACACAGAATCCTGATAAAAACAAATCATCCCGCAACTTTTGACGAGTAACCATTGGATTTTGCTTAATTTGACGCATTCATTTCCTCGAAGATCTTGAAGAATTCTTCCGTGGAGCACCAATTCTTTTTTGAGTTTTTTTATACCTTGCAATGAATGAATTAATGGAAGTATTTATTTATTATTGTAAAATACAATAATTGCGGCACATGGCCATGAACTAAAGGTCGGAAATGGAATATTCCGGTTGTTTGAGATTTTCCTATGACTTTTAGCTTCTTTCCAGAGCTTAACAATCAGTTGTTTTTTGTTTTTGTTTTTTGCGAATTTGTTAATTTTTTACCTCTTGCCATGTTGAAAACTTTCTTGTACGAATATCAATTACAGAATGTTCTGTTTGCATTTTGGGGGCTAAAAATACCTACTGATAACATTATTGGAATATTCTACAATACTCCACTTGAATAATCTAGAGTATTAAAGCAAGTTAAAAATCTAAAATTTGCATTGTATGAATACTTTTTCTCCTATTAAAATGGATAAATGTGATTTATTTCTACTAAATCATTTTTCTGTTTTCTATGCATATTTAGTTATTATGTACCTGTGTACAGTTAATTATATGAAAAGTATGTTTATTCATTAATTGATAATACAACAAATTAAAAATTTCTATGTGTACGAATATCTGTTTTCCCCACTGTATATTGGACACACATATATAAACGAAAACATTATATATATATATATATATATATATATATATATATATATATATATATATATATATATATATATCCCCACATCGTATTCGGACCTACTTCCCCACCCCTAAACACACCCATATAATTTCCTTCTGTCTTCTTTTTTTAATATAAAATCATGCTTAAGTGTAAGTGGGTGCACCTTTATTTCGACACGTTTAAGGTAAATAAAAGTTTAATATCGGAAGACGCCAAGATACGAGAGATAAGTAATGATTGTATTTGTCGGGTCAACGGGTGCACACGGACGCGCGCGCGCACACACACACACACACATGAATAAAAAAAAAAATGATCCGTCGTTCCGGGTAGATGTTTAAGGGACTGACTGAAATACTACATAAATAAATAAATAAAAAGGCGACGATGTCAAGACCAAATGTTATAGTCGGGGTCTTAATAGGCGAATCTTAGGTTGCTTACTGTCAAATCCGGGAGAGATATGGCAACAGAATTGTCCTCTAGGTCAACAAAGGTTTTCAACTGAGGGCCGTAAACGTAACTTTATATCCCAGTCGAAAAGAGTCATTTTCAAAATAATTAGACCGATTAGGGGATCACCCTATAAACGATATAGAGGTTAATTCACTATATGGTGAACCAAAGTAATAAAGAAAAATTTTGAGTGCTGATTTTCAAGGCAAGTTGGGGACAGCAGCCTATATAAGAATACGCTGAACATTTAATTTTACTTGCTGATATATATATATATATATATATATATATATATATATATATATATATATATATATATATATATATATATATATATATATATATATATAAGTAAATTTACTATGAAAATACATTACATTTGATCTTTACTATGAAAATGCATTGGAAATGATTTTTACAATGAAAATGCATTGCAAATGATCTTAACTATGAAAATATATTTGAAGTGAATTTTACTATAAAAATGCATTGCAATTGAATTTTACTATGAGCAATTATCAAGGACGATTTTTATTTTTTACTGAATGTGTGTTTTTTTTCTTTGTATGTATCTGAAGTTATAGGAATGTTTTATTTTCCAAAAACACTCACATTTTGTGTCCAGAAAAGTAATCACTTGTACGAACGCAAGAAAAATTAAATAATAAGCATAATCACAGTGCCTCGACAGTCGTCTTATAAAACTTGTATAATATATATATATATATATATATATATATATATATATATATATATATACATAATTGTGTATTTCGACAGCAATCACTCTTTTATACAATAATTGCTCATAGTAAAAAAACAATTGCAATGCATTTCTATAGTAAAATTCACTTCAAATATATTTTCATAGTTAAGATCATTTGCAATGCATTTTCATTGTAAAAATCATTTCCAATTCATTTTCATAGTAAAAATCAAATGTAATGTATTTTCATAGTAAAGTTACAAGGCATTTTCATAATAAAAATCACTTGCAATCATAGTAGTTACTTTGCAACGCACATTTATAGTAAAATCACTTGCAATGCATAATTTCTCAATCGATCGGTTTCGGTCCAGTTATGTCTTGTGAAAGATTTTGCACCGAAATTAATATTTTTATTACATTTGTAAAAAAAAAATGTTGGAATATAAATTGTGTAATCAGTCATAATTTAACACTTAATTTTAAGTAAAAAACAGAAGTAAAATTTCTCTGGTTTGGTCTGGTTTGGTTGTTGTTTTTTTACAGCATGTCAACCTGAATGGATTATTTAATGCCGACAAAATTTTTATTGTTGGTAATATTTTTACAAAAAATTATTTCTGGTAATATTTTTTTCTTCAAAAATCTATTTTTGGTAATAATTTTCCTTCAAATATGTATCGCTGCTAATGTTTTTTTTTTGTTTTTTTTTCAAAATGTATTGCTGGTAATATTTTTTTACAAAGTATTTCTTGTATTAAAACCCATTTTTACATTTTCATATTGTTTTGAGCCCAATTTAGGGGTTAACTATTTGCCCATAGCTGGAAAACTAACAGGTACTACCACCCTGAGTCAGGGTGGACCTGGGAACACCAGCAATTTAGAGGTGGTTCCACGCTCCTCAAAACTTTCGCATCAGAGGCCTTGCTGTTGGACACAGTTTATCGTCTTACCCACGACGCAGATGTAATTTATCGTCGTAAGCAGGATGCAGCTGGTATTAAAACCTATTTTTATTCCTTCATTGTGCTTTATTTTTCAAAAATGGTTTGCCTTGGTCTGGTTTATTTTTTTTACGGCATATCAACCACAATAAGTTATTTAATGTTGACAAGATTTTAATTGCTGCGAATAATTTTTCCAAAAATGTATTGCTGGTAATAATATATTGCCGGTAATAATTTTGTCATCAAAAATTCATTGCTGTAATAACATTTTGCAAAAATGCATTGCTGGTAATAATATATTGCCGGTAATAATTTTATCATTAAAATTCATTATTGTAATAAGCTTTTGCAAAACTGTATTGCTGGTAATATTATATTTCTGGTAATAATTTTATCATCAAAAATTCATTACTGTAATAACATTTTGCAAAAATGTATTGCTGGTATTAAAACCTATTTTTACACTTTCATGGTGTTTTGATACCAGTTTTACGGAGAGGGTGAACTATTTGCCCATAGCTGGGACCCTAGGAACATCAGCAGTTAAGAGGTGGTTCTACGCTCCTCAAAACT
>OZ010614.1:27516237-27540888 GCA_963932145.1 Acanthosepion lycidas
AAAATAGGAGTCCTTTATTTTTAATCATTTCCCCCGAAGCTAGGCAAGGGGTGACTTACTTTGAGAATATAAAAAAAAAATATATTATTATCGACAGAGAACAATAAAAGATCAGGAATTAAGAGGACAGAAGATAAGGATTTACATTGCATTTAAATATTGAAAATCAAGTTTGACCAGAAAGTAAGAAGTCGGAAGAGAGGTTCGCAAGTGAGAGGTGCTAGAGAAGAAACTGTTACTATAGAACTTACGGTTGCATCTAGCTATTTCAACTGTAAAATGATGAGACCTTGTCACTAATCTAGTGTTGCGCTTAAATTCGTAAAGTTTAGATACCGAACAGAATAATTACCAGTTCTATTCTTGAAATGCAGGACACAAGCCAAAAATAGGTAGCTTGTATTGTTATACATTTGTATCGACAAAGTCATTAGACAAATAGGAAAATGTTATTAAAGTTACAATAGAAACTAGATACTGTTGACATAATATGAATTAAATATTGAAGTTTATATAAAAGTAGATGTTTAAGGGACTGACTGAAATACTACATAAATAAATAAGTAAATAGGCGATTTTAAGATGGGACCCATTTGTTGCAGGAATGACATCTAAGCGATATTCTGTTCTTTAATTCTGGTAATTCTTTGACTACAGCCAGGAACATAAAAAATTAACTGCATTCTGAAACATAAAAAAAAATCATAAGAATATTAAAATACTTGAAGAGACTTTAATAATAACAGAAATATGCAAAAAACATTTAGCTGCTGTTGTCTTCGAAGTTTTTGCAAAAACCATATATATATATATATATATAACAGGCTAATGTTGATTGTTTATTATATGTAGTGCTCAGTAATCTTTAGATAGACCCATACACAGTGTATATATTGCTTTTTACTGGACCTTATTACGGATTAATAACATTTGATACGTTTTTAATAAGACACTGAAAAATGCTATATATACATTATTCGGAATATTGTCCTAATTTTGTCGCCATATTTATTACAACGTTTCGGCCGTTGTACGCTCCGGCCTTCTTCAGTTGGTTGGAATGTCGAACTAAACAATTTATTTCGCTCACTGGAGTAGACTGTCCTAGTTCCACGTGCCATGTCTGATGGATGACAGTTATCAGTTATCTCCTATTAAATCCTCTCTCTAAGTTCTCCACCGCCTTAACCAGGTATTGAACTTACACTCTCTTGGTCCTATCATTGGATCTAACTAATGCTTTTATCCACTGTGCCATGTGTCCTGGTTAAGGCGGTGAAGAAATTGGAGAGGGGAATTAAACAAAGCGACAAAGATGAGGACAATAGACCGAATAACGTAAATAATGTACATAATATCTTATCTCAGAAATGCAGACAGATAGACTGTATATATATATATATATATATATATATATATATATATATATATATATATATATATATATATATATATATATAAATATATATATCTATATATATATATATATGTATATATATATATATATGTATGTATGAAACAATTTTAACCTGGATACTCATAACAAAAGAAGGAAAAAAAATTCGGTAAAATTCGATTTGCTTCATAAAATAGCGAAAAAAAATGTCAAGGTGAGACTATATTAAAAAAGAAAGATAAGAAAAAAATTAATGTGGGAATGTCGGTCGTACGAACTGCCAAAGTTCACAAAACAAAAAGTGACTCTAAAATTTACTGTTATTACAGTAATCATTTAATGAAGATTTTACGTCCTAAGTAAATATATTATGAAAACTCAGGTTCGTCACTGAAAATACACTTATTTTCATTTTGGCAACAAAGGACAAAAAAAGTTCAGAAAGCTGAAAATACACTTGATATCATTTTGGCAACAAAGGACAGAAAGATTTCAGATAGCTGAAAATAAACTTGATAACATTTTGGAAACAATGGACAGAAAGATTTCAGATAGCTTAAAATATACTTGATATCATTTTGGCAACAATGGACAGAAAGATTTCAGATAGCTGAAAATATACTTGATATCATTGTGGCAACAAAAGATAGAGAGATTTCAGATAGCTGAAAATACATTGGATAACATTTTGGCAAGAAAGGAGAGAAAGATTTCAGATACCTGAAAATACACTTGATATCATTTTGGCAACAAAGGACAGAAAAATTTTAGATAGCTGAAAATACATTTGATATCATTAGGGCAACAATGGACAGAAAGATTTCAGATAGCTGATAATATACTTGATATCATTTTGACAACAATGGACAGAAAGATTTCAGATAGCAGAAAATACAATTGATATCATTTTGGCAACAATGGACAGAAAGATTTCAGATAGCTGATAATATACTTGATATCATTTTGACAACAATGGACAGAAAGATTTCAGATAGCAGAAAATACACTTGATATCATTTTGGCAAAAATGGACAGAAAGATTTCAGATAGCTGAACATATATTTCATATCATTTTGGCAACAAAAGAGAGAAAGATTTCAGATAGCTGAAAATACACTTGATATCATTTTGGCAAGGAATGATAGAAAGATTTCAGATAGCTGAAAATACACTTGATATCATTTTGGCAAGAAAGAAAGAAAGATATCAGATAGCTGAACATATATTTCATATCATTTTGGCAACAAAGGACAGAAAGATTTCAGATAGCTGAAAATATACTTGATATCATTTTGGCAACAAAGGACAGAAAGATTACAGATAGCTGAAAATATACTTCATATCATTTTGGCAACAAAGGACAGAAAGATTTCAGATAGCTGAAAATACACTTGATAACATTTTGGAAACAATGGACAGAAAGATTTCAGATAGCTTAAAATATACTTGATATCATTTTGGCAACAATGGACAGAAAGATTTCAGATAGCTAAAGATATACTTGATATCATTGTGGCAACAAAAGATAGAGAGATTTCAGATAGCTGAAAATACATTGGATAACATTTTGGCAAGAAAGGAGAGAAAGATTTCAGATACCTGAAAATACACTTGATAACATTTTGACAACAAAGGACAGAAAAATTTTAGATAGCTGAAAATACATTTGATATCATTAGGGCAAAAATGGACAGAAAGATTTCAGATAGCTGATAATATACTTGATATCATTTTGACAACAATGGACAGAAAGATTTCAGATAGCAGAAAATACACTTGATATCATTTTGGCAACAATGGACAGAAAGATTTCAGATAGCTGAACATATATTTCATATCATTTTGGCAACAAAAGAGAGAAAGATTTCAGATAGCTGAAAATACACTTGATATCATTTTGGCAAGGAATGATAGAAAGATTTCAGATAGCTGAAAATACACTTGATATCATTTTGGCAAGAAAGAAAGAAAGATATCAGATAGCTGAAAATACACTTGATATCATTTTGGCAACAAAGGACAGAAAGATTTCAGATAGCTGAAAATATACTTGATATCATTTTGGCAACAAAGGACAGAAAGATTACAGATAGCTGAAAATATACTTCATATCATTTTGGCAACAAAGGACAGAAAGATTTCAGATAGCTGAAAATACACTTGATAACATTTTGGAAACAATGGACAGAAAGATTTCAGATAGCTTAAAATATACTTGATATCATTTTGGCAACAATGGACAGAAAGATTTCAGATAGCTAAAGATATACTTGATAACATTTTGGCAACAATGGACAGAAAGATTTCAGATAGCTGAAAATACACTTGATATCATTTTGGCAAGGAATGATAGAAAGATTTCAGAGAGCTGAAAATACACTTGATATCATTTTGCCACCAAAGGACAGAAAGATTTCAGATAGCTAAAAATACACTTGATATCATTTTGGCAACAAATGACAGAAATATTTCAGATAGCTGAAAATACACTAGATATCATTTTGGCAACAATGGCGAGAAAGATTTCAGATAGCTGAAAATACACTTGAAATCATTCTGCCACCAAAGGACAGAAAAATTTCAGATAGCAGAAAATACACTTGATATCATTTTGGCAACAAGGGACAGAAAGACTACAGATAGCTGAAGATATATTTAATATCATTTTGGCAACAAAGGACAGAAAGACTACAGATAGCTGAAAATATTCTTCATATCATTTTGGCAACAAAGGACAGAAAGATTTCAGATATCTGAAAATACACTTGATATCATTTTGGCAAGGAATGATAGAAAGATTTCAGAGAGCTGAAAATACACTTGATATCATTTTGGCAACAATGGACAGAAAGATTTCAGATTGCTGAAAATATACTTGATATCATTTTGGCAACAAAGGAGAGAAAGATTTCAGATAGCTTAAAATATACTTGATATCATTTTGGCAACAAAGGACAGAAAGATTTCAGATAGCTGAAAATATACTTGATATCATTGTGGCAACAAAAGATAGAGAGATTTCAGATAGCTGAAAATACATTGGATAACATTTTGGCAAGAAAGGAGAGAAAGATTTCAGATCGCTGAAAATACACTTGATATCATTTTGGCAACAAAGGACAGAAAAATTTTAGATAGCTGAAAATACATTTGATATCATTTTGGCAACAATGGACAGAAAGATTTCAGATAGCTGATAATATACTTGATATCATTTTGACAACAATGGACAGAAAGATTTCAGATAGCTGATAATATACTTGATATCATTTTGACAACAATGGACAGAAAGATTTCAGATAGCAGAAAATACACTTGATATCATTTTGGCAACAATGGACAGAAAGATTTCAGATAGCTGATAATATACTTGATATCATTTTGACAACAATGGACAGAAAGATTTCAGATAGCAGAAAATACACTTGATATCATTTTGGCAACAATGGACAGAAAGATTTCAGATAGCTGAACATATATTTCATATCATTTTGGCAACAAAAGAGAGAAAGATTTCAGATAGCTGAAAATACACTTGATATCATTTTGGCAAGGAATGATAGAAAGATTTCAGATAGCTGAAAATACACTTGATATCATTTTGGCAAGAAAGAAAGAAAGATATCAGATAGCTGAAAATACACTTGATATCATTTTGGCAACAAAGGACAGAAAGATTTCAGATAGCTGAAAATATACTTGATATCGTTTTGGCAACAAAGGACAGAAAGATTACAGATAGCTGAAAATATACTTCATATCATTTGGGCAACAAAGGACAGAAAGATTTCAGATAGCTGAAAATACACTTGATAACATTTTGGAAACAATGGACAGAAAGATTTCAGATAGCTTAAAATATACTTGATATCATTTTGGCAACAATGGACAGAAAGATTTCAGATAGCTAAAGATATACTTGATAACATTTTGGCAACAATGGACAGAAAGATTTCAGATAGCTGAAAATACACTTGATATCATTTTGGCAAGGAATGATAGAAAGGTTTCAGAGAGCTGAAAATACACTTGATATCATTTTGCCACCAAAGGACAGAAAGATTTCAGATAGCTAAAAATACACTTGATATCATTTTGGCAACAAATGACAGAAAGATTTCAGATAGCTGAAAATACACTTGATAACATTTTGGAAACAATGGACAGAAAGATTTCAGATAGCTTAAAATATACTTGATATCATTTTGGCAACAATGGACAGAAAGATTTCAGATAGCTAAAGATATACTTGATAACATTTTGGCAACAATGGACAGAAAGATTTCAGATAGCTGAAAATACACTTGATATCATTTTGACAACAATGGACAGAAAGATTTCAGATAGCTGATAATATACTTGATATCATTTTGGCAACAATGGACAGAAAGATTTCAGATAGCTGATAATATACTTGATATCATTTTGACAACAATGGACAGAAAGATTTCAGATAGCTGATAATATACTTGATATCATTTTGACAACAATGGACAGAAAGATTTCAGATAGCAGAAAATACACTTGATATCATTTTGGCAACAATGGACAGAAAGATTTCAGATAGCTGATAATATACTTGATATCATTTTGACAACAATGGACAGAAAGATTTCAGATAGCAGAAAATACACTTGATATCATTTTGGCAACAATGGACAGAAAGATTTCAGATAGCTGAACATATATTTCATATCATTTTGGCAACAAAAGAGAGAAAGATTTCAGATAGCTGAAAATACACTTGATATCATTTTGGCAAGGAATGATAGAAAGATTTCAGATAGCTGAAAATACACTTGATATCATTTTGGCAAGAAAGAAAGAAAGATATCAGATAGCTGAAAATACACTTGATATCATTTTGGCAACAAAGGACAGAAAGATTTCAGATAGCTGAAAATATACTTGATATCGTTTTGGCAACAAAGGACAGAAAGATTACAGATAGCTGAAAATATACTTCATATCATTTGGGCAACAAAGGACAGAAAGATTTCAGATAGCTGAAAATACACTTGATAACATTTTGGAAACAATGGACAGAAAGATTTCAGATAGCTTAAAATATACTTGATATCATTTTGGCAACAATGGACAGAAAGATTTCAGATAGCTAAAGATATACTTGATAACATTTTGGCAACAATGGACAGAAAGATTTCAGATAGCTGAAAATACACTTGATATCATTTTGGCAAGGAATGATAGAAAGATTTCAGAGAGCTGAAAATACACTTGATATCATTTTGCCACCAAAGGACAGAAAGATTTCAGATAGCTAAAAATACACTTGATATCATTTTGGCAACAAATGACAGAAAGATTTCAGATAGCTGAAAATACACTAGATATCATTTTGGCAACAATGGCGAGAAAGATTTCAGATAGCTGAAAATACACTTGAAATCATTTTGCCACCAAAGGACAGAAAAATTTCAGATAGCAGAAAATACACTTGATATCATTTTGGCAACAAGGGAGAGAAAGACTACAGATAGCTGAAAATATATTTAATATCATTTTGGCAACAAAGGACAGAAAGACTACAGATAGCTGAAAATATTCTTCATATCATTTTGGCAACAAAGGACAGAAAGATTTCAGATATCTGAAAATACACTTGATATCATTTTGGCAAGGAATGATAGAAAGATTTCAGAGAGCTGAAAATACACTTGATATCATTTTGGCAACAAGGGACAGAAAGATTTCAGATTGCTGAAAATATACCTGATATCATTTTGGCAACAAAGGAGAGAAAGATTTCAGAGAGCTTAAAATATACTTGATATCATTTTGGCAACAAAGGACAGAAAGATTTCAGAGAGCTGAAAATACACTTGATATCATTTTGGCAAGGAATGATAGAAAGATTTCAGAGAGCTGAAAATACACTTGATAGCATTTTGGCAACAAAGGACAGAAAGATTTCAGATAGCTGAAAATACCCTTGATATCATTTTGTTAACAAAGGACAGAAAGATTTCAGATAGCTGAAAATATACTTGATATCATTTTGGCAACATTGGACAGAAAGATTTCAGATAGCTGAAAATATACTTGATATCATTTTGGCAACAAAGAACAGAAAGATTTCAGATAGCTGAAAATACACTTGATATCATTTTGGCAACAAAGGACAGAAAGATTTCAGAGAGCTGAAAATATACTTGATATCATTTTGGCAACAAAGGACAGAAAGATTTCAGATGGCTGAAAATATATTTGATATCATTTTGTTAACAAAGGACAGAAAGATTTCAGATAGCTGAAAATATACTTGATATCATTTTGGCAACATTGGACAGAAAGATTTCAGATTGCTGAAAATATACTTGATATCATTTTGGCAACAAAGGAGAGAAAGATTTCAGATAGCTTAAAATATACTTGATATCATTTTGGCAACAAAGGACAGAAATATTTCAGATAGCTGAAAATACCCTTGATATCATTTGGGCAACAATGGACAGAAAGATTTCAGAGAGGTGAAAATATACTTGATATCATTTTGGCAACAAAGAACAGAAAGATTTCAGATAGCTGAAAATACACTTGATATCATTTTGGCAACAAACGACAGAAAGATTTCAGATAGCTGAAAATATACTTGATATCATTTTGGCAAGGAATGATAGAAAGATTTCAGAGAGCTGAAAATACACTTGATATCATTTTGGCAACAAAGGACAGAAAGATTTCAGATAGCTGAAAATATACTTGATATCATTTTGGCAACAAAGGACAGAAAGATTTCAGATGGCTGAAAATATATTTGATATCATTTTGTTAACAAAGGACAGAAAGATTTCAGATAGCTGAAAATATACTTGATATCATTTTGGCAACATTGGACAGAAAGATTTCAGATTGCTGAAAATATACTTGATAACATTTTGGCAACAAAGGAGAGAAAGATTTCAGATAGCTTAAAATATACTTGATATCATTTTGGCAACAAAGGACAGAAATATTTCAGATAGCTGAAAATACCCTTGATATCATTTGGGCAACAATGGACAGAAAGATTTCAGATAGGTGAAAATATACTTGATATCATTTTGGCAACAAAGGACAGAAAGATTTCAGATAGCTGAAAATATACTTGATATCATTTTGTCAACAATGGACAGAAAGATTTCCAATAGCTGATAATATACTTGATATCATTTGGGCAACAAAGGACAGAAAGATTTCAGATAGCTGAAAATACACTTGATATCATTTTGGCAACAATGGACAGAAAGATTTCAGATAGCTGATAATATACTTGATATCATTTAGGCAACAAAGGACAGAAAGATTTCAGATATCTGAAAATACACTTGATATCATTTTGGCAAGGAATGATAGAAAGATTTCAGAGAGCTGAAAATACACTTGATATCATTTTGGCAACAAGGGACAGAAAGATTTCAGATTGCTGAAAATATACTTGATATCATTTTGGCAACAAAGGACAGAAAGATTTCAGATAGCTTAATATATACTTGATATCATTTTGGAAACAAAGGACAGAAAGATTTCAGATATCTGAAAATACACTTGATATCATTTTGGCAACATTGGACAGAAAGATTTCAGATAGCTGAATATACCTTTGATATCATTTGGGCCACAATGGACAGAAAGATTTCCGATAGGTGAAAATACACTTGATATCATTTTGGCAAGGAATGATAGAAAGATTTCAGAGAGCTGAAAATACACTTGATATCATTTTGGCAACAAAGGACAGAAAGATTCCAGATAGCTGAAAATATACTTGATATCATTTTGGCAACAAAGGACAGAAAGATTTCAGATGGCTGAAAATATATTTGATATCATTTTGTTAACAAAGGACAGAAAGATTTCAGATAGCTTAAAATATACTTGATATCATTTTGGCAACAAAGGACAGAAATATTTCAGATAGCTGAAAATACCCTTGATATCATTTGGGCAACAATGGACAGAAAGATTTCAGATAGGTGAAAATATACTTGATATCATTTTGGCAACAAAGAACAGAAAGATTTCAGATAGCTGAAAATACACTTGATATCATTTTGGCAACAAAGGACAGAAAGATTTCAGATAGCTGAAAATATACATGATATCATTTTGCCAACAATGGACAGAAAGATTTCCAATAGCTGATAATATACTTGATGTCATTTTGGCAACAAAGGACAGAAAGATTTCAGATAGCTGAAAATACACTTCATATCATTTTGGCAACAATGGACAGAAAGATTTCAGATAGCTTAAAATATACTTGATATCATTTTGGCAACAAAGGACAGAAAGATTTCAGATAGCTGAAAATACACTTGATATCATTTTGGCAACAATGGACAGAAAGATTTCAGATAGCTGATAATATACTTGATATTATTTTGGCAACAAAGGACAGAAAGATTTCAGATAGCTGAAAATACACTTGATATCATTTTGGCAACAAAGGACAGAAAGATTTCAGATAGCTGAAAATATATTTAATATCATTTTGGCAACAAAGGACAGAAAGACTACAGATAGCTGAAAATATTCTTCATATCATTTTGGCAACAAAGGACAGAAAGATTTCAGATATCTGAAAATACACTTGATATCATTTTGGCAAGGAATGATAGAAAGATTTCAGAGAGCTGAAAATACACTTGATATCATTTTGGCAACAAGGGACAGAAAGATTTCAGATTGCTGAAAATATACTTGATATCATTTTGGCAACAAAGGACAGAAAGATTTCAGATAGCTTAAAATATACTTGATATCATTTTGGCAACAAAGGACAGAAAGATTTCAGATATCTGAAAATACACTTGATATCATTTTGGCAAGGAATGATAGAAAGATTTCAGAGAGCTCAAAAATACACTTGATATCATTTTGGCAACAAAGGACAGAAAGATTTCAGATAGCTGAAAATGCACTTGATATCATTTTGGCAAGGAATGATAGAAAGATTTCAGAGAGCTGAAAATACACTTGATATCATTTTGTTAACAAAGGACAGAAAGATTTCAGATAGCTGAAAATATACTTGATATCATTTTGGCAACATTGGACAGAAAGATTTCAGATAGCTGAAAATACCCTTGATATCATTTGGGCAACAATGGACAGAAAGATTTCAGATAGGTGAAAATACACTTGATATCATTTTGGCAACAATGGACAGAAAGATTTCAGATAGCTGAAAATACACTTGATATCATTTTGGCAACAAAGGACAGAAAGATTTCAGATAGCTGAAAATACACTTGATATCATTTTGGCAACAATGGACAGAAAGATTTCAGATAGCTGATAATATACTTGATATCATTTTGGCAACAATGGACAGAAAGTTTTCAGATAGCTGAAAATAAACTTGATATCATTTTGGCAACAAAGGACAGAAAGATTTCAGATAGCTGAAAATATACTTGATATCATTTTGGCAACAATGGACAGAAAGATTTCAGATAGCTGAAAATATACTTGATATCATTTTGTCAACAATGGACAGAAAGATTTCAGATAGCTGAAAATACACTTGATAACATTTTGGAAACAATGGACAGAAAGATTACAGATTGCTGAAAATATACTTGATATCATTTTGGAAACAATGGACAGAAAGATTTCAGATAGCTTAAAATATACTTGATATCATTTTGGCAACAATGGACAGAAAGATTTCAGATAGCTAAAGATACACTTGATAACATTTTGGCAACAATGGACAGAAAGATTTCAGATAGCTGAAAATACACTTGATATCATTTTGGCAACAAAGGACAGAAAGATTTTAGATAGCTGAAAATACACTTGATATCATTTTGGCAACAATGGAGAGAAACATTTCAGATAGCTGAAAATACACTTGAAATCATTTTGCCACGAAAAGAAAGAAAGATTTCAGATAGCAGTAAATACACTTGATATCATTTTGGCAACAAGGGACAGAAAGATTTCAGATAGCTGAAAATATATTTAATATCATTTTGGCAACAAAGGACAGAAAGACTACAGATAGCTGAAAATATTCTTCATATCATTTTGGCAACAAAGGACAGAAAGATTTTAGATAGCTTAAAATATACTTGATATCATTTTAGCAACAAAGGAGAGAAATATTTCAGATATCTGAAAATACACTTGATATCATTTTGGCAAGGAATGATAGAAAGATTTCAGAGAGCTGAAAATACACTTGATATCATTTTGGCAACAATGGACAGAAAGATTTCAGATAGCTGAAAATATACTTGATATCATTTTGTCAACAATGGACAGAAAGATTTCCAATAGCTGATAATATACTTGATATCATTTTGGCAACAATGGACAGAAAGATTTCAGATAGCTGAAAATATACTTGATATCATTTTGGCAACAATGGACAGAAAGATTTCCAATAGCTGATAATATACTTGATATCATTTTGGCAACAATGGACAGAAAGATTTCAGATAGCTGAAAATATACTTGATATCATTTTGGCAACAATGGACAGAAAGATTTCAGATAGCTGATAATATACTTGATATCATTTTGGCAACAATGGACAGAAAGATTTCCAATAGCTGAAAATATACTTGATATTTATTTTGGCAACAATGGACAGAAAGATTTCCAATAGCTGATAATATACTTGATATTCATTTTGGCAACAAAGGACAGAAAGATTTCCAATAGCTGATAATATACTTGATATTCATTTTGGCAACAAAGGACAGAAAGATTTCCAATAGCTGAAAATATACTTGATATCATTTTGGCAACAATGGACAGAAAGATTTCCAATAGCTGAAAATATACTTGATATCATTTTGGCAACAATGGACAGAAAGATTTCCAATAGCTGAAAATATACTTTATATTCATTTTGGCAACAATGGACAGAAAGATTTCCAATAGCTGATAATATACTTGATATTCATTTTGGCAACAAAGGACAGAAAGATTTCCAATAGCTGATAATATACTTGATATTCATTTTGGCAACAATGGACAGAAAGATTTCCAATAGCTGATAATATACTTGATATCATTTTGGCAACAACGGACAGAAAGATTTCAGATAGCTGAAAATATACTTGATATTCATTTTGGCAACAAAGGACAGAAAGATTTCCAATAGCTGATAATATACTTGATATTCATTTTGGCAACAATGGACAGAAAGATTTCCAATATCTGAAAATATACTTGATATCATTTTGGCAACAAAGGACAGAAAGATTTCCAATAGCTGAAAATATACTTGATATTCATTTTGGCAACAAAGGACAGAAAGATTTCAGATAGCTGATAATATACTTGATATTCATTTTGGCAACAATGGACAGAAAGATTTCCAGTAGCTGATAATATACTTGATATTCATTTTGGCAACAAAGGACAGAAAGATTTCCAATATCTGAAAATATACTTGATATTCATTTTGGCAACAAAGGACAGAAAGCTTTCAGATAGCTGAAAATATACTTGATATCATTTTGGCAACAAAGGACAGAAAGATTTCCAATAGCTGATATTATACTTGATATCATTTTGGCAACAAAGGACAGAAAGCTTTCAGATAGCTGAAAATATACTTGATATCATTTTGGCAACAATGGACAGAAAGATTTCCAATAGCTGATAATATACTTGATATTCATTTTGGCAACAAAGGACAGAAAGATTTCCAATAGCTGATAATATACTTGATATCATTTTGGCAACAACGGACAGAAAGATTTCAGATAGCTGAAAATATACTTGATATCATTTTGGCAACAAAGGACAGAAAGATTTCCAATAGCTGATAATATACTTGATATTCATTTTGGCAACAATGGACAGAAAGATTTCCAATAGCTGATAATATACTTGATATTCATTTTGGCAACAAAGGACAGAAAGATTTCCAATATCTGAAAATATACTTGATATTCATTTTGGCAACAAAGGACAGAAAGCTTTCAGATAGCTGAAAATATACTTGATATCATTTTGGCAACAATGGACAGAAAGATTTCCAATAGCTGATAATATACTTGATATTCATTTTGGCAACAAAGGACAGAAAGATTTCCAATAGCTGATAATATACTTGATATCATTTTGGCAACAACGGACAGAAAGATTTCAGATAGCTGAAAATATACTTGATATCATTTTGGCAACAAAGGACAGAAAGATTTCCAATAGCTGATAATATACTTGATATTCATTTTGGCAACAAAGGACAGAAAGATTTCCAATAGCTGAAAATATACTTGATATCATTTTGGCAACAATGGACAAAAAGATTTCCAATAGCTGATAATATACTTGATATCATTTTGGCAACAATGGACAGAAAGATTTCCAATAGCTGATATTATACTTGATATCATTTTGGCAACAAAGGACAGAAAGATTTCCAATAGCTGAAAATATACTTGATATTTATTTTGGCAACAATGGACAGAAAGATTTCCAATAGCTGATAATATACTTGATATTCATTTTGGCAACAAAGGACAGAAAGATTTCCAATAGCTGAAAATATACTTGATATTTATTTTGGCAACAATGGACAGAAAGATTTCCAATAGCTGATAATATACTTGATATTCATTTTGGCAACAAAGGACAGAAAGATTTCCAATAGCTGAAAATATACTTGATATTTATTTTGGCAACAATGGACAGAAAGATTTCCAATAGCTGATAATATACTTGATATTCATTTTGGCAACAAAGGACAGAAAGATTTCAGATAGCTGATAATATACTTGATATTCATTTTGGCAACAATGGACAGAAAGATTTCCAATAGCTGATAATATACTTTATATCATTTTGGCAACAAAGGACAGAAAGATTTCCAATAGCTGATAATATACTTGATATTTATTTTGGCAACAATGGACAGAAAGATTTCCAATAGCTGATAATATACTTGATATTCATTTTGGCAACAAAGGACAGAAAGATTTCCAATAGCTGAAAATATACTTGATATTTATTTTGGCAACAATGGACAGAAAGATTTCCAATAGCTGATAATATACTTGATATTCATTTTGGCAACAAAGGACAGAAAGATTTCCAATAGCTGAAAATATACTTGATATTTATTTTGGCAACAATGGACAGAAAGATTTCCAATAGCTGATAATATACTTGATATTCATTTTGGCAACAAAGGACAGAAAGATTTCCAATAGCTGAAAATATACTTGATATTTATTTTGGCAACAATGGACAGAAAGATTTCCAATAGCTGATAATATACTTGATATTCATTTTGGCAACAATGGACAGAAAGATTTCCAATAGCTGATAATATACTTGATATTCATTTTGGCAACAAAGGACAGAAAGATTTCAGATAGCTGATAATATACTTGATATTCATTTTGGCAACAATGGACAGAAAGATTTCCAATAGCTGATAATATACTTTATATCATTTTGGCAACAAAGGACAGAAAGATTTCCAATAGCTGATAATATACTTGATATTCATTTTGGCAACAATGGACAGAAAGATTTCCAATAGCTGATAATATACTTTATATCATTTTGGCAACAAAGGACAGAAAGATTTCCAATAGCTGATAATATACTTGATATTCATTTTGGCAACAATGGACAGAAAGATTTCCAATAGCTGAAAATATACTTGATATTCATTTTGGCAACAAAGGACAGAAAGATTTCCAATAGCTGATAATATACTTGATATCATTTTGGCAACAATGGACAGAAAGATTTCCAATAGCTGAAAATATACTTGATATTCATTTTGGCAACAAAGGACAGAAAGATTTCAGATAGCTGAAAATATACTTGATATTCATTTTGGCAACAATGGACAGAAAGATTTCCAATAGCTGATAATATACTTGATATTCATTTTGGCAACAAAGGACAGAAAGATTTCCAATAGCTGATAATATACTTGATATTCATTTTGGCAACAATGGACAGAAAGATTTCCAATAGCTGAAAATATACTTGATATTCATTTTGGCAACAATGGACAGAAAGATTTCCAATAGCTGAAAATATACTTGATATCATTTTGGCAACAATGGACAGAAAGATTTCCAATAGCTGATAATATACTTGATATCCTTTTGGCAACAATGGACAGAAAGATTTCCAATAGCTGAAAATATACTTGATATTCATTTTGGCAACAAAGGACAGAAAGATTTCCAATAGCTGATAATATACTTGATATTCATTTTGGCAACAAAGGACAGAAAGATTTCCAATAGCTGATAATATACTTGATATTCATTTTGGCAACAATGGACAGAAAGATTTCCAATAGCTGATAATATACTTGATATTCATTTTGGCAACAAAGGACAGAAAGATTTCCAATAGCTGATAATATACTTGATATTCATTTTGGCAACAATGGACAGAAAGATTTCCAATAGCTGATAATATACTTGATATTCATTTTGGCAACAAAGGACAGAAAGATTTCCAATAGCTGATAATATACTTGATATCATTTTGGCAACAATGGACAGAAAGATTTCCAATAGCTGAAAATATACTTGATATTCATTTTGGCAACAATGGACAGAAAGATTTCCAATAGCTGATAATATACTTGATATTCATTTTGGCAACAATGGACAGAAAGATTTCCAATAGCTGATAATATACTTGATATTCATTTTGGCAACAAAGGACAGAAAGATTTCCAATAGCTGATAATATACTTGATATTCATTTTGGCAACAAAGGACAGAAAGATTTCCAATAGCTGATAATATACTTGATATCATTTTGGCAACAATGGACAGAAAGATTTCCAATAGCTGAAAATATACTTGATATTCATTTTGGCAACAATGGACAGAAAGATTTCCAATAGCTGAAAATATACTTGATATTCATTTTGGCAACAATGGACAGAAAGATTTCCAATAGCTGATAATATACTTGATATTCATTTTGGCAACAAAGGACAGAAAGATTTCCAATAGCTGATAATATACTTGATATCATTTTGGCAACAATGGACAGAAAGATTTCCAATAGCTGAAAATATACTTGATATTCATTTTGGCAACAAAGGACAGAAAGATTTCCAATAGCTGATAATATACTTGATATCATTTTGGCAACAATGGACAGAAAGATTTCAGATAGCTGATAATATACTTGATATTCATTTTGGCAACAAAGGACAGAAAGATTTCCAATAGCTGATAATATACTTGATATTCATTTTGGCAACAAAGGACAGAAAGATTTCCAATAGCTGAAAATATACTTGATATTCATTTTGGCAACAATGGACAGAAAGATTTCCAATAGCTGATAATATACTTGATATTCATTTTGGCAACAAAGGACAGAAAGATTTCCAATAGCTGAAAATATACTTGATATTCATTTTGGCAACAAAGGACAGAAAGATTTCCAATAGCTGAAAATATACTTGATATTCATTTTGGCAACAATGGACAGAAAGATTTCCAATAGCTGATAATATACTTGATATTCATTTTGGCAACAAAGGACAGAAAGATTTCCAATAGCTGAAAATATACTTGATATTCATTTTGGCAACAATGGACAGAAAGATTTCCAATAGCTGAAAATATACTTGATATTCATTTTGGCAACAATGGACAGAAAGATTTCCAATAGCTGATAATATACTTGATATTCATTTTGGCAACAAAGGACAGAAAGATTTCCAATAGCTGATAATATACTTGATATCATTTTGGCAACAATGGACAGAAAGATTTCCAATAGCTGAAAATATACTTGATATTCATTTTGGCAACAAAGGACAGAAAGATTTCCAATAGCTGATAATATACTTGATATTCATTTTGGCAACAAAGGACAGAAAGATTTCCAATAGCTGATAATATACTTGATATCATTTTGGCAACAATGGACAGAAAGATTTCCAATAGCTGATAATATACTTGATATTCATTTTGGCAACAAAGGACAGAAAGATTTCAGATAGCTGATAATATACTTGATATTCATTTTGGCAACAAAGGACAGAAAGATTTCCAATAGCTGATAATATACTTGATATTCATTTTGGCAACAATGGACAGAAAGATTTCCAATAGCTGAAAATATACTTGATATTCATTTTGGCAACAATGGACAGAAAGATTTCCAATAGCTGATAATATACTTGATATTCATTTTGGCAACAAAGGACAGAAAGATTTCCAATAGCTGATAATATACTTGATATTCATTTTGGCAACAAAGGACAGAAAGATTTCCAATAGCTGATAATATACTTGATATTCATTTTGGCAACAAAGGACAGAAAGATTTCAGATAGCTGATAATATACTTGATATTCATTTTGGCAACAAAGGACAGAAAGATTTCCAATAGCTGATAATTTACTTGATATTCATTTTGGCAACAAAGGACAGAAAGATTTCAGATAGCTGATAATATACTTGATATTCATTTTGGCAACAATGGACAGAAAGATTTCCAATAGCTGATAATATACTTGATATTCATTTTGGCAACAAAGGACAGAAAGATTTCCAATAGCTGATAATATACTTGATATTCATTTTGGCAACAAAGGACAGAAAGATTTCAGATAGCTGATAATATACTTGATATTCATTTTGGCAACAAAGGACAGAAAGATTTCCAATAGCTGATAATATACTTGATATTCATTTTGGCAACAAAGGACAGAAAGATTTCCAATAGCTGATAATATACTTGATATTCATTTTGGCAACAAAGGACAGAAAGATTTCAGATAGCTGATAATATACTTGATATTCATTTTGGCAACAAAGGACAGAAAGATTTCAGATAGCTGAAAATATACTTGATATTCATTTTGGCAACAATGGACAGAAAGATTTCCAATAGCTGATAATATACTTGATATTCATTTTGGCAACAAAGGACAGAAAGATTTCCAATAGCTGATAATATACTTGATATTCATTTTGGCAACAAAGGACAGAAAGATTTCCAATAGCTGATAATATACTTGATATTCATTTTGGCAACAAAGGACAGAAAGATTTCAGATAGCTGATAATATACTTGATATTCATTTTGGCAACAAAGGACAGAAAGATTTCAGATAGCTGAAAATATACTTGATATTCATTTTGGCAACAATGGACAGAAAGATTTCCAATAGCTGATAATATACTTGATATTCATTTTGGCAACAAAGGACAGAAAGATTTCCAATAGCTGATAATATACTTGATATTCATTTTGGCAACAAAGGACAGAAAGATTTCCAATAGCTGATAATATACTTGATATTCATTTTGGCAACAAAGGACAGAAAGATTTCCAATAGCTGATAATATACTTGATATTCATTTTGGCAACAAAGGACAGAAAGATTTCAGATAGCTGATAATATACTTGATATTCATTTTGGCAACAAAGGACAGAAAGATTTCAGATAGCTGAAAATATACTTGATATTCATTTTGGCAACAATGGACAGAAAGATTTCCAATAGCTGATAATATACTTGATATTCATTTTGGCAACAAAGGACAGAAAGATTTCCAATAGCTGATAATATACTTGATATTCATTTTGGCAACAATGGACAGAAAGATTTCCAATAGCTGATAATATACTTGATATTCATTTTGGCAACAAAGGACAGAAAGATTTCAGATAGCTGAAAATATACTTGATATTCATTTTGGCAACAAAGGACAGAAAGATTTCCAATAGCTGATAATATACTTGATATTCATTTTGGCAACAATGGACAGAAAGATTTCCAATAGCTGATAATATACTTGATATTCATTTTGGCAACAAAGGACAGAAAGATTTCCAATAGCTGATAATATACTTGATATTCATTTTGGCAACAAAGGACAGAAAGATTTCCAATAGCTGATAATATACTTGATATTCATTTTGGCAACAAAGGACAGAAAGATTTCCAATAGCTGATAATATACTTGATATTCATTTTGGCAACAATGGACAGAAAGATTTCCAATAGCTGATAATATACTTGATATTCATTTTGGCAACAAAGGACAGAAAGATTTCCAATAGCTGATAATATACTTGATATTCATTTTGGCAACAAAGGACAGAAAGATTTCCAATAGCTGATAATATACTTGATATTCATTTTGGCAACAATGGACAGAAAGATTTCCAATAGCTGATAATATACTTGATATTCATTTTGGCAACAATGGACAGAAAGATTTCCAATAGCTGATAATATACTTGATATTCATTTTGGCAACAAAGGACAGAAAGATTTCAGATAGCTGAAAATATACTTGATATTCATTTTGGCAACAATGGACAGAAAGATTTCCAATAGCTGATAATATACTTGATATTCATTTTGGCAACAATGGACAGAAAGATTTCCAATAGCTGATAATATACTTGATATTCATTTTGGCAACAAAGGACAGAAAGATTTCCAATAGCTGATAATATACTTGATATTCATTTTGGCAACAATGGACAGAAAGATTTCCAATAGCTGATAATATACTTGATATTCATTTTGGCAACAAAGGACAGAAAGATTTCCAATAGCTGATAATATACTTGATATTCATTTTGGCAACAAAGGACAGAAAGATTTCCAATAGCTGATAATATACTTGATATTCATTTTGGCAACAATGGACAGAAAGATTTCCAATAGCTGATAATATACTTGATATTCATTTTGGCAACAAAGGACAGAAAGATTTCCAATAGCTGATAATATACTTGATATTCATTTTGGCAACAATGGACAGAAAGATTTCCAATAGCTGATAATATACTTGATATTCATTTTGGCAACAAAGGACAGAAAGATTTCCAATAGCTGATAATATACTTGATATTCATTTTGGCAACAAAGGACAGAAAGATTTCCAATAGCTGATAATATACTTGATATTCATTTTGGCAACAAAGGACAGAAAGATTTCCAATAGCTGATAATATACTTGATATTCATTTTGGCAACAAAGGACAGAAAGATTTCCAATAGCTGATAATATACTTGATATTCATTTTGGCAACAAAGGACAGAAAGATTTCAGATAGCTGATAATATACTTGATATTCAATTGGCAACAAAGGACAGAAAGATTTCAGATAGCTGAAAATATACTTGATATTCATTTTGGCAACAATGGACAGAAAGATTTCCAATAGCTGATAATATACTTGATATTCATTTTGGCAACAAAGGACAGAAAGATTTCCAATAGCTGATAATATACTTGATATTCATTTTGGCAACAATGGACAGAAAGATTTCCAATAGCTGATAATATACTTGATATTCATTTTGGCAACAATGGACAGAAAGATTTCCAATAGCTGATAATATACTTGATATTCATTTTGGCAACAAAGGACAGAAAGATTTCCAATAGCTGATAATATACTTGATATTTATTTTGGCAACAATGGACAGAAAGATTTCCAATAGCTGATAATATACTTGATATTCATTTTGGCAACAAAGGACAGAAAGATTTCCAATAGCTGATAATATACTTGATATTCATTTTGGCAACAAAGGACAGAAAGATTTCCAATAGCTGATAATATACTTGATATTCATTTTGGCAACAATGGACAGAAAGATTTCAGATAGCTGAAAATATACTTGATATCATTTTGGCAACAAGGGACAGAAAGATTTCTAATAGCTGATAATATACTTGATATTCATTTTGGCAACAAAGGACAGAAAGATTTCAGATAGCTGATAATATACTTGATATTCATTTTGGCAACAAAGGACAGAAAGATTTCAGATAGCTGAAAATATACTTGATATTCATTTTGGCAACAATGGACAGAAAGATTTCCAATAGCTGATAATATACTTGATATTCATTTTGGCAACAAAGGACAGAAAGATTTCCAATAGCTGATAATATACTTGATATTCATTTTGGCAACAATGGACAGAAAGATTTCCAATAGCTGATAATATACTTGATATTCATTTTGGCAACAAAGGACAGAAAGATTTCAGATAGCTGAAAATATACTTGATATTCATTTTGGCAACAATGGACAGAAAGATTTCCAATAGCTGATAATATACTTGATATTCATTTTGGCAACAAAGGACAGAAAGATTTCCAATAGCTGATAATATACTTGATATTCATTTTGGCAACAATGGACAGAAAGATTTCCAATAGCTGATAATATACTTGATATTCATTTTGGCAACAATGGACAGAAAGATTTCCAATAGCTGATAATATACTTGATATTCATTTTGGCAACAAAGGACAGAAAGATTTCCAATAGCTGATAATATACTTGATATTCATTTTGGCAACAATGGACAGAAAGATTTCCAATAGCTGATAATATACTTGATATTCATTTTGGCAACAAAGGACAGAAAGATTTCCAATAGCTGATAATATACTTGATATTCATTTTGGCAACAAAGGACAGAAAGATTTCAGATAGCTGATAATATACTTGATATTCATTTTGGCAACAAAGGACAGAAAGATTTCAGATAGCTGAAAATATACTTGATATTCATTTTGGCAACAATGGACAGAAAGATTTCCAATAGCTGATAATATACTTGATATTCATTTTGGCAACAAAGGACAGAAAGATTTCCAATAGCTGATAATATACTTGATATTCATTTTGGCAACAAAGGACAGAAAGATTTCCAATAGCTGATAATATACTTGATATTCATTTTGGCAACAAAGGACAGAAAGATTTCCAATAGCTGATAATATACTTGATATTCATTTTGGCAACAAAGGACAGAAAGATTTCAGATAGCTGATAATATACTTGATATTCATTTTGGCAACAAAGGACAGAAAGATTTCAGATAGCTGAAAATATACTTGATATTCATTTTGGCAACAATGGACAGAAAGATTTCCAATAGCTGATAATATACTTGATATTCATTTTGGCAACAAAGGACAGAAAGATTTCCAATAGCTGATAATATACTTGATATTCATTTTGGCAACAAAGGACAGAAAGATTTCCAATAGCTGATAATATACTTGATATTCATTTTGGCAACAAAGGACAGAAAGATTTCAGATAGCTGATAATATACTTGATATTCATTTTGGCAACAAAGGACAGAAAGATTTCAGATAGCTGAAAATATACTTGATATTCATTTTGGCAACAATGGACAGAAAGATTTCCAATAGCTGATAATATACTTGATATTCATTTTGGCAACAAAGGACAGAAAGATTTCCAATAGCTGATAATATACTTGATATTCATTTTGGCAACAAAGGACAGAAAGATTTCCAATAGCTGATAATATACTTGATATTCATTTTGGCAACAATGGACAGAAAGATTTCCAATAGCTGATAATATACTTGATATTCATTTTGGCAACAAAGGACAGAAAGATTTCCAATAGCTGATAATATACTTGATATTCATTTTGGCAAAAAGGACAGAAAGATTTCAGATAGCTGATAATATACTTGATATTCATTTTGGCAACAAAGGACAGAAAGATTTCAGATAGCTGAAAATATACTTGATATTCATTTTGGCAACAATGGACAGAAAGATTTCCAATAGCTGATAATATACTTGATATTCATTTTGGCAACAAAGGACAGAAAGATTTCCAATAGCTGATAATATACTTGATATTCATTTTGGCAACAAAGGACAGAAAGATTTCCAATAGCCGATAATATACTTGATATTCATTTTGGCAACAAAGGACAGAAAGATTTCAGATAGCTGATAATATACTTGATATTCATTTTGGCAACAAAGGACAGAAAGATTTCAGATAGCTGAAAATATACTTGATATTCATTTTGGCAACAATGGACAGAAAGATTTCCAATAGCTGATAATATACTTGATATTCATTTTGGCAACAAAGGACAGAAAGATTTCCAATAGCTGATAATATACTTGATATTCATTTTGGCAACAATGGACAGAAAGATTTCCAATAGCTGATAATATACTTGATATTCATTTTGGCAACAATGGACAGAAAGATTTCCCAATAGCTGATAATATACTTGATATTCATTTTGGCAACAAAGGACAGAAAGATTTCAGATAGCTGATAATATACTTGATATTCATTTTGGCAACAAAGGACAGAAAGATTTCAGATAGCTGAAATATACTTGATATTCATTTGGCAACAAAGGACAAAAGATTTTCCAATAGCTGATAATATACTTGATATTCATTTTGGCAACAATGGACAGAAAGATTTCCAATAGCTGATAATATACTTGATATTCATTTTGGCAACAATGGACAGAAAGATTTTCCAATAGCTGATAATATACTTGATATTCATTTTGGCAACAAAGGACAGAAAGATTTCCAATAGCTGATAATATACTTGATATTCATTTTGGCAACAAAGGACAGAAAGATTTCCAGATAGCTGATAATATACTTGATATTCATTTTGGCAACAATGGACAGAAAGATTTCAGATAGCTGAAAATATACTTGATATTCATTTTGGCAACAATGGACAGAAAGATTTCCAATAGCTGATAATATACTTGATATTCATTTTGGCAACAAAGGACAGAAAGATTTCCAATAGCTGATAATATACTTGATATTCATTTTGGCAACAAAGGACAGAAAGATTTCCAATAGCTGATAATATACTTGATATTCATTTTGGCAACAAAGGACAGAAAGATTTCCAATAGCTGATAATATACTTGATATTCATTTTGGCAACAATGGACAGAAAGATTCAGATAGCTGATAATATACTTGATATTCATTTTGGCAACAAAGGACAGAAAGATTTCCAATAGCTGATAATATACTTGATATTCATTTTGGCAACAATGGACAGAAAGATTTCCAATAGCTGATAATATACTTGATATTCATTTTGGCAACAATGGACAGAAAGATTTCCAATAGCTGATAATATACTTGATATTCATTTTGGCAACAAAGGACAGAAAGATTTCCAATAGCTGATAATATACTTGATATTCATTTTGGCAACAAAGGACAGAAAGATTTCCAATAGCTGATAATATACTTGATATTCATTTTGGCAACAAAGGACAGAAAGATTTCAGATAGCTGAATAATATACTTGATATTCATTTTGGCAACAATGGACAGAAAGATTTCCAATAGCTGATAATATACTTGATATTCATTTTTGGCAAACAAAGGACAGAAAGATTTCCAATAGCTGATAATATACTTGATATTCATTTTTGGCAACAAAGGACAGAAAGATTTTCCAATAGCTGATA
>OZ010614.1:27541088-27586088 GCA_963932145.1 Acanthosepion lycidas
TGATATTCATTTTGGCAACAAAGGACAGAAAGATTTCCAATAGCTGATAATATACTTGATATTCATTTTGGCAACAAAGGACAGAAAGATTTCCAATAGCTGATAATATACTTGATATTCATTTTGGCAACAAAGGACAGAAAGATTTCCAATAGCTGATAATATACTTGATATTCATTTTGGCAACAAAGGACAGAAAGATTTCCAATAGCTGATAATATACTTGATATTCATTTTGGCAACAAAGGACAGAAAGATTTCCAATAGCTGATAATATACTTGATATTCATTTTGGCAACAAAGGACAGAAAGATTTCCAATAGCTGATAATATACTTGATATTCATTTTGGCAACAAAGGACAGAAAGATTTCCAATAGCTGATAATATACTTGATATTCATTTTGGCAACAATGGACAGAAAGATTTCCAATAGCTGATAATATACTTGATATTCATTTTGGCAACAAAGGACAGAAAGATTTCCAATAGCTGATAATATACTTGATATTCATTTTGGCAACAAAGGACAGAAAGATTTCCAATAGCTGATAATATACTTGATATTCATTTTGGCAACAAAGGACAGAAAGATTTCCAATAGCTGATAATATACTTGATATTCATTTTGGCAACAAAGGACAGAAAGATTTCCAATAGCTGATAATATACTTGATATTCATTTTGGCAACAAAGGACAGAAAGATTTCCAATAGCTGATAATATACTTGATATTCATTTTGGCAACAATGGACAGAAAGATTTCCAATAGCTGATAATATACTTGATATTCATTTTGGCAACAAAGGACAGAAAGATTTCCAATAGCTGATAATATACTTGATATTCATTTTGGCAACAAAGGACAGAAAGATTTCCAATAGCTGATAATATACTTGATATTCATTTTGGCAACAAAGGACAGAAAGATTTCCAATAGCTGATAATATACTTGATATTCATTTTGGCAACAAAGGACAGAAAGATTTCCAATAACTGATAATATACTTGATATTCATTTTGGCAACAATGGACAGAAAGATTTCCAATAACTGATAATATACTTGATATTCATTTTGGCAACAAAGGACAGAAAGATTTCCAATAACTGATAATATACTTGATATTCATTTTGGCAACAAAGGACAGAAAGATTTCCAATAGCTGATAATATACTTGATATTCATTTTGGCAACAAAGGACAGAAAGATTTCCAATAGCTGATAATATACTTGATATTCATTTTGGCAACAAAGGACAGAAAGATTTCCAATAGCTGATAATATACTTGATATTCATTTTGGCAACAATGGACAGAAAGATTTCCAATAGCTGATAATATACTTGATATTCATTTTGGCAACAATGGACAGAAAGATTTCCAATAGCTGATAATATACTTGATATTCATTTTGGCAACAATGGACAGAAAGATTTCCAATAGCTGATAATATACTTGATATTCATTTTGGCAACAAAGGACAGAAAGATTTCCAATAGCTGATAATATACTTGATATTCATTTTGGCAACAAAGGACAGAAAGATTTCCAATAACTGATAATATACTTGATATTCATTTTGGCAACAATGGACAGAAAGATTTCCAATAGCTGATAATATACTTGATATTCATTTTGGCAACAAAGGACAGAAAGATTTCCAATAGCTGATAATATACTTGATATTCATTTTGGCAACAAAGGACAGAAAGATTTCCAATAACTGATAATATACTTGATATTCATTTTGGCAACAATGGACAGAAAGATTTCCAATAGCTGATAATATACTTGATATTCATTTTGGCAACAATGGACAGAAAGATTTCCAATAGCTGATAATATACTTGATATTCATTTTGGCAACAAAGGACAGAAAGATTTCCAATAGCTGATAATATACTTGATATTCATTTTGGCAACAAAGGACAGAAAGATTTCCAATAACTGATAATATACTTGATATTCATTTTGGCAACAATGGACAGAAAGATTTCCAATAGCTGATAATATACTTGATATTCATTTTGGCAACAAAGGACAGAAAGATTTCCAATAACTGATAATATACTTGATATTCATTTTGGCAACAATGGACAGAAAGATTTCCAATAGCTGATAATATACTTGATATTCATTTTGGCAACAATGGACAGAAAGATTTCCAATAACTGATAATATACTTGATATTCATTTTGGCAACAATGGACAGAAAGATTTCCAATAACTGATAATATACTTGATATTCATTTTGGCAACAATGGACAGAAAGATTTCCAATAGCTGATAATATACTTGATATTCATTTTGGCAACAATGGACAGAAAGATTTCCAATAGCTGAAAATATACTTGATATTCATTTTGGCAACAAAGGACAGAAAGATTTCCAATAGCTGATAATATACTTGATATTCATTTTGGCAACAAAGGACAGAAAGATTTCCAATAGCTGATAATATACTTGATATTCATTTTGGCAACAAAGGACAGAAAGATTTCCAATAGCTGATAATATACTTGATATTCATTTTGGCAACAAAGGACAGAAAGATTTCCAATAACTGATAATATACTTGATATTCATTTTGGCAACAATGGACAGAAAGATTTCCAATAGCTGATAATATACTTGATATTCATTTTGGCAACAATGGACAGAAAGATTTCCAATAGCTGATAATATACTTGATATTCATTTTGGCAACAATGGACAGAAAGATTTCCAATAGCTGAAAATATACTTGATATTCATTTTGGCAACAAAGGACAGAAAGATTTCCAATAGCTGATAATATACTTGATATTCATTTTGGCAACAAAGGACAGAAAGATTTCCAATAGCTGATAATATACTTGATATTCATTTTGGCAACAAAGGACAGAAAGATTTCCAATAACTGATAATATACTTGATATTCATTTTGGCAACAATGGACAGAAAGATTTCCAATAGCTGATAATATACTTGATATTCATTTTGGCAACAAAGGACAGAAAGATTTCCAATAGCTGATAATATACTTGATATTCATTTTGGCAACAAAGGACAGAAAGATTTCCAATAACTGATAATATACTTGATATTCATTTTGGCAACAATGGACAGAAAGATTTCCAATAGCTGAAAATATACTTGATATTCATTTTGGCAACAAAGGACAGAAAGATTTCCAATAGCTGATAATATACTTGATATTCATTTTGGCAACAAAGGACAGAAAGATTTCCAATAGCTGATAATATACTTGATATTCATTTTGGCAACAAAGGACAGAAAGATTTCCAATAGCTGATAATATACTTGATATTCATTTTGGCAACAAAGGACAGAAAGATTTCCAATAGCTGATAATATACTTGATATTCATTTTGGCAACAAAGGACAGAAAGATTTCCAATAACTGATAATATACTTGATATTCATTTTGGCAACAAAGGACAGAAAGATTTCCAATAGCTGAAAATATACTTGATATTCATTTTGGCAACAAAGGACAGAAAGATTTCCAATAACTGATAATATACTTGATATTCATTTTGGCAACAATGGACAGAAAGATTTCCAATAGCTGATAATATACTTGATATTCATTTTGGCAACAAAGGACAGAAAGATTTCCAATAGCTGATAATATACTTGATATTCATTTTGGCAACAAAGGACAGAAAGATTTCCAATAACTGATAATATACTTGATATTCATTTTGGCAACAATGGACAGAAAGATTTCCAATAGCTGAAAATATACTTGATATTCATTTTGGCAACAAAGGACAGAAAGATTTCCAATAGCTGATAATATACTTGATATTCATTTTGGCAACAAAGGACAGAAAGATTTCCAATAGCTGATAATATACTTGATATTCATTTTGGCAACAAAGGACAGAAAGATTTCCAATAGCTGATAATATACTTGATATTCATTTTGGCAACAAAGGACAGAAAGATTTCCAATAGCTGATAATATACTTGATATTCATTTTGGCAACAAAGGACAGAAAGATTTCCAATAACTGATAATATACTTGATATTCATTTTGGCAACAATGGACAGAAAGATTTCCAATAGCTGATAATATACTTGATATTCATTTTGGCAACAAAGGACAGAAAGATTTCCAATAGCTGATAATATACTTGATATTCATTTTGGCAACAAAGGACAGAAAGATTTCCAATAACTGATAATATACTTGATATTCATTTTGGCAACAATGGACAGAAAGATTTCCAATAGCTGAAAATATACTTGATATTCATTTTGGGAACAAAGGACAGAAAGATTTCCAATAGCTGATAATATACTTGATATTCATTTTGGCAACAAAGGACAGAAAGATTTCCAATAGCTGATAATATACTTGATATTCATTTTGGCAACAATGGACAGAAAGATTTCCAATAGCTGATAATATACTTGATATTCATTTTGGCAACAATGGACAGAAAGATTTCCAATAACTGATAATATACTTGATATTCATTTTGGCAACAATGGACAGAAAGATTTCCAATAGCTGATAATATACTTGATATTCATTTTGGCAACAATGGACAGAAAGATTTCCAATAGCTGAAAATATACTTGATATTCATTTTGGCAACAAAGGACAGAAAGATTTCCAATAGCTGATAATATACTTGATATTCATTTTGGCAACAAAGGACAGAAAGATTTCCAATAGCTGATAATATACTTGATATTCATTTTGGCAACAAAGGACAGAAAGATTTCCAATAGCTGATAATATACTTGATATTCATTTTGGCAACAAAGGACAGAAAGATTTCCAATAGCTGATAATATACTTGATATTCATTTTGGCAACAAAGGACAGAAAGATTTCCAATAGCTGATAATATACTTGATATTCATTTTGGCAACAAAGGACAGAAAGATTTCCAATAGCTGATAATATACTTGATATTCATTTTGGCAACAAAGGACAGAAAGATTTCCAATAACTGATAATATACTTGATATTCATTTTGGCAACAATGGACAGAAAGATTTCCAATAACTGATAATATACTTGATATTCATTTTGGCAACAATGGACAGAAAGATTTCCAATAGCTGATAATATACTTGATATTCATTTTGGCAACAAAGGACAGAAAGATTTCCAATAGCTGATAATATACTTGATATTCATTTTGGCAACAATGGACAGAAAGATTTCCAATAACTGATAATATACTTGATATTCATTTTGGCAACAAAGGACAGAAAGATTTCCAATTGCTGATAATATACTTGATATTCATTTTGGCAACAATGGACAGAAAGATTTCCAATAACTGATAATATACTTGATATTCATTTTGGCAACAATGGACAGAAAGATTTCCAATAGCTGATAATATACTTGATATTCATTTTGGCAACAAAGGACAGAAAGATTTCCAATAGCTGATAATATACTTGATATTCATTTTGGCAACAATGGACAGAAAGATTTCCAATAACTGATAATATACTTGATATTCATTTTGGCAAAAAAGGACAGAAAGATTTCCAATAGCTGAAAATATACTTGATATTCATTTTGGCAACAAAGGACAGAAAGATTTCCAATAACTGATAATATACTTGATATTCATTTTGGCAACAATGGACAGAAAGATTTCCAATAGCTGATAATATACTTGATATTCATTTTGGCAACAAAGGACAGAAAGATTTCAGATAGCTGATAATATACTTGATATCATTTTGGCAACAATGGACAGAAAGATTTCCAATAGCTGATAATATACTTGATATCATTTTGGCAACAATGGACAGAAAGATTTCAGATAGCTGAAAATATACTTGATATCATTTTGGCAACAATGGACAGAAAGATTTCCAATAGCTGATAATATACTTGATATTCATTTTGGCAACAAAGGACAGAAAGATTTCCAATAGCTGATAATATACTTGATATTCATTTTGGCAACAATGGACAGAAAGATTTCCAATAACTGATAATATACTTGATATTCATTTTGGCAACAATGGACAGAAAGATTTCCAATAACTGATAATATACTTGATATTCATTTTGGCAACAATGGACAGAAAGATTTCCAATAGCTGATAATATACTTGATATTCATTTTGGCAACAAAGGACAGAAAGATTTCCAATAGCTGATAATATACTTGATATTCATTTTGGCAACAATGGACAGAAAGATTTCCAATAGCTGATAATATACTTGATATTCATTTTGGCAACAAAGGACAGAAAGATTTCCAATAGCTGAAAATATACTTGATATTCATTTTGGCAACAAAGGACAGAAAGATTTCCAATAGCTGATAATATACTTGATATTCATTTTGGCAACAAAGGACAGAAAGATTTCCAATAGCTGATAATATACTTGATATTCATTTTGGCAACAAAGGACAGAAAGATTTCCAATAGCTGATAATATACTTGATATTCATTTTGGCAACAAAGGACAGAAAGATTTCCAATAGCTGATAATATACTTGATATTCATTTTGGCAACAAAGGACAGAAAGATTTCCAATAGCTGATAATATACTTGATATTCATTTTGGCAACAAAGGACAGAAAGATTTCCAATAACTGATAATATACTTGATATTCATTTTGGCAACAAAGGACAGAAAGATTTCCAATAGCTGATAATATACTTGATATTCATTTTGGCAACAATGGACAGAAAGATTTCCAATAACTGATAATATACTTGATATTCATTTTGGCAACAAAGGACAGAAAGATTTCCAATAGCTGAAAATATACTTGATATTCATTTTGGCAACAAAGGACAGAAAGATTTCCAATAACTGATAATATACTTGATATTCATTTTGGCAACAATGGACAGAAAGATTTCCAATAGCTGATAATATACTTGATATTCATTTTGGCAACAAAGGACAGAAAGATTTCAGATAGCTGATAATATACTTGATATTCATTTTGGCAACAAAGGACAGAAAGATTTCAGATAGCTGAAAATATACTTGATATCATTTTGGCAACAATGGACAGAAAGATTTCCAATAGCTGATAATATACTTGATATCATTTTGGCAACAATGGACAGAAAGATTTCAGATAGCTGAAAATATACTTGATATCATTTTGGCAACAATGGACAGAAAGATTTCCAATAGCTGATAATATACTTGATATCATTTTGGCAACAATGGACAGAAAGATTTCAGATAGCTGAAAATATACTTGATATCATTTTGGCAACAAGGGACAGAAAGATTTCTAATAGCTGATAATATACTTGATATCATTTTGGCAACAAAGGACAGAAAGATTTCAGATAGCTGAAAATATACTTGATATCATTTTGGCAACAAAGGACAGAAAGATTTCCAATAGCTGATAATATACTTGATATCATTTTGGCAACAATGGACAGAAAGATTTCCAATAGCTGATGATATACTTGATATTCATTTTGGCAACAAAGGACAGAAAGATTTCCAATAGCTGATAATATACTTGATATTCATTTTGGCAACAATGGACAGAAAGATTTCAGATAGCTGAAAATATACTTGATATCATTTTGTCAACAATGGACAGAAAGATTTCCAATAGCTGATAATATACTTGATATCATTTTGGCAACAATGGACAGAAAGATTTCAGATAGCTGAAAATATACTTGATATCATTTTGGCAACAAAGGACAGAAAGATTTCCAATAGCTTAAAATATACTTGATATCATTTTGGCAACAATGGACAGAAAGATTTCCAATAGCTGATAATATACTTGATATTCATTTTGGCAACAATGGACAGAAAGATTTCCAATAGCTGATAATATACTTGATATCAATTTGGCAACAATGGACAGAAAGATTTCCAATAGCTGATAATATACTTGATATTCATTTTGGCAACAAAGGACAGAAAGATTTCCAATAGCTGAAAATATACTTGATATTCATTTTGGCAACAAAGGACAGAAAGATTTCCAATAGCTGATAATATACTTGATATCATTTTGGCAACAATGGACAGAAAGATTTCAGATAGCTGAAAATATACTTGATATCATTTTGGCAACAAAGGACAGAAAGATTTCCAATAGCTGATAATATACTTGATATCATTTTGGCAACAATGGACAGAAAGATTTCCAATAGCTGATAATATACTTGATATTCATTTTGGCAACAATGGACAGAAAGATTTCCAATAGCTGATAATATACTTGATATCATTTTGGCAACAAAGGACAGAAAGATTTCAGATAGCTGAAAATATACTTGATATCAATTTGGCAACAAAGGACAGAAAGATTTCCAATAGCTGATAGTATACTTGATATCATTTTGGCAACAATGGACAGAAAGATTTCCAATAGCTGATAATATACTTGATATTCATTTTGGCAACAAAGGACAGAAAGATTTCCAATAGCTGATAATACACTTGATATCATTTTGGCAACAAAGGACAGAAAGATTTCAGATAGCTGAAAATATACTTGATATCATTTTGTCAACAATGGACAGAAAGATTTCCAATAGCTGATAGTATACTTGATATCATTTTGGCAACAATGGACAGAAAGATTTCCAATAGCTGATAATATACTTGATATTCATTTTGGCAACAAAGGACAGAAAGATTTCCAATAGCTGATAATACACTTGATATCATTTTGGCAACAAAGGACAGAAAGATTACAGGTAGCTGAAAATATACTTCATGTCATTTTGCCAACAAAGGACAGAAAGAGTTAAGATAACTGAAAATATACATGATATCATTTTGGCAACAAAGGACCGAAAGATTTCAGATAGCTGAAAATACACTTGATATCATTTTGGCAACAATGGACAGAAAGATTTCAGATAGCTTAAAATATACTTGATATCATTTTGGCAACAAAGGACAGAAAGATTTCAGATAGCTGAAAATACACTTGATATCATTTGGGCTACAAAGGACAGAAAGATTTCAGATCGCTTAATATATACTTGATATCATTTTGGCAACAAAGGACAGAAAGATTTCAGATAGCTGAAAATACACTTGATAACATTTTGGAAACAATGGACAGAAAGATTACAGATAGCTGAAAATACACTTGATATCATTTTGGCAACAATGGACAGAAAGATTTCAGATAGCTGATAATATACTTGATATCATTTTGGCAACAATGGACAGAAAGTTTTCAGATAGCTGAAAATACACTTGATATCATTTTGGCAACAAAGGACAGAAAGATTTCAGATAGCTGAAAATATACTTGATAACATTTTGGCAACAATGGACAGAAAGATTTCAGATAGCTGAAAATATACTTGATATCATTTTGGCAACAAATGACAGAAAGATTTCAGATAGCTGAAAATATACTTGATATCATTTTGGCAACAAAGGACAGAAAGATTACAGATAGCTGAAAATATACTTCATGTCACTTTGGCAACAAAGGACAGAAAGATTTCAGATAGCTGAAAATACACTTGATATCATTTTGGCAACAAAGAACAGAAAGATTTCAGATAGCTGAAATTACACTTGATATCATTTTGGCGACAAAGGACAGAAAGATTTCAGATAGCTGAAAATACACTTGATATCATTTTGGCAACATTGGACAGAAAGATTACAGATAGCCGACAATATACTTGATATCATTTTGGCAACAAAGAACAGAAAGATTTCAGATAGCTGAAAATATACTTGATATCATTTTGGCAACAAAGGATAGAAAGAGTTCAGATGGCTGAAAATATATTTGATATCATTTTGGCAACAAACCACAGAAAGATTTCAGATAGCTGAAAATATACTTGATAACATTTTGGCAACAATGCACAGAAAGAATTCAGATAGCTGAAAATACACTTGATATCATTTGGGCAACAGTGGACAGAAAGATTTCAGATAGCTGAAAATACACTTGATAACGTTTGGGCCACAAAGGACAGAAAGATTTCAGATCGCTTAATATATACCTGATATCATTTTGGCAACAATGGACAGAAAGATTTCAGATAGCTGATAATATACTTGATATCATTTTGGCGACAATGGACAGAAAGTTTTCAGATAGCTGAAAATACACTTGATATCATTTTGGCAACAAAGGACAGAAAGATTTCAGATTGCTGAAAATATACTTGATATCATTTTGGCAACAATGGACAGAAACTTTTCAGAGAGCTGAAAATACACTTGATATCATTTTGGCAACAATGGACAGAGAGATTTCAGATAGCTGAAAATACACTTGATATCATTTTGGCAACAATGGACAGAAAGATTTCCAATAGCTGATAATATACTTGATATTCATTTTGGCAACAAAGGACAGAAAGATTTCCAATAGCTGATAATATACTTGATATCATTTTGGCAACAATGGACAGAAAGATTTCAGATAGCTGAAAATATACTTGATATTCATTTTGGCAACAATGGACAGAAAGATTTCCAATAGCTGATAATATACTTGATATTCATTTTGGCAACAAAGGACAGAAAGATTTCCAATAGCTGATAATATACTTGATATCATTTTGGCAACAATGGACAGAAAGATTTCCAATAGCTGATAATATACTTGATATTCATTTTGGCAACAAAGGACAGAAAGATTTCCAATAGCTGATAATATACTTGATATCATTTTGGCAACAATGGACAGAAAGATTTCAGATAGCTGAAAATATACTTGATATTCATTTTGGCAACAATGGACAGAAAGATTTCCAATAGCTGATAATATACTTGATATTCATTTTGGCAACAAAGGACAGAAAGATTTCCAATAGCTGATAATATACTTGATATCATTTTGGCAACAATGGACAGAAAGATTTCCAATAGCTGATAATATACTTGATATTCATTTTGGCAACAAAGGACAGAAAGATTTCAGATAGCTGATAATATACTTGATATTCATTTTGGCAACAAAGGACAGAAAGATTTCCAATAGCTGATAATATACTTGATATCATTTTGGCAACAATGGACAGAAAGATTTCCAATAGCTGATAATATACTTGATATTCATTTTGGCAACAAAGGACAGAAAGATTTCCAATAGCTGATAATATACTTGATATTCATTTTGGCAACAAAGGACAGAAAGATTTCCAATAGCTGATAATATACTTGATATTCATTTTGGCAACAAAGGACAGAAAGATTTCCAATAGCTGAAAATATACTTGATATTCATTTTGGCAACAAAGGACAGAAAGATTTCAGATAGCTGATAATATACTTGATATTCATTTTGGCAACAAAGGACAGAAAGATTTCCAATAGCTGAAAATATACTTGATATCATTTTGGCAACAATGGACAGAAAGATTTCCAATAGCTGATAATATACTTGATATTCATTTTGGCAACAAAGGACAGAAAGATTTCCAATAGCTGATAATATACTTGATATTCATTTTGGCAACAAAGGACAGAAAGATTTCCAATAGCTGATAAGATACTTGATATTCATTTTGGCAACAAAGGACAGAAAGATTTCCAATAGCTGATAATATACTTGATATTCATTTTGGCAACAAAGGACAGAAAGATTTCCAATAGCTGATAAGATACTTGATATTCATTTTGGCAACAAAGGACAGAAAGATTTCCAATAGCTGAAAATATACTTGATATCATTTTGGCAACAATGGACAGAAAGATTTCCAATAGCTGATAATATACTTGATATTCATTTTGGCAACAAAGGACAGAAAGATTTCCAATAGCTGATAAGATACTTGATATTCATTTTGGCAACAAAGGACAGAAAGATTTCCAATAGCTGATAAGATACTTGATATTCATTTTGGCAACAAAGGACAGAAAGATTTCCAATAGCTTAAAATATACTTGATATCATTTTGGCAACAATGGACAGAAAGATTTCCAATAGCTGATAATATACTTGATATTCATTTTGGCAACAAAGGACAGAAAGATTTCCAATAGCTGATAATATACTTGATATCATTTTGGCAACAATGGACAGAAAGATTTCCAATAGCTGATAAGATACTTGATATTCATTTTGGCAACAAAGGACAGAAAGATTTCCAATAGCTGAAAATATACTTGATATCATTTTGGCAACAATGGACAGAAAGATTTCCAATAGCTGATAATATACTTGATATTCATTTTGGCAACAATGGACAGAAAGATTTCCAATAGCTGAAAATATACTTGATATCATTTTGGCAACAATGGACAGAAAGATTTCCAATAGCTGATAATATACTTGATATTCATTTTGGCAACAAAGGACAGAAAGATTTCCAATAGCTGAAAATATACTTGATATTCATTTTGGCAACAAAGGACAGAAAGATTTCCAATAGCTGATAATATACTTGATATTCATTTTGGCAACAAAGGACAGAAAGATTTCCAATAGCTGAAAATATACTTGATATCATTTTGGCAACAATGGACAGAAAGATTTCCAATAGCTGATAATATACTTGATATTCATTTTGGCAACAAAGGACAGAAAGATTTCCAATAGCTGATAAGATACTTGATATTCATTTTGGCAACAAAGGACAGAAAGATTTCCAATAGCTGAAAATATACTTGATATCATTTTGGCAACAATGGACAGAAAGATTTCCAATAGCTGATAATATACTTGATATTCATTTTGGCAACAAAGGACAGAAAGATTTCCAATAGCTGAAAATATACTTGATATCATTTTGGCAACAATGGACAGAAAGATTTCCAATAGCTGATAATATACTTGATATTCATTTTGGCAACAAAGGACAGAAAGATTTCCAATAGCTGAAAATATACTTGATATCATTTTGGCAACAATGGACAGAAAGATTTCCAATAGCTGATAATATACTTGATATTCATTTTGGCAACAAAGGACAGAAAGATTTCCAATAGCTGATAAGATACTTGATATTCATTTTGGCAACAAAGGACAGAAAGATTTCCAATACCTGAAAATATACTTGATATCATTTTGGCAACAATGGACAGAAAGATTTCCAATAGCTGATAATATACTTGATATTCATTTTGGCAACAAAGGACAGAAAGATTTCCAATAGCTGAAAATATACTTGATATCATTTTGGCAACAATGGACAGAAAGATTTCCAATAGCTGATAATATACTTGATATTCATTTTGGCAACAAAGGACAGAAAGATTTCCAATAGCTGATAAGATACTTGATATTCATTTTGGCAACAAAGGACAGAAAGATTTCCAATAGCTGAAAATATACTTGATATCATTTTGGCAACAATGGACAGAAAGATTTCCAATAGCTGATAATATACTTGATATTCATTTTGGCAACAAAGGACAGAAAGATTTCCAATAGCTGATAAGATACTTGATATTCATTTTGGCAACAAAGGACAGAAAGATTTCCAATAGCTGAAAATATACTTGATATCATTTTGGCAACAATGGACAGAAAGATTTCCAATAGCTGATAATATACTTGATATTCATTTTGGCAACAAAGGACAGAAAGATTTCCAATAGCTGATAATATACTTGATATCATTTTGGCAACAAAGGACAGAAAGATTTCCAATAGCTGATAATATACTTGATATTCATTTTGGCAACAAAGGACAGAAAGATTTCCAATAGCTGATAATATACTTGATATCATTTTGGCAACAATGGACAGAAAGATTTCCAATAGCTGATAATATACTTGATATTCATTTTGGCAACAAAGGACAGAAAGATTTCCAATAGCTGATAATACACTTGATATCATTTTGGCAACAAAGGACAGAAAGATTTCAGATAGCTGAAAATATACTTGATATCATTTTGTCAACAATGGACAGAAAGATTTCCAATAGCTGATAATATACTTGATATCATTTTGGCAACAAAGGACAGAAAGATTACAGATAGCTGAAAATATACTTCATGTCATTTTGCCAACAAAGGACAGAAAGAGTTAAGATAGCTGAAAATATACATGATATCATTTTGGCAACAAAGGACCGAAAGATTTCAGATAGCTGAAAATACACTTGATATCATTTTGGCAACAATGGACAGAAAGATTTCAGATAGCTTAAAATATACTTGATATCATTTTGGCAACAAAGGACAGAAAGATTTCAGATAGCTGAAAATACACTTGATATCATTTGGGCTACAAAGGACAGAAAGATTTCAGATCGCTTAATATATACTTGATATCATTTTGGCAACAAAGGACAGAAAGATTTCAGATAGCTGAAAATACACTTGATAACATTTTGGAAACAATGGACAGAAAGATTACAGATAGCTGAAAATACACTTGATATCATTTTGGCAACAATGGACAGAAAGATTTCAGATAGCTGATAATATACTTGATATCATTTTGGCAACAATGGACAGAAAGTTTTCAGATAGCTGAAAATACACTTGATATCATTTTGGCAACAAAGGACAGAAAGATTTCAGATAGCTGAAAATATACTTGATAACATTTTGGCAACAATGGACAGAAAGATTTCAGATAGCTGAAAATATACTTGATATCATTTTGGCAACAAATGACAGAAAGATTTCAGATAGCTGAAAATATACTTGATATCATTTTGGCAACAAAGGACAGAAAGATTACAGATAGCTGAAAATATACTTCATGTCACTTTGGCAACAAAGGACAGAAAGATTTCAGATAGCTGAAAATACACTTGATATCATTTTGGCAACAAAGAACAGAAAGATTTCAGATAGCTGAAATTACACTTGATATCATTTTGGCGACAAAGGACAGAAAGATTTCAGATAGCTGAAAATACACTTGATATCATTTTGGCAACATTGGACAGAAAGATTACAGATAGCCGACAATATACTTGATATCATTTTGGCAACAAAGAACAGAAAGATTTCAGATAGCTGAAAATATACTTGATATCATTTTGGCAACAAAGGATAGAAAGAGTTCAGATGGCTGAAAATATATTTGATATCATTTTGGCAACAAAGCACAGAAAGATTTCAGGTAGCTGAAAATATACTTGATAACATTTTGGCAACAATGCACAGAAAGAATTCAGATAGCTGAAAATACACTTGATATCATTTGGGCAACAGTGGACAGAAAGATTTCAGATAGCTGAAAATACACTTGATAACATTTGGGCCACAAAGGACAGAAAGATTTCAGATCGCTTAATATATACCTGATATCATTTTGGCAACAATGGACAGACAGATTTCAGATAGCTGATAATATACTTGATATCATTTTGGCGACAATGGACAGAAAGTTTTCAGATAGCTGAAAATACACTTGATATCATTTTGGCAACAAAGGACAGAAAGATTTCAGATTGCTGAAAATATACTTGATATCATTTTGGCAACAATGGACAGAAACTTTTCAGAGAGCTGAAAATACACTTGATATCATTTTGGCAACAATGGACAGAGAGATTTCAGATAGCTGAAAATACACTTGATATCATTTTGGCAACAATGGACAGAAAGATTTCAGATAGCTGAAAATACACTTGATATCATTTTGGCAACAAAGGACAGAAAGATTTCAGATAGCTGAAAATACACTTGATATCATTTTGGCAACAAAGGACAGAAAGATTTCAGATCGCTGAAAATACACTTGATATCATTTTGGCAACAAAGGACAGAAAGATTTCAGATAGCTGAAAATACACTTGATATCATTTTGGCAACAAAGAACAGAAAGATTTCTGATAGGTGAAAATACATTTGATATCATTTTGGCGACAAAGGACAGAAAGTTTTCAGATAGCTGAAAATACACTTGATATCATTTTGGCAACAATAGACAGAAAGATTTCAGATAGCAGAAAATAGTCTTGATATCTTTTTGTCAACAAAGGACAGAAATATTTCAGATAACTGAAACTACACTTGATATCATTTTGGCAACAAAGGACAGAAAGATTTCAGATAGCTGAAAATACACTTGATATCATTTTGGCAACATTGGACAGAAAGATTTCAGATAGCCGACAATATACTTGATATCAGTTTGTCAACAAAGAACAGAAAGATTTCAGATATCTGAATATATACTTGATATCATTTTGGCAACAAAGGACAGAAAGATTTCAGATGGCTGAAAATATATTTCATATCATTTTGGCAACAAAGGACAGAAAGATTTCAGATAGCTGAAAATACCCTTGATATCATTTTGGCAACAATGGGCAGAAAGATTTCAGATAGCTGAAAATTCACTTGATATCATTTGGGCAACAATGGACTAAAAGATTTCAGATAGCTGATAATATACTTGATATTATTTTGGCAACAATGGACAGAAAATTTTCAGATAGGTGAAAATACACTTCATATCATTTTGGCAACAAAGGACAGAAAGATTTCAGATAGCTGATAATATACTTGATATCATTTTGACAACAATGGACAGAAAGATTTCAGATAGCTGAAAATACACTTGATATCATTTTGGCAACAAATGACAGAAAGATTTCAGATAGCTGAAAATACACTTGATATCATTTTGGCAACAAAGGACAGAAAGATTTCTGATAGCTGAAAATACACTTATTTTCATTTTCGCAACGAGTGACAATAAGATTTTAGATACCTGAAAATACACTTATTTTAATTTGGCAAGAAAGGTCTGAAAGTTTTCCGATAGCTGAAAATACACTTGATTTCTTTTTGGCAACAAAGGACTGAAAGATTTCAGAAAGCTGAAATACACTTATTTTCTTTTCGTCTTTTTTACTTTCCACAAATTCTCTATTGATGTAACATTCTCAATAACTTGCTACGAAAAATCTTTCTTTACCACAGGAAAAAATGATATATAAAAATATCATTTTTATTTTATCAATTTGTCTACAAGTTAAATAGTGTAGTAGACTTGTCCCTCGAGCCTTGATTAGTAGCCAGTCTAGAACGATAAACTACATCCGGCAGCAAGAAATCATTCCTGTTGTTCCCAGGCCCACCCTGACCCAAGGTGGTAGCACCTGTTAGTGTCCCAGATATGATCAAATAGTGAACCCCCAAACGGGATCAAAAAATGAAAATATAAAAATATATTGAAATAATGCAGCAGTACATTTTCATAGTAAAAAAGAAATATTAAAAACAATATTACCAGCAATACATTTTTGAAAAAGAATTAATACATATTCTATTCATAAGTACCTATCCTAAAAATCTTGTTGGCATTAAATAACCCATTGGGGTGTTGATATGTCGTAAAACAGAATAAACAAAACCAAACTAAAACAGCCAGTCTAGAAGAACAATTTTAATTTCAAAACCGGGAAAAAGGGTTAGGGCTAGGGTTAACCCTGACCCTAAACCAGGGGAAACCAATCTATTATCTTTCGTATATAATTCATTCGGAGGCAAAATATATGGAAATTCAGGAAGATAACAAAAAAAAAAGAATAAAAATATAAATACAAAAAGACAGGACGTTTTCTTAAAATTCCTGATCGATTATTTGTTACTGACTATTGTAGAAGGCAACCATAGTTGTCTCCCCTTCAGACTCCTCGACTATAAAAGAAAAGGTCTAACCTCACTTATTGACAGGAGTTAAACTGTATTGAATAATGCTTTACAACAAACATAAACGTTCGTCTTTTTTACTTTCCACTGACGTTTTAAAAGATTCATTTTAATGTTAATTATTCTTAGATTTTGGTCGGAACAGGGAAGGGGGCTTTTTTTGCGATGCTCTTCATTTGGGATCCCACTGGATAGGGTCCTTAAAATCTTTACGAAGTGTTATTTACCGACTGCAATTCCTAATCGTTATCCCCACTCTCTATTCCATTCCTAACGGATAAAATATCACAATAAAGAAAAAGAAAGAGAAATAGAAAACATTTTATTGCTTAATTTATTCATTTTTCGAGAGGATCAGATGGAAAAAGAACGAATCGGGAATCTCTGAAAACTTAACATGAAAGGAGTGTCGTTAGCCCAAATTCTTTTATGTCATATCAGAAGGGAGATAGGGGAGGGAGGTGCTTCCTCAAAATCATTCTTGTCTCGTTTGGATATTTGGCACTAGCCTCTTTAACTTCAAAAACATGCTTCATGTGTTCCGACTTTAACATTGTCCCTGCTCGAGTTCCTACGAAGAGAAATGTCTTGGGTGGAGCCCGAAGCCCGAAGCCCGAAACCTGAAGCCCGTCAGGTGCTACTAAGTACCGTTGGGTAAAACGCAAACAGCTAATATTTTTTTTTAAATAAGCAAAAAAAAAAAAAAAAAAAAAAAAGTGTGATTTGCCTGTATTTGCAGTTTCCCGGACCACAGTAAGAGCTGACATAACCAGCGTCACCAGTGGTCAATAGTTGTCATAAAAAATTGAAAATATACCCGAATTACCAAAGAAATATTTCTTTGCGAATTTTATAAGAATTATAATTTATTATAATTTATATCATAGCAATATAAGAAATATTTCTTATATTGCTTTATAGCACAAAATTATAGATCCTTAAAAGTGAAATAAAAAGTCATCCAAAAAAGAGGCCAAACAGGAAATTTCCAATTATCCTGTTGGTTCAGTCAGCCACTTATGGGCGCATAAAACCATTTATCTCCAAAGCTTCGCTAAAAAATGAGCGTACATGATGAGAGAATACCCAAAACTTAATAAACACAAAGTTTTATCAAAATCTTTATGTTATTATTAAGTGGAAATGCCAAAAGATTTTTTGATTATTAAATCATATTTTTAATCTATTTTAGAACCTTCAGAGTATTCGTTAAAAATTTTGTTTTTCTTGTTACAATTGGTGGCCATAAATTAATGTTAGAAATTTTAGCGTCTTTTTCCAGTGAAGAATTCGCTGATTTGGAGTTTCTTGTAAAAATCAGATAATAGACGGATTTTAAATGAAACTTTCAGAACTTATTCGCAAATGGATTTAATTATTTTAGAAAATTTTATTTTTAGAAAAGTTTGGTAAAAATATTTTACATCTGTTACCCATACTTGTTTATGAAATTTCGAGGAGTTCATTTTTGTAGTGCTTAATATTTATATTATTAGATTGGTGCAAAAATAATGACGTAATAATGTCGTTTTTTGACGTTAAACGTCAAAAAACGACATTATTACGTCATTATTTTTGCACCAACCTAATAATTATAAGCACAAATCCTTGGAGAGTTTAAAGCGTCATAATTTATTTTGTCAAACAGTATCCTCAATTTTAGAAAATCTGCTTTGAATAAAAAAGCAATAAAGCTAAAACATTATTATCTGTCTATATTTCTGAGATGAGGTATTATGTACATTATTTACATTATTCGGACTATTGTCCTCATCTTTGTCGTCATATTTATTACAACGTTTCGGCCGTTGTACGCTTCGGTCTTCTTCGGGTGGTTGGAATGTTGAACTGAACCCTTTATTTCGCTCACTGGTGTAGACTGTTCTAGTTCCACGTGTCATGTTTTTAATGGATGTCAGTTATCAGTTGTCTCCCGTTAATTTCCCTCTGAAAGTTCTCCATTGCCTTAACACATAGCACAGTGGATAAAGGCGTTGGTTAGATCCAGTGACAGGACCCAAAGAGTTTGAGTTCAATACCCAGTTAATTAATAATAAGTTCTTTAACTATTGTTATTTTAAAAATACATGCAGATTCGAAAACGATAGGGATTTGTTACTTTAAGTGTGTAAAAATTTCAGCGAAAATGAATATGAAAGAGACTGGTGGCATACCGTTCCCATGATAATCTCTTACTATAAGAAATTTTTACATCCACGGCCTTCTGCGTGTTAAGCAGACGTGATAACCACTACACCACGAAACCCCGCTTACTCCGTTTCTCCGAATTAATTCACATGAAGTATATAGGCAACTGATACTTAGAAAAGCGTTTCATGTGATCTAGCCTCAAAATAGCCCCTGTTTCCTCAATAAAAGTCAAGTAATAGTAGCGATATATTAAAACATTTATGAAGTGACAGTGACAAGCATACTTAAACAACGCGAATTAACATGTAGCGAAGTGCAACACTGTAATATGTGAGACAAATTTAGAATATTCACAGTTGTTTCGAGTTAAAGCAAAAGTGTCTTGATTAATAAGAAATCAAGGAAGTATTAAGGTTTCGGCGAGTTTCGAACTCGCGACCTTCTGCGTGTTAAGCAGACGTGATAACCACTACACCACGAAACCCCGCTTACTCCCTTTCTCTGAATTAATTCACATGAATTATATAGGCAACTGATACTTAGAACTGCCTCTGTTTCCTCAATAAAAGTCAAGTAATAGCGATATATTAAAACATTTATGAAGTGACAGTGACAAGCATAGTTAAGCAACGCGAATTAACATGTAGCGAAGTGCAACACTGTAATATTTGAGACAAATTTAGAATATTCACCGTTCGTTGGAGTTAAAGCAAAAATGGTTTGATTGTTAAGAAATCAAAGAGGTTTTAAGGTTTCGGCGAGTTTCGAACTCGTGACCTTCTGCGTGTGAAGCAGACGTGATAGCCACTACACTACGAAACCACAAACGACGGATGTTTGAGGCTTGGTATCAATGACTTATTACACGAGCTCTTAATAGGTAGGCATTCTCTTCACTTAACTTGTCATAAAATTAATATGGAGCCATGAGTCGTTAACATCACTGTGGCTGTTTTAAAAACTTCTAGTTCATTTGTCATAATCGTATGAAGACAAGCGAGATATACATTTGACATTCGAAAAAGCCGTACGAAAAAATACTAAGAATCATTGCTTTTGCCAGCATAGGCGGAATTTTCTATAAATGACAGCAACATTCTAGGTTTCGAACTCGTGACTTTCTGCGTGTGAAGCAGACAAGATAACCACTACACCACGAGACCAGGTTTGCGCGAGCCGTTCGAATTAATGCAGATGAAGCATATAGGAAAATGACACGCAATAACGCGTTTCATGAGGACTACCGTGAAAATTAGAATTAGTAAAAGACAATTGACTGTGATATAGAAATGATGTAAGACGTGACAGCGACAAGCGTACGAAAGCAACGCGAATTGACATGTAGTGAATTAGAACATGGTAACATATAAGACAAATTTAGATTATTCGCCGTTGTTTGCATTTAAAGCAAAAATGGTTTTATTGCCATAAAAACCAAGGCCGTTTCAAGGTTTCGAAGTCGCGCGTAAAGCAGACGTAATAGCCACTACACCCCGAAACCGCAACTGCCTATCGTTTTAAGCTAGCTATAGATGAATTATGTCTAGTATGATAATACGTATGCCTTCTTTTAGAATGTCATATCATAAATATGGACCCATAAATAAGATTTGTTTAACTTTCTTTCAACCTGTTGCTTTCTAATCAAATTTGATCTTCAAAAAATGTAAATGCAATGTCAATCGTAATCTTCTGTTTTGATTGTTGTTCTTTTACTTTTCTCTCCATTTTATAATGTTTTGTTGTTGTTGTTTTTTGTGTGTGTGTGTGTGTTTTTGTGTGTGTGTGTGTGAATAGCGGCTTGGATTGAGAAATTGGAGAGTCAAGTTCGATTTCCAGTCGAATCCATTACATTCATTTACGTGCTAAAACTCTTGGGAAATCTATGAACCCTCTTATCTCCCTCCAGCTATGGGGTAAATAGCAGGACAGACTAAGTTCTATAGCCTTGGATGGCAACTGGTCTAGGAGAAGGACAACTCTGATTTCAAAACCTGCGAAGGGTGGCTTTATTGCCTTGCTTAGAGTGAAAAGATTAAAGAACAAGTAAACAAAGTATTATAAATAGAACCGAAATTAAAACGTTAAAAATATCTATATTAATATATATATATGCGATATTCAACGTATGAGAGTCAAGCAGATAAGTTCTTGGGAACCAACAGCCCGACACGAGCACATGAGATTTGATTATAGTGGTGTGAAGGTTTGTGTAGAACCATCCACACTTTTTAAGGGTCTGAATACAGAGACCTGGTGCACTATGCACCACAAAGTCCCTAAACGTAAATGAATGTAATGGATTCGACTGGAATTCGAATTCGAATTCGGCTCTCCGATTCCTCAATCCAAACCGCAATCAACACACGCACACAGACATACAAACACACATACATACACACACAGCTTACGGCCATATCACGTTAAAAACACAGACAGACAGACAGACAGACAGACAGACAGACAAACACACACACAAACACACACACATACACATATATATTCTCCCAGTTTTTTGCGGTGAATTTAAGGTTAATTCTTACCTATTTCTTTCTGAATGAATTGAAAGCAAAAGATTCACATATTTTTACGCTAAGGTGGCATCACTCGGTTGGGGATGAAAAAAAAATACAGGATAAGGATTTAGCTTAAATTAACCGCAGGAAATCTGGGAGGAAATAAAGGCAAATTTCGACAAAACAATAAAAATTGAAAAGAAAAGAAAACAGCTTACATTGAAATAACGGTTTTTGAGCCAAAATCATGCAATTTTGATTTTTTCATCCTCACCGATGGGCATCAGCTTATAGAAAAGTGGAAAGTATTAGTACGATTTAATACTGAACCTCACATATATTTCTTCTCTTCTGATATATATATATATATATATATATATATATATATATATATATATATATATATATATATATACACACATTCAAACACATATATATATATATATATATATATATATATAGTTTTGAACAATAAAAGATAATGAATGACTTTCTGAGGAAAAAAATGACTCTGTGGGGGGGGGGGTAATTTAACATAGTCATTTTAAAGCCTTTATTTTCCCTTAGATCATCTATAGTAATGCATCATAGCTTAATTCCTTTAATATTACGAATTTCATTTAACCCTTTCTTTCCATCATTGATCATAGCTTGGCTCTCCCTAGTGGCACGTAAGGCTAAAATATTACATTTTAACAATAGTCAATATAAGACCTTTATTTTCCCTTAGATCATCTATAGTAATGCATCATAGCTTGATTGCAATTCCTTTAATATTGCTACTTTCTTTTAACCCTTTCATTCCATCATTGATCATAGCCTGGCCCTCCCTAGTAGCACATAAGACTAAAATATGACATTTTAACAATAGTCAATATAAAGCCATTATTTTCCATTAGATACTCTATAGTAATGCATCATAGTTTGATTGCAATTCCTTTAATATTGCTACTTTCTTTTAACTATTTCATTCCATCATTGATCATAGCCTGGCCCTCCCTAGTAGCACATAAGACTAAAATATGACATTTTAACAATAGTCAATATAAAGCCTTTATTTTCCATTAGATCCTCTATAGTAATGCATCATAGCTTGATTACAATTCCTTTAATATTGCTACCTTCTTTTAACCCTTTCATTCCATCATTGATCATAGCCTGGCTCTCCCTAGTGCTACATAAGGCTAAAATATGACATTTTAACAATAGTCAATATAAAGTCATTATTTTCCATTAGATCCTCTATAGTAATGCATCATAGTTTGATTGCAATTCCTTCAATATTGCTACTTTCTTTTAACCCTTTCATTCCAAGATTGATCATAGCCTGGCTCTCCCTAGTGGCACATAAGTCTAAAATATGACATTTTAACAATAGTCAATATAAAGCCATTATTTTCCATTAGATACTCTATAGTAATGCATCATAGTTTGATTGCAATTCCTTTAATATTGCTACTTTCTTTTAACTATTTCATTCCATCATTGATCATAGCCTGGCCCTCCCTAGTAGCACATAAGACTAAAATATGACATTTTAACAATAGTCAATATAAAGCCTTTATTTTCCATTAGATCCTCTATAGTAATGCATCATAGCTTGATTACAATTCCTTTAATATTGCTACCTTCTTTTAACCCTTTCATTCCATCATTGATCATAGCCTGGCTCTCCCTAGTGCTACATAAGGCTAAAATATGACATTTTAACAATAGTCAATATAAAGTCATTATTTTCCATTAGATCCTCTATAGTAATGCATCATAGTTTGATTGCAATTCCTTCAATATTGCTACTTTCTTTTAACCCTTTCATTCCAAGATTGATCATAGCCTGGCTCTCCCTAGTGGCACATAAGTCTAAAATATGACATTTTAACAATAGTCAATATAAAGACTTTATTTTTTTATTCCGAAATATTTATTCTTAATTTTATTAACTGTTGAATTAAAAAACAAATTCAAACTAATCTCAACATTTCCAAGTAGAAGGTAGATTTTTTTCTTTATTTTCTTTAATTGTTCTGATGGTTTTAAGTAAAGATTGAACACAGCCAAATTAAAAAGTTACTGACTCTACTGGCCTAGAAATGTTATTTTTTTCTCGTCATTTCTGCAAGTAGTTTTTAAGTCACTTCTGTTATTTTCATTTTATTATTCTGATTAACCTGCTACGTTTTGACTCGGCGTCTGGAGATGTACCGTACAAGGAGGTGTGGGCAGGTCTCGAGTTTACCTGACGGGTGGTAACTAACAACTGTTCAGGTAACAATTATATAGAGAAGCATTTCAGGATCACAGGTGGATATGACCGGGGGTAGGATATCGGGTACACTCGCCACAGTTATACACCTCTCGGGTATCTATTTCACTTGGTCCGACTATCTTAAAGAACCGAACGCGCGTGCTCCGCCCCCGAGCAGTGATTGCGCTGAAAAGTTCTCGGCTCTAAAAGGAAAATTTTCAACAAAAAAAAAAAAAGAGTCGTATATATTTATGGTGGGTAGATGTGATAGCCACACACACACACACACATACACACACACATACACAGCTTACGGCTATATCACGTTAAAAATCCAGTTCTCGTACTTGACGTACGATCACCGAAGTTAAGCAACGTCGAGCCTGGTCAATACTTGGATGGGTGACCGCTTGGGAATACCAAGTGCTGTATTGTATGTATGGGTGGTGTAATAGATAACAGCCCGGAATTAGAAATCAGAGAACCAAATTCCAATTCCAGTTGGGTTCGTTATATTCACATTTTCGAAAATATTCTTGGGAATGGTATGATTGCTGCTCTTCTGCATCCACCTACCCAGATATGGGCTAATTAGTAGAACTTGCATCAGTGAAAATCAGTACATACACAATCAATTCTAATAATACTAAATTAGGTTTTTATCACCTTTTCCGGTTAAGAAAATAACACTAAAATAATAGCCATCTGTTTATAACTAAAGGTAGCGCCCTGTTTGGTCAAGATCCAGTCCATTGGTGGTGAGATCAGGGTGACCTGTCTAGGGTGCAGGTCTGGTTGATGGTTTTTTGGAGGCCGTGCGCTGCCCAGAGTACCCCCACCCATCCTTTCGGCCTACCCTCAAGGAATACAGGACATTGGGAACGGCCTGACTGCAGGATTTGCCGGAATATTGTCAGTGCTGACAGATTTCGGGGCTTCACTCCAGGTTTTTTTCTTTTTTCTATGGATTTACTTCCATAGCCTTTTCTGTTGTTGGATATGACCGCAAGGATTGGGAGGGTTAAAATCAGAGTTATCCTTCCCCTAGATCAGGCATGGACAACCTTTTTTCGAACAGCGGGTTCTATGGCTCATCACAAGGCTGGCCGGACTACTAACATAATTCAAGGCAATTTTTCGTCGTAGGCGCCCTCAGCTATTTTCACTAAAGAAGATCATATGCGTAAGCATATATACCTTAGAAATGTCAGGGAAGCTTTATTTTTCGGAAAAGATTTTTTATAATTAAAAAATTGAAGTTTTGGTATAATATTGTTACCAACGATATTGTTATTATCACATGTTGATACGTCGGATTTTATTTCTAATTAATTCATTTGATAATCAAAACATTTTTTCTTTAGACAAAAAAATTCTTATGAACGTTTCCTGTTTCAGAAGCGAAAGATGTATAATCTTAGTAAAACTAATTAATGGTTTAAAACGATCACAACGTTGCTTTTCCCGAAGAAACATTGTACTTACTTAATCATTGTTTATGTATGAGAGAATGTGTGAGAGAATGTGTGAGAGAATGTGTGAGTGAACAAGTAAGAACGAAACGAAACAAAATTTAATAAGCGTTATTTTGCTTATGATATTAAGCGCGCCATTCGGAAAGACCAAACGGCCCGCATGTGACCGTATGTGGCCACATGTAGCCGACGTTTGCTCATGAATGCACTAGATGAACTAGCTTTCTAGGCTATAAAATAAATACTAGTTAAACAGCATAACAAAAATTTTATTATAATTTTTATCTTAATTTATTTGAATATTTTCCTTAACATTTAAATAATATTATCATAAATTTAATAGTCACTATTGCTTTTTAGATATACGCTGTTTATTCTCTTAGCATAATTATTTTTTATTTTTTCTACATATATTTTTCCAATTTATTTATAATATTTTTGAATTAATTTTTAACTTTTAAATTTTTAATTAATTTTATTTTATTTATTTTATGTGATGACATAAAGAACAAATATGAAGTGTTTATCAATCTAGCATGTTTCGATTTTTTTTTTAAACAGAAAATGAAATATGAAGAAAAAGAAGAAAGAATTTTTGGTAGTGTTACTTTTTGTTAATTGATTTTCATTGGTCAGCCATCTTTCGCGTACATTCGATTCTTTAAACCAACGTTAGTATAATTCGAAGCGGCCCTTTCGAAGTTCCAAGAAATTAACAGATTTCAAAACTAACTGAAAAAAAAAACGTAAATAGTGTTTTATGTATGCAAGTGTATAATAATTCTAGTTTAACTTTATGGGATTATATATGACAATGTATATTCATAAGTTTGTGTGTATGTGTATGAGTGTGTATATGTGTGTGTGCGTGTGTAGTAGTAGTAGTAGACTTTTGGTGGTTTTTGCATGTAGATTTTGGGCCTTTTTTACGTACATACCGTTTGTTTTAGATAAACATACGTTAGATTCTTTAAGAATGGATTCAATAAAGGTTGGTGATGTAATATAATGTTTTTGGCGTGTGTTTATATAGTTGCTAATATTGTTATTAGTAATGACTCGAAATACTTTTGACGTAAAGAATTATGTTCTTATTTTAATTAGGATGGATTTGTAAAATCAAAGTTATAGTCAGTTTTATTCCTATTTATTACGAGCGTGTTTGAATAGTTGTCTACTAAACGTAAATATCTATTATGCTCGAAAATACGGGTTTTAGATTTTCCTATGTAGAAATCCCGTTGATAGTTCAGATATTTATTTTATATCTGAATATTTGTTTTCATTTTATTACCTGTTGAATTTAACCGTCTTTCAAATTAACCTGACCGCTTCAAATTAGCAATTTTTCCAGGGTAACAATTTTTTCTTAATTTTTTTCAGTTGTTCTGATGATATTCTAAAAGAAACGTTGGCAACAGAATTATGTCTAAGCCTTTTTTCTTTTTCTTTTTTTGTAAATTACCTTTATTGTAAGAGATTTTTTTTTCCATGTCAACAATATAGTTAAATTCCCAGATCAATTCTGTGGACAAGACAGATTGGAAAAAAAAAATCTCTTACTATAAAGGTAATTTACATTAACCAGAAAAAAAAAAGAAAAAAAGGCTTAGACAGAAGCGTCTATCTTTTTAAATTTGGATTTTTTTTAATGTAACTATAACAACAAGAACATTTCGATTTCATTTTTGCCTTGAAAAAGTCGGAAGACGAAACGCGTCGGCAAAATCTAAGATCTTTTTTCTAATTGTCATATTTATACCACATATATATATATATATATATATATATATATATATGGGTAAAATCCGTGGGTAAGTAATCCAAGTGGATCCTATTAATATAAAATATTAAAACTGATCCACAAAAGAGAGCTCAATATATTTATGATAGAGCATAGAAATGAATTGCATAAAAATGAAACTCAATTGTACATTTTCTTTATATTCATATATATATATATATATATATATATATACAGGTATATCACAAATACTTTATAGACTTTGGTGGCGGCTTCCTCACACCAAAACAAGGACAAAATTCGATATGAACATATGTCCGTAAATCCTTCCTTTTTGAGTTATAAGGTTTAAGGAAAGTTTACAGTAGATGGGGCTCTGCTGCCACGTAGATTAGATTACATTTCTGTACATTTGTGGCTTGTCTGTCTTCAACGTTTAACGTGTGTAATAGTGAGTTAACTGAGAAGAGTTCCGTTTAACAATGGCTGGATATTCAAATCGTGAGCAAGCAGATATGATTTTTACATACGACCGCGCGAATGGTAATGGACGCGAGGTTGCACGGCTGTATCAGACCTAAGGCAGCCGAGTCATGCAACTTTTGCTGCTGTTTTTCGTCGCGTTGCTGAGACGGGATCCGTGACACCACAAAATATGGATCGAGGAAGACCCTGATCTACCTGACCACGGAGAATACTGTCGGAGATGATCCAGGTATCAGCACACGTCAAGCGGCCCTAGCATGTTGTATATCTCATAGTACTGCATAAATGGTAGTTGAATAACAACTTCTCTATCCGTATCATTTGCAATGCGTGCAGGGTCTTTCGCCCTCTGGTCACAATCAACATATCGGCGGATCGGAATCCCCATGGTACAATGCAGACGAAACACTAGCATCAGTTTATGATTAATGTGTAGGCTGGAACTGTAGGTGACTGTCTGGTAGGTCCATATGTTCTCCCAGCACGTCTTACAGGGACTTTATTTCGAACATACTTCCAGACCTGCTAGAGGACATACCCCTACTAATAAAAAGATGTGGTTCATTCATAATAGAGCTCCAGCACATTTTAGTGACAAAAAGGTTTTTACACACTTTGTGTCCAGAAAAGAAAATATTTGTACGAACACAAGAAAAATTGAATTGTCAGTCCTCTTTAACGAAACATGTATAAAAGAACGGATTACTTCCTAAATACACGCGTCTCGTATACACGAGTTTGTCGTTGCTTTGAAATTTTGCATGCAACAAAAACAGACTATCATTATTGTTTCGTCCGTGTATTGTTTGATATATGGAAATGTAATTGTCATCTTTGATAATGGCTTATGTAAGCCGAAAGCTTAGATTAGATTTAAACATGTATCAATATGGTGATTTCCTTTCGTCTTTCAATGATGATGTTATTAAGTTTATCAGACAATATGAAAGGAACTTACTTAAAATAAATAGACAAAACTTGTCTATATTATTTAATGAAACATGCATCAATGAAAAATTGCTGCCTAAATATACACAATGCATACATACATACATACATACATACATATATATATATATATATATATATATATATATATATATATATAAAGTGGACATTGAAGTTTGAAGTCTCCCAGTGGCGACAGTCTATTTCATGGTTAAACGCAATCGTCAGGCTATGTGCTTTGTGTTTTTGCTCAAGTAGTTATATATATATACAAATCAGTGTTGCATTATGAGTATGCCTATTGTATTATTTCAACGCTGATTTGGATGAGCAGTAACGGTTATGTTTCGAATTGTTCTAGTGGAAATAATTTTAGATCCGGATGCAGTTTTGGGCCTATCTTATTATTTGTTAACTTTTTCTTTTTCTTCTACATCCCGGTTGAAGGTTTCATATATATATATATATATATATATATATATATATATATGTGTGTGTGTGTGTGTTTGTGTGTGTGTGTGTGTGTGTGTGTGTGAGAGAGAGAGAGAAAGAGAGAGAAAGTATGTTAGGGAAGGAGATTGGCCCGATAATTTTTTTGCGCCTTACCACTTACTTTTTTAATGTAAGGCGTAAGCGATCATGCCAATAACACTGGAGCTAATAATCCTCATTCCCTTTATATTCCATTTGTCAGGAGGATGTTCTACTCGGACAGCTTCTTCTCATAAACCGCTACTTTGTGGAACAGACTCCCGAGAGGATGTTTCCCGATCACTACAATCTTAAACGTTATCCTCATAAAATGTACTTCTCCCTATTATGCTCATACAACTTGCTTCAATAACCCTTAACCTTTAGTCGCTTGTATTGGATGAATTTTAGTATATAAAAAACATCTTTGTGAAAAGACAGCTGAAATTCCTTGAACACATAATGAGGAAGGACAAGCACCTTGACGTGGTGTAATGGTTAGCAAGCTAGAACAATCACTACTGAGTAGTGAGTTCGATCCTCACTAGGTGGTCCTCAACTTTCGGCCTTGTGCCACATCTAAGCTGCGCTTGGAAAATCACCATAATGAAGAAGGACGTTTTAGAGAACTTGACACTCACAAGGCATATCGAGAGCACAAGAAATAGCCATGTACCTGAGGATCTTCTGTGAATGGATGGTGAGACAGGTGCTTCAGCAAAGGGAGAAAAACTGAAGAACCACAGAGGATAGGGATCTTTGGAGATTCATGATCACTCATGTCCCGAATTGACGGGGATCATAGAAAAAGAAGCGATCATGATTCTCCAAAGATTCGTTTTCTTTTCTCTTAGACTGGTTCCCATCCAAGGTTAGAGAAGTCAGTTTACCTTGCTATTTAACCCATAGTCGGGAGGATGAAGAAGAGACATATTAATGTCTCTTCCAAAAGCATTTATGCGAAAGTGAACGCGATTGACTAACCCGAAAATTGAACTCAGCTCGCCTGTTCTACACTCCACGCCGATAGCCGTTACACTATCAGCACACCGGCAAGTCACAAGTCATCGTGAACCGGAAGTTTGGGTGTACTGGCCTTGTTCAGATTATTGAACAAGGCCAGTTTATCTACTCTTTCCCAGAAACTGTAATTGAAGTTCCACCCAGCAGCGTGGCAGTATAAACCACAGGTGACCTCCGTGGGTGTTGAATAAGCAAAAATGTGCCTGAGCAGGCGTCTGCAACAGGGATTGGATAAGTACACGGGAAAAAAGATAGGTACATGGATCTACCTGGTGGCAGCGATAGTTGCATCTTACCCACCAGTACCAGAGCCTGGCGCCCGTCCAAATCCTGATAAAATCCAGTATGTTAAATGCTAACTCTCCACACATAACACTGGCGCAACACAATCTTCCTACTTATCTCTTTATCACATTTGACCTGATGCCTATTAGGCTAACCCGAACAAATAAATATCATCCACCCAGGCATATAATACTTTCGAAGTTTGGTTACTCGATAACTGAGGTAACTTTTCCCGTTGGTACCAAAATGATTGGCGCAACACATTCTTCATATCTGCCATATGACACAGAGCTTGACTATGATATGCTTAGATCATGAAATACAAGAAAACCTTTAATTGTAAGTCTTGGGGGGAAAAAAGACATAAAATGATGTGTGAGTGTTTAAAATGTCTTTCTTTTGGGGCGGACGGGTGTTTCTGGAGTGAATTCCATCATTGGAAATAAAATACCCATATGCACGCAAATATACCCTTGCTCTCTCTGACACCTTCGAAAAGGGAGGTGGTACCTGACTTCTCTTTCTTTCACTCACACAGGGACGACACCCACTCCTCCTCTCTCTCTCCACATACAACACACATACACACATACATACGCACTCACACTGCTCATTTTCGCCTTACCCAGACCCCTAAGGACAAAAAGTAACAAATAAAAGAAAGCATAACACCCGTAAACACGCAGATGCATTCGGCTTTTTACTACGACTAACACTAGATCAACATGTTATTATGACGATAGATACGTTGTCGTGTGTGTAGCTTCGTCGACTCCCCCACATTTAAGACCACTCCTACAAATTCTTCCGTTCAACCTGTTCATTTAAAAATAACAACACAAACACGGATGGTTTACAATCATTAGTACCCTTCAGGTAACGCTCTTGCGTCAAACAATAACACACCTTTAAATTCGTACGGAAAAGTATTAGTTTTTAGTAACTTCAAATGCTGTTAGACGACAAGAGAGATGTAAACAATGTTGTCGATAACTTTCCATTGGACTTCTGATTGGTGAAAACATTTTGGAGAAGGCGTGGAAAGGAAACTTAAAAACAAAGTCAAAATAAGGTTTTTTTTTAAAAAAAAAAGGCTTTAAAAATAAACGTAAGAGTTTTATTTGCGTTTACACTGTAAGTAAGCAAAACGTTTAACGGGAAAAAAAAAAACAAAAAATTGTTTTTTTTTACAGAAAAAAAATGAAAACTACAACAACAGCAACAACGTGCAAGTGATTTCGATTTTTGTTATCAAGTATTATAACCATATTTTTCATTGATGGTGATCTTTTTTTTATTCTGAGAAGGAATTTCTGCCGTCAATTTTGTCTTAGACTGATATCGAACGGAACTTTAAATACAAATGCGGAGAAGTAGGCACAGTCGCTAACAATCAGTAAGAAATTTAAAAAAGATTTGATTCGAAGTTGGGCTGTTCTTTTCAATAAGCAGCATTTCCTGTAATGGTAAGTAATTTTATCTTTTAAAATTATTTGCTTGATTGAATACTACTACTACAACAACAACAACTACTACTACTACTACTAATAATAATAATAATACAACTGGAGGATATCAATAATTCCATCTGTAGTTGGAGCCCCCAATTTTGTTTGGAAAAAGTTCCGATAGACTCATTGAAGGGATTCTGGTAGCCCAAGCCTTACAGAAATACAAAAATATTGTACTCACATGTACAGCTCACACATTACGAAGGGCTTCAGCTATATAGAGTGCGTGTGATCTTAGTTTTTTTTTTTTTAATGCTCAGTGGAAAAAGTCATGATGCTATTTCTCACTTTAGATCTCCGGTTGGGACCCGGAAGGAAATGAATATACAACAGAAATTAAAAGGAATAACAATAATAATAATAATAATAATAATAATAATAATAATAATTGATCAGATATTATCATGAAAGACTTAATAAATTATAAATAATATCTTATCACCGCCATAAACTCATTTCAAGAAAAGTATTTGATAAATTCTTCAAGTATAAAAATCCAGAAACAGAAACAGTAACAATGTGGCTTTTAAACGCAATCATAATTCCCGTAGTTACAGCTCCTATAACTACTGGAGTAACAGTCATGCTCGGAAGAAGTAAGAAGAATATTGATCTTCACGTTAAGAAAATTCCAGGAAATCCATTTTTATGTGAAATACAAAAGATTGTATGAATGAGTTGAGTACTGCTCTCATATTTTCTTTTAAAAAACCTCTTTCAATAACTTCCTAAAGAAAAGCAAAGACTTGATTTACTTACCTCAGATTTCAGATATAATCACTTAGTAAATATGAATTGAAAAGGCAAATGAAAATGAACAAATAAATTACCGTGTGAAGTCAAAAGAAAAAAAAAACGAAACTTTTCGCACATTAACTTTACTAAATAAAAGCAGCACGGGTATTGAGATTAGTGGAGCACTTGTTGTCACTTGGTCTTCAGGGAAAGCCACTGGTGGAAACATTCATTGAGTGAATGAATGAATGAATAATAATAATAATAATAATAGACCAGAAAAAAACAGAATATGTTTTCTTATTGAAATAGCAGTTCCTGCAGATTGTAATGTATCATTGAAGTTCTTCAAGAACTATCAAAGTACAAGGATATTGAACTGGAAATCTCAGAAATGTGGCACACGAAGACATCAATAACTCAAGTTGTAGTTGAAGCCATCGTATTGACCTTAGATCTCTGGTTGGGATCCGGAAAAATGAGTATATACCAGAAAACAAAAGAAATAATAATAATAATAATAATAATAATAATAATAATAATAATAATAATAATAATAATAATACAACTGGAGGATATCAATAATTCCAGTTGTAGTTGAGCCCTCGATTTGACTGAAAAAGATCCCGATAGACTCATTGAAGGGATTCCAGATAGCCCAAACCTTAAAGAATTACACAAAAAAAGTACTCACAAGTACAGCTCACATCTTACAAAGGGCTTTATCTATGTAAAATGTGTGCAATCTTAGGTTATCTTTCTTTTTACGAAAATATTATGATTCCATTTCCAGCTTTAGATGTCTGGTTGGGACCCGGAAGGAACTGAGTATACAACAAAAATCAAAAGATAATAATAATAATAATAATAATAATAATAATAATAATAATAATAATAATAATGAGATACAAAAAATGCCCATGCCTCAAGGAGATACAAAAAATTGTTCTGACAAGTACAGCCCACACTTTACGAAGGGCTCTATCTATGTAATTTTTATTTTATTTTTTTTTTTCATTTTTTATTTTATTTATTTTTTATTTTATTTTTTTTTTTTTGTCAGTGAAAAGTGTCATGATGCCATTTCTAACCTTAGGTCCCTGGGTGGGACCCGGAAAGAAATGTGTAAACGCCAGAAAGCAAAGAAAATAAAATTAATAATAATAATAATAATAATACCATTCATCTATGCATTGCTGTCACATCTGGTCTGGTGCTTCTGCTATGTATTTAGAGATTCTTGATAAAACACAAAGACGAGTCTGTAATATTATCGGTCCTGACCTGGTATCTCGTTTTCAGTCACTTTCCAATAGCCGTAACGTAGCTTCCCTCTGCCTTTTCTATAAATATTTTCACGGTAATTATTGTGATTAACCTACCTCTATGGTAGCTAGACTTTACGAATTTAAGTACAATACTAGATTGGCGGTAAGGTTTCATCATTTTACAGATGAAAAGGCTGCATATAAACGTATGTTCTATGCTAACAGATTCTTCCGCACAATGCTCGCTTGTGGAACACTTTTCCGACGTCTTGCTTTCCAGTCAAGTTTGATCTCCAGAAATTTAATTGCAATATCAATCATTGCATTCTCTCTTCTTAATGTATGTTCTTTTTTTTTTGTTCTCCTTCCTTAATAATGTTTTTTTTCTTTAAATATTGTGTCATACTCAGTAACTCCTTGCGTTTTAGTGACTTTATGTTCTTGACTTTGGGTGAAATGATTTAAAACGATAATAATATTGACAAGGAAAAAGAAAAACAAGAAAACTATGACAGTTTAATCTTTTAATGCCCATTATTTCATTGAGTGTATAATAATAATAATAATAATAATAATAATAATAATAATAATAAAAAAAAAAGCTGTCAAAATACAACGACCTTGAAATAGAGGTCTCGAAAATGTGGCATATGGGAACATCAACAATCCCTGTTGTAGTTGGAGCCCTAGGACTGGTTGGAAAAGATTGCAGTAGACTAATTGCAGGGATCCCTGGAAGCCCATGCCTCAAGGAGATACAAAAAATTGTTCTGACAAGTACAGCCCACACTTTACGAAGGGCTCTATCTATGTAATTTTTTTTTTTTTTTTTTTTTTTGTCAGTGAAAAGTGTCATGATGCCATTTCTAACCTTAGGTCCCTGGGTGGGACCCGGAAAGAAATGTGTAAACGCCAGAAAGCAAAGAAAATAAAAATGATAATAATAATAATAATGATGATGATGATAATAATAATAATGATAATAATAATAATGATGATGATGATGATGATAATAATGATGATGATAATAATAATAATAATAATAATAATAATAATAATAATAATAATAATAATAATATATACCAATAACAGGGTACAACAAACCAGACATATTGGTGGACATGTTGAAGGTCCCTGAGCTGACGGACTTTTGTTGACACTATGCCTCAAAAACAGAATTTCCATTGATTATGTCAATATGCGACATCAACATAATAATAATAATAATAATAATAATAATAATAATAATAATAAATATATTATATAATATTTAAAAAGGTAAAAATAATAAATAATAATAACAATAATAATAATACAGTGAAAGGACAACAAACAAAAATTAAATAGTAAAGAAAAAAAACTATAAACAAAACAATCAGATAAAATACATTTATTAAAGAATATGACAAAATATATAAATGAGTCTATGAATGTGTCACCAAAAAATGACTGCTGTACCAATAATAATTGGAACACTGAGTACTATCAATAAATGTACGTACAAGAACATTACCAAAATCCCGTGTAGCCCACAAATGCTTAAAAAATGCATCAATGAATAGAAAATCTAAACACTGTACATTATAGTAATAATAATAATAATAATAATAATAATAATAATGATGATGATAAATGTGCCTCCTTATTGGCATGTCAGTCCCAGCAGATTTGCAATGTATCTTTGAAGATCTTAAAAAAAACTATCAAAATACAAGGACCTTGAAATTGAAATCTCAAAAATGTGGCGCATGAGGACATTAACCATTCCAGTTGTAGTTGGAGCCCTCGGATTGATTGGAAAAGATTCCAATAGACTCATTGAAGGAATGCCTAGTAACCTATACCTTAAAGAAATACAAAAAAAATTGTACTCACAATTACTGCCCACACCTTACAAAGGGTTTTATCTATTAGGTTGGTGCAAAAATAATGTCGTTTTCTCACGTGAGAAAACGACATTATTTTTGCACCAACCTAATATGTAAAATATATGTGATTTTTTTTTTTCGAAACTGCCATTTCTGACCTTAAATCTCTGGTCGGGACCCGGAAAGAAATGATTATACACTATAAACCAAAGGATATAAAACAACAACGACAATAATAATAATAATAATAATAATAATAATAATACTGAGACATGCCAATTCAAACAGACAGGGAAATGAAACCAACAGACCTGATATTATCATAAAAGACAAGAAATTCAGGAAGTGTATACTTACTGACATAACAGTACCATCTGAGAGGAACAACTCCATGAAAATTATCGAGAAATTGTCCAAGTACAAGCACCTGAAGATCGAGATTAACAGGATGTGGCGAATGAAGACAGAGACTGTACCAATATTAATCGGAGCTCTGGGTCTCGTGAGAAAAGGAATGGGCAATTTTACTGACAGTGTCCCAGGTAACATCAACATACAAGTTGCCCAGAAGATCGCCCTACTAGGAACATCCCATATACTAAGAAAATTGAACGATTCTCCTATTGAGCCTAAGGACCATAGTTTGAACCCGGTTCTACAGAATACAAAGCAGGAAACATAACATACACAAATAATAATAATAATAATAATAATAATAATAATAATAATAATAATGATGATGTCATTGAAACACAAAGACCTGACCTTATTGTTAGAGATAAGGAGAATAGCAAGCGTCAAATTATTGACTTTATTCCAAATGATACAAAAGTTTACACAAAAGAAATTGAAAAGATAGAAAAATACCAGGATCTGTCTCGGGAGCTGAAGAGACTATGGAACATGAATGTCGAAATAGTTCCTGCTCACTGCTCTTGTCAAAATTATAAGGACTTGCAAATCAAAGTAACAGAAATGTGGAAACTTAAAACTACAATTATCCCTTTTGTGATAGGAGCATTGGGTATGATAAAAGAAAGGGTACCGAAAATAACGTGAGTACAATTTCTGGAGACATCAGCACCTCAGCGCAACAAAAGATTACTTTGCGTGGAACTGCACGTATCACCCGCAAAAGACTCTTCATCTAAACAAAACGACCCAAGATTACTCTCCTACAGTTACCATTTTACTCATAGACCTCGGAGGGGACTTGGTAATTAAGCACTTAAAATTACTCTCTAGCAAGATGATACCACGCACAATGATGACGATAATAATAATAACAATAATAATAATAATAATAATAATAATAAAATAAACGTCTTGATAAGTACAATCCACTCACTAAGAAAAATGTTGTCCATATAACGCTAGTGTTGTTATGGGATTTAGAAAACAAATCATGAAATGTAGCCATAACAACACACCACTAACTGCCTTAGGTCTTCCCGCAGACTTGGTAGATAGGGTGACCATAGCAGAAATCGAAATATAATAATGATAATAATAATAATAATGATAATAATAATAATAATAATAATAATAATAATAAATGCCGACTAATTGATATGGCTTGCCCAGCGGACTGTAACATAGCAACCAAGGAATTTGAAAAACAATCGAAGTATAAAAACCTGGAAATCTAAATAGAAAAATGTGAAAATTGAAAACAAGAATAGTACCAGTCATAGTAGGTGCGCTTGGAATGATAAAAAAAGGAACACAACAACACATTGAAAATATTCCCTGGAAATTCAAGCTTAAGAGAAATACAAAAAAAAATTGTTTTGATAAGTACAGCCTCCATACTAAAAAGAACTTTGTTCATGTAACACTAATGATGCTATGAGAGTTAGAAAAACAAATCATGAAATGTAGCCATAATAACACACCATTACCTGCCTTACACTTGGTAGGTAATTTCATCATAGCAGAAATCAAAATACAATAATAATAATAATAATAATAATAAATGCCTACTAATTGATATGGCTTGCCCATCGGGCTGTAACATAGCAATCAAGGAATTTGAAAATCTATATAAAGATCTGAAAATCGAAATAGAAAAAATGTTGAAAATGAAAACAAGAATAGTACCAGTCATAGTAGGTGCGCTTGGAATGATAAAAAAGGAACACAACAACACATTGAAAATATTCCCTGGAAATTCAAGCTTAAGAGAAATACAAAAAAAAATTGTTTTGATAAGTACAGCCTCCATACTAAAAAGAACTTTGTTCATGTAACACTAATGATGCTATGAGAGATAGAAAAACAAATCATGAAATGTAGCCATAATAACACACCATTACCTGCCTTAGGTCTTCCCGCAGGATTGGTAGGTAGGGAGACCATAGAAGAAATCGAAATATAATAATAATAATAATAATAATAATAATAATAATAATAATAATAATAATAGTAATAATAATAATAATAATAATAATAAATTTCAAAATACAAGGAACTTGAAGTGGAAATCTCACAAATGTGAGCACATGAGGACATCAATAATTCCAATTGTCATTGCAGCCTTCAAATTGATTGGAAAAGGTTCCGATAGGGTCATTGAAGGGATTCCAGGTAGCCCATGCCGTTTAAAGAAATACAAAAAAAAATTTACTCACAAGTACAGCTCACACATTACGAAGAGATTTATCTATGTAGAATGTGTGTGAACTTAGAAAAATGATCAGTGGAAAATATCTTGAAGTCATTTCTAACCTTAGGTTTCCGGTTAGGACAATGAAAGAAATTTGTAAACTCCAGAAATCAAATGAAGAAGAAATAATAATAATAATAATAATAATAATAATAATAATAATAATTACAGCATACAAAGTATATATGAATAAACATCACTATATTAACCTGCTCCCTGGTCTATATAGTTACCTATTTTCTTATTGCCTGAGTCTTTGAAATAAATTTTATGATGAGTTACAAAGTTTATTTTGGATCCCCTTACCCTTCTCGTGTTACTAGAGTTTTGTGTTATGAGCATGTCAATGCTAGTCATCAATATATGCAAACATTTTATGAAATACCAGAAAATGCTGGCATCCTACATTGCAACCCACCCCCAACCCGACGTCCGGGTGCAATATTCTTCTGCACTGTTTCTCATTATTCATGTGGGAAGCCAGTGTTTAAGTAAAAGCTGAAATTTCGAATGCAGATTTCATTTTTAAAGCAAGACCTTTCCACTTATTACCGCTAGACAATCTTCCTAACTTCTACTTCTCCTATTTTCCCTCCTAAATGAGTAAATAATGTAATATTATGTGGTAGAAAATACACCTGTTTTGGTTTTGTTTAAATTTTTTTTAAAGAAATTCCATGCCCCTTTAAGGACTTAGAAGATAATGGCTCTCCACAGATTCCCTATTTTTTATTGTCTGTGAATTGCCATATATTCTAAAGATAGCAAAGATGTTTCCCGTTGCCTTCTCCAAGGGCTTGAATTCAGAGTTGTCCTTTCCTGAGACTAGCTACCAGTAAAGTTAGAGAGCCTAGTCTACTCTTTTATTTCACTCATAGCTGAGACAAGAAGAAATTTACCAAGGGGAATAGCACAAAAGTGAACTTAACTACTAGGTCATAATTTGAACTCGGATCGCCGATTCTACTTTCAATGCCAATAACCGTTACATTACACTTTCATATATATATATATATATATATATATATATATATATATATATATATATATATATATATATATATATATATATATATATATATATATATATATATATATATATATATATATATATATCAATTGCATACAATATAAACACATCGTATATAAATACGCACACATGCATGCACTCATAAGAGGGCGTCTGCTTAGGTTGGGGGACAAACAGGTCATATGAAGTCTTCCCCCGCCACACACAGCTGGATCAGCAGGCCATTATAAGTAAAAATGAGTGGAAGGAAGGTCATTTTACCTATTCTCTTTCATGTTTATACTCAATAAAGTATAATGGTGCGGTAGGATTGTTTTTTATGTAACCCCAGTTTTATGTTCCCATATAAAAGAAAAAACTATCGTCATTAGCTGATGCTTGTGTAACAGGTTTACCATTAAGATCTCTTCCCTTTTGCTTCCTCCCACCCCGGGAAAAGTGGCCTGCGAACTCTAGTACACACACACACACACACTCACACACATGTGCATAATTCGTGTCCGCATGGAAAATATCAATGTTACTGTTCAAATATGCGTAGAAATTTATATACATTACACGCAATGTTGGATTTTGGGGTACGCAAAATTGTCCCGATCCGCAGGAGCGTAAAAAGGGATTTAGAATTTGGGGGGGGGACTTTTAAAGGTTTTGAAGTCTTTTTTTTTAAGTTTCGTTCCATTTGTATAATTTTCTTTTCTTTTCTCATCAAAAACAGAGTTGCCAGATAAGGTGCTATTGTAAATGATTTTAATAATAATAATAATAATATATGTATGTATGTATATAATGGAAATTACTTTTATTCTAGAAATGCATTGTAAATGATTTTTACTATAGAAAGGCATTGGAAAATCATTTGTGCTATAGGAATACATTAGAAAATCATTTTTACTTTGGAAATGCATTGGAAAATTATTTTTACTATAGGAATGCATCGGAAATATTTTTTTCGATAGGAATGGAGTGGAAAATTATTTTTACGACAGGAATGCATTAGAAAATGGCTTTTAATATAGGAATGAATTGGAAAATGATTTTTACTATAGGAATGCATTGGAAAATGATTTTTACTATAGGAATGCATTGGAAAATTATTTTTAAAATAGGAATGCATTGGAAAATGATTTTTACTATCGGAATTCATTACAAAATGATTTTTACTATAAGAATGCATTGCAAAATGATTTTTACTATAGGAAATGTATTTGGAAAATGCTTTTATAGGAAGGCATTGTTATTAATACTGAGAGAGGAATGCATTGAAATTGGAAGAGGTTTTTTACTATTGGAATGCATTGGAAATGAATTTACCATAAATATTGATTGCAAATGATTTCCGAGTAGAAATACATTGTTGTCCCTAGGAATGCACTGAATATGATTTCGCTATAAAAATACATTAGAAATGATTTTACGATAGGAGTGAATTGGAAATTATTTTTTATTACAGGAATGCATTGGAAATTATTTTACTGTGGTAGGGTGCCAAGTTTAGTTACTTTTTTGGAAACCCAGCACTACTAAATGTACAATTTCACTACTTATTACTTTGGTGGTAACCTTTAAAATAAACTGGAAGAAATTTGAGAAAAATAATCAATTAAAAGGAGAGTAGCACGCTTGACATTAAAATGTCGTCAAATTCGCTAGTCGGAACCCAATTTGGCCACAACACCTTCAACCGAACCATTCTGTTGCTTTGAAAATAAACTCTATCGAATGTGAATAACAAAGCAGCTCCTGGTAAGATTCGGACTCGGTTTCCTGACTTTGACTGTTGTTGTAGATTCCGCGTGAAAAATCGGTCTCCAATAAATGACAAACGCAAGTATTTAAGCTAAGAAATTAAATGTATTTACACAAAATACAAAAGGTAATGCTGTTAATAAAATCCAGGAACGCCGGTTAGTATTAATCAAAGATCTCTATATACAGTCTCGAAGTAAACTTTAAGGAAGTCCTTGTAACTGACTTCTAACGTCAACTCAATCACAGTGTCTATGTACTTTCCACCCTGTTCCTCTACCTGTTCCTCTACACGTTCCTCTACTATCAGACTCTGACTGACTGTGGCTATTTTATGGCAGCAGGACGAGTCCATTTATATCAGAAAAGGGTGGACCCCATAATAACTGTTATAGTCTCTCATCGTGTGATATGTTTTCTTTTTCAGGGTGTGACCGATCATGGTTGTCCACAGCTTCTTATCGTTTGTTTTTTTCAACAATGCTATTTTACGATTCCTTTTGGTTTTGAACTTCTTCTGTCATCATCCTTTTACTCAGAATTACCAAAAATATTGCTCGATGCTTCGCTGCGTTTCTCTTGCTCTTGTATCGTGTTAAAGTATCCAAACCTTCTTTCGTCATATCCCTTCCGGACATAGGTGATCATAACTCTCCACTATTTCCTTTTTTTTCTTATATGTGAATTGCTATGACTTCTTAGGAAATATAGTGCAGTGGTTTTCCATTATCTCATCTACGGGTTTGAATCCAGAGTTGTCATTTTCCTAGACTGACTACAATCCAAGACTAAAAGTTTACCCAGCTGTTTAACGCATACGGTATATTTCTCCGTATAAGACAGCCCATACATTTTAAAAATTAACCCTAATTTTCGTCTAATACAACAGTTAGAAAAAGCTAACCTTAAATCATGTAGTGTATCGGTACTAGTAAGTAGACTAGTATGTTTGCACCATGGATCGTGGTAGGCTAACAACTGCCTCGGTTTGGTAACTACCGATGTAGATAATTCTAGTTGAAACCAATTCATATTATAATGCTGTACCTAAGTTATAAATGTAATAAAACTACTTTTACTTCTTGATTTCACATTAAAATGCAATATTCAAGAGACGATTACACAACCATTTACAAAAGTTTCACTAAGTAACACCCACAAATAACAAGTAACGTAAACAAATCTTTTATTCTTGATTTGTAAAGATATATCTCCGTTCATACCAATTATTATTTCTCATAGTAGTGTTAAATAAAAACATTTAAGATAACATACAATCTATATTTCTAATTAAAATTCATTATCCTTGTGGTGTGAAATAACAACAACATTTAGTATAATATGCAAACTTTAAAATATGCAAATAACATACATTATACGGTATGTTTTTTGAGATATTAAGCAACAAGATATTTAAAATGTCATAAAATCTTTATTTCTCAATACAGAATAAAAAAAAGATACCCATATATATAATTAAACTCTTCAAAATTACTATGATCATCACCAGCTAATGCAAGGAGCTCATCATAAACATCGCCATTTACAGTTTCGTCGTATGGGTCCCAGTCATAGTTTGGCGAATCAGGTTCGGCTTCATTGTCAGTCATACAGCATATCATCTTCTACTGCAATGAAGATACCGCCATTTTTTGAATGAATTGACAACGTTTTCTACTTTTACGTTTCCCCCAAGTCTTTATTATAAATTCGCACAAAATATCAAGTGGTGCAGCACGCATTGCTCCACCGTTTGTATAAGATTTTTCCCCTTGCATCATCCAACTGTTCCACTCTTCTTTCAATTTATCTTCAAATGGTATGTTTATAGCGACGTCTAACGATTGCAGTATAGAGGTCAAACCGCCTGGTATATAACAGCAGTATCAGTATTTGTTCGTGGTAAGCTGGTTTTAGCTTTGTCTGTTGTTACGTACCTACGACCAATACACACAATACGTTCCTTTCATATTCTACTTGACAGTCTTTTCCAAATATCATCAATCCATAATTTCACACCTTCCTCGTTTATCTATCCTTTTTCGTGGAAATGGACAAATAAGCCTGAAGTGAAATTAATTTTTGGTTTGAAAATCAACATTGGTCTCATATTCCTACCCTCAGCTATGCACAATAACACCACCGTAAACCTCGTCATTTCATAACCTGTACCTTTAAACAACACCAATTTTAACTCGTTAACATCTACTGTTTTGTTAGCCAAATTTTAATGGGGTTTCATCTATATTTCCAATACATGATAATGGAAACTAATGCCTTTGTCTCAGCCGAATAATAAACTGGTGAAAACCTGTTAATTGATGTTCAAGGTCACTTGGGAGTTTTTGAGCGATTTTCGTCTTTTGTCTATTCATAAAGCGATTGCATCAGCCTAGTGTTGCTTTAAAATCTTTAGTTTGTTCTTGGTTTTCGCTTGTCCCATTTTAGTGCATATGCTCTGATTTTATTTCTTGTCACCATATTAGCCATCACGTCTTTGTTCCAGTACCCATTTTGCAACATGAGTTTCTGAATACAAGACAAATAGACGTTTCTTTTCTCATTGCGCATTTCCGCTTTGGCATCTCTCTTGAAATATTTTCATTCTTTCGCCAGTGTCTTATCATCTCCAACGTTACAATTGTTCGATTCCCTCAATAACTTTCAATTTGAAACTTGCTACACACTTTCCTCGTTTCAAAGATAAGAAAAAAAACAATTGCTATATTATATTGTTATGCAAACGATCGTATTGTCATAAGCGGTAGTTTGTTGATAGAATTTAGGTGACGGTCAATGGCTATTAGCGTTTCAGGCATATGAACGCGCCTTTCTGTTTTCGCGCGTCTGAACGCAACTTTCTGTTTAAATTCGTACGAGTCATAAGAATGAACTCGTTATTTTCATAAAGATTCATGTGAATACTTTATATTAGTTTATACCTTTTGATTTTTAATGAAAATTGTATAAAAAAGGATTGCACAATATATATATATATATATATATATATATATATATAGAGAGAGAGAGAGAGAGAGAGGAGGCACGGTGGAGTAATGGATAGCTGGTTGGATTGAGGAATCGGACAGCCGAGTTAGAATTTCAGTCCAATCCATTACATTCACTTACGTGCTAATACCCTTGGGAAAGGTATGAATCCTCTTCTTCTCCCTCCAGCTATGGGTAAATAGTAGGACAGACTGGGTTCTATAGCCTTGGATGGCAAATGGTCTAGGAAAAGGACAATTCTGAATTCAAAACTTGCGGAGTTTCGTTTGGGGAC
>OZ010614.1:27591088-27608588 GCA_963932145.1 Acanthosepion lycidas
ATCACAAAAATTTGCCTAGATTTTAAGTCTCTTCTCCTCGTCGCCTTATATATGGAAATATTCGGAGTAAACAGTGGAACCTCGGAAACGAATTTAATTCGTTCCTGAAGGCCGTTCGTAACCCGAAATTTTCATAAACCGAAACTTTTTTTTCCAATAGGAATCAATGAAGAGAAAAAAAGGTCACACTGGAATAAAACTGGAAAAGAAAAGCACGCCACAACGCACGAATGTGTACAACACGGCGGTCGACTGAGAAATTATTCCGTTTGTGTGAACTCGGTTCGGCTATGTTGTTCGAAAACCGAAAATTTGTTCGATAACTGAGGTATTTTCATCTCTAATTTTCTGTTCTGTCGATTTGTTCGACATGTCAGACGTTCGACAACTGAGGCTCCCCTGTATATAGAAAAAATCCCACTTCTTTTTTTGTTTCTCGTCTCATCGTGAAAAGACACAGGCGTGCCCGAAAATTCCCATTTTTAGCGTCTTTCTCATCATTTGGTTAAAAGACTTCCTAATATGGAATAATTATCATCGGTCTTATTATCAGTATAATTATTTTTGTTGTTTTTTCTCTCTTGAATTTCTTTCATCAGCCTATATATATATATATATATATATATATATATATATATGAGCTGAAAGCCTTTCAGCTTCCCTTCAAATATATATATATATATATATATATATAATATAAATAGTTATACCCGTTTGTAAAAACCTTAGGTATTTTGGCTTGTATCTGAACAAACCAATGCCCAAGGGAAAATAAGGGATACAAAAAGAAAGAACTAAGAACAGGAAATAGAGGCGAAAACAATTGTCCAGAATTCAAGCTCAGAGTCTATATATATATATATATATATATATATATATATATATATATATATATATATATATATATATATATATATATATATATATATATATATATATATATATATATATATATATATATATATATATATATATTACTCTTCAAGTAAATTGAATTGAATTGAGCATTATTCTTCATGTAAATTGAATTGATTTCCTCGGTCCGCTGGCGTATTTCGTATATAGGAAAACCTTAAAATTCCTTTCCTTTCTGACGATGGCCTAGAGGTAAGATATCTGACTGCCAAATCAGTCGAGTTTCGATCCCAGCTTGAAGCAATCGGAGAACGGAGTTCGAATTCCAGTCGAATCCGTTATATTAACTTACGTGCTAATACCCCTGGGAAAGATATGAATCTTCTTCTTCTCTCCCTAGCTATGGGTAAATAGCAGGACAGATGGGGTTCTATAGCCTTGGATAGCATCTGGTCTAAGAGACAGACAACTCTGAATTCAAAACCTGCCGAGAGTCCTTTGTGGACCCTGTGGCACGTAGTGCATCAGGTCCCTGTATTCGTCCATTCAAAAAGTGTGGATGGTCCTGCACGAAACCTTCACCACTATAATCAAATCTTATGTGCTGATGTCGGGCTGTCGGTTTCCTAGGAACTGATACGTCGAATTCGTCGGCAGAGTCGAGTATATAGCCAGTTTACCCTGAAGATCCGTTTTCGTGAAACCTAGGTAGGTTTGCCTGGCTCCTTAGGATTTATTCTAGTATATATATATATATATATATATATATATATATATATATATATATATATATATATATATATATGTAGGTAGGTAATGAAATGTTTGGTGATCCGTATGGATAATCCCAAGGAGGATGTAATCCAGAGAGCTCAAATTATATATATATATATATGTGTGTGTGTGTGTGTGTGTGTAATGCAAATATAAAATATCTCACTCAACTGATTGATGTTATATTCAGCATCTCAACTCCGTTTTTGCGTGAATGAACCCGTTTTTGTAAATGTTTAGTCCACTTGTGAGGCAAGACTTTCTGGCCAACCTAATATATATATATATATATATATATATATATATATATATATATATATATATATATATATATATATATAGCATACATTGAAACTATATTTCTATCATATATATAATAAACACAATTATAAAATTACATGAACCAACATGCAGCCAACAAAGATAATAACACTCCAACATTCAGAAAAAAAAAAGCTTGTTTTACGACAATAACAAACCGCTGTAGCTCTTCAGTCGTTTTTAACGAAACATGTATAAAAGAGGCATTGCTGTCCACATGTTTTTTTTTGGGGGGGGGTAAATGTAGTCTTTTTTTTTATTGATTGTTTTTGTTTTCCTCCGTTATCTGTCGCATCCTGTGTGGTGTATTGTGTGTATGTGTTTGTGTGTATCTCTGTCTACGAGTAATTTGAATAAATTTTAATGTCAAATTGTCAGAGAAATGTCTTGTTAATTAAATTAATTAATCCTTAATAGTCAGTGTCAATGCCAGGAAATAATAATCATTTGTTATCTGTTGTCAGAAAGACGGAATCTTGGCATTGTCAAACTGGTGTCACAAAGTTTTAAAGGGGGAAATAAAAGGTTATTGCAAAAAACAACACATCAATGATAACATAAATCTTTATTATTAACGTTAATGTCGATATGTTTTATCTTTGTCTGTCCGTCTGTCTGTCTATTTATCTATCTATCTATCTATCACAGTCTATGCTTATCTACATTATTCACATTATTCGGGCTAGTGTCCTCATCTTTGTCGCCATATTTATCACAATGTTTCAGCCGTTGTACGCTCCGGCCTTCTTCAGGTGGTTGGAATGTCGAACATAACCCTTTATTTCGCTCACTGGGGTAGACTGTTCTAGTTCCACGTGCCATGTTTAATGGATGTCAGTTATCTCCTGTTAATTTCCTTCTGAAAGTTCACCACTGCCTTAACCGGGTATTGAACACACACTCTTTGGGTCCTGTTACTGTACCTAACCAACGCCATTATCCACTGTGCCATGTGTCCTTGAGTACCTGGTAAAGGCGGTGGAGAACTTGGAGAGGGGAATTAAGCAGGAGATAACTGATAACTGACATCCATTAAACATGGCACTTGGAACTAAAACATACTACCACAGTGAGCGAAATAAAGGGTTTAGTTCGACATTCCAACCACCTGAAGATGGACGGACCGTACAACGGCCGAAGCGTTGTAATAAATATGGCGACAAAGATGAGGACAATAGTCCGAATAATGTAAATAATAATACCTCATATGTACATAATACCTCATCTCAGAAATATAGATAGTTATTGTGCTTATCTATCTATCTATCTATCTATCTATCTATCTATCTATCTATCTATCTATCTATCTATCTCTTTTCAGATCTATCAAACTTCTCATATCTATCTATCTATCTATCTATCTATCTATCTATCTATCTATCGTTTAATATATGTCATTTAGTTAGGATGTAAAAGTGTGGATCTTTTACAGGAATGTGTCAATGGATATATTTTGATTATACACTTACATACGCGTATCTTTGGTCAAACTGCTATCTCGTAGGATTTAAGAGAAAAAGCCTAAACCGGCCAAGTGATCCGTGACGGCTTTCCTACTAAAATGCGGTCGCACCAAACTAATGAACAAACGTTTCAAATGTAGCTTGTAACTCACCGGATGGCACCTGGCGCAGTCACCGGGGTGTGTCGTCTCGCAGACGCCATTTGTGGTCAGTTGACGGGCATTAATCAAAATGTCTCCCCCCACCACCTTTTTTTTCTTTATCTTTTCTCCCCCCCCCTTTTTTTTAATGTTTTCTTTTCTCTTCGGTTTTCTTCCTCTATCAACATTCATCTATTTCAATGAAACCTTTTCTCCGTCAATCGCTTATGTAATAAATTTTTAATAATCCCCGAACCCCTATCAGAGCTTAGCCGTATGTACACTCAAAGAAACATGTCTCTCAGTCCCTGTCGGCAAAAAAAAAAGCAGGAACAATCAGCTCAGTTTTCCTTAAGTTTTACTTGAAAGCTTATTGGGGCATTATATAGTCTATTTTCATTATATAGTCTATTTTCTTTATATAGTCTATTTTCTTATTTTACTATTTATATAGTCTATTTTCTTCATATAGTCTATTTTCTTATTTTACTATTTATATAGTCTATTTTCATTATATAGTCTATTTTCTGTATATAGTCTATTTTCTTTATATAGTCTATTTTCTTATTTTACTATTTATATAGTCTATTTTCTTTATATAGTCTATTTTCTTATTTTACTATTTATATAGTCTATTTTCATATATAAGAATACAGATGAATTTGGCTAGATTGAAAAAAAAATATTCTTTCAAAAAATTTTTAACCTCCCTGCGTCTCTCGTTTCGTGCGCATGTGTAGACGTGGCAACGTCAACAACGCCCAGTCCGATGAAATCCTAACGGATGAAACTCGTCACAAATAAACTTTTCCAGTTTGTCATATTTTTCTAAATTTTGTCTATTTTCTTTCTTTCTTGATTTTGTCATTTCTTCTCTTGTTTTTTTGTTTTTTTTGTCCAGCCTTTTTTTGGTGGCTAGGGGTGGGGCGGGTAAAACAATGTTGTTTGATTTACAATATTTACATTGTTTGGACCGTTGTCCTCATCTTTATTGCAATATTTACGACGTTTCGGCCGCTGTACCCTCCGGGGTTTTTTTTCGGGTGATATTCCGTGGAATCTCAAACCGAACCCTTTATTTATTCCATGGGGATAGATGGGGATTCTATTGTTCTAATCCCACGTGTCATGTAATTTTTGGATATCGCAGTTTCAGTTAATACCTCTTGATAATTCATCTCTCCAAGTCATTTCCCCTCTGCTGTGGCCCGATATTGAACTCACAATTCTTTGGGTCAAGTCACTTTTATATCTTTCAGCCAATACTTGAATAACAAAAAAATATTTGTCGAAAAGAATTGCAATCTTGCCTTATTTACGAATCCCGAATTCTCATTTTAAAATAGATCATCAAAAGTTTTCTGTCTTTTAGTTTTGTAAAAAAAAAAAAAAAATCAGAGTACGCACTTAAAAAGAAAAAACATGTGGCAAAGTCGAACATTCGTACTCATAAAAAGTACACTTTGTCAAAGAACAGTTATTTTCTTGGCGGTTTTTCTCTTAAATCATTTTTATTGATTAAAAAAAGTCATTTTTACAATTTTCATGAAGCCTTAACTGGATTTAAGCATTCTTTTTATTTTCTCAAGAATTGACAACAAAAGAATTCGACCCAGAGCAAAATTCATTTACTATATTTGCAAATCAAAATTTATTCATATATATTTAATAAGCAGTATTTATTTACTATATTCCCAACGTAATATTTATTTACTAGAAATACAACGCAATATTTATTTACTAGATTTGCAAAGCAATATTTATTTACTAGATTTACAACGTAATATTTATTTACTGTATTTAAAAGCAATATTTATTTACTATATTTGCAACGCAATATTTATTTACTATATTTACAACGCAATATTTATTTACTGTATTCAAACGCAATATTTATTTACTATATTTACAAAGCAATAGTTATTTACTAAAATTTACAAAGCAATATTTATTTATTATATCTACAAAGCATTATTTATTTACTATATTTACAACGCAATATTTATTTACTGTATTTAAAACAATATTTATTTACTATATTTACAAATCAATATTTATTTACTAAATATACAAACCAATATTGATTTACTATATTTACAAAGCAATATTTATTTACTAGATTTAGAAAGCAATATTTATTTATTAGATCTACAAAGCAATATTTATTTACTATATTTACAACGTAATATTTATTTACTGTATTTAAAAGCAATATTTATTTACTAGATTTACAAAGCAATATTTATTTACTAGATTTACAAAAAAGTTAGAACTATGAAATTCTGTGGGTGGTATGGTACTCTCTGAGCACAAGTACTTGTAGTGTCTAGTATTGTGGCCTAGTGTAGTGTCTTTTTCGCTTCCAGTTACAGACACCATCTAACTAGTCTCTGGTATTGTGGCCTAGTGTAGTGTTGTCTTTCTCGCTTCCAGTTACAGACACCATCTAACTAGTCTCTGGTATTGTGGCCTAGTGTAGTGCTGTCTATCTCGCTTCCATTTACAGACACTATCTAGCTAGTCTCTAGTATTGTGGCCTCGTTTAGTGCTGTCTCTCTCGCTTCCAGTTACAGACAACATCTAGCTAGTCTCTGGTATTGTGGCCTAGTGCAGTGTTGTCTTTCTCGCTTCCGGTTACAGACACCATCTAGCTAGTCTCTAGCATTGTGGCCTAGTGTAGTGTTGTCTTTCTTGATTCCTAGCTCTTCGGGGTGAAAAACGGGACAGAGTGCATAGGTGCTATACCGTGGAAACTGGGTACCTGGCAGCCACAGGCTAGACTGTGAGGGATCTCGGAGTAGATTGGAATTCCAGAGATACAGTATGCCAGAAACAGGGGTGTGTAGAGACTCTGTGACACTTACCAATCCAACCACCTGCTGCCTTGTCGGTCCTGGCTGTTTAGTTAAACTTCAAAAACAAATCCACCTCAAGTGTCGCCTCGAAGGATGGAACTGACCCCTTCCCATCTTTCGAGCCACAATGGGAAATAATGGACACCTAGGGCTCAGTAGAATAGTTTGAATAAACACACTGGGACACAGCACGGCGCCGTGGACCACTCTCATTTCGGACCATACCCCTCATCACTGTATTACCCACGGAACTTCAGACAGCAAACTATGAAAACGATTATTTTATTCATAAAATTATTACCATGACAAGAAAACAAAAAAATTTAAATAAACACATAACGACGAGTAACTGTAATTATACATTTTGAAGAAAAGAAAGAATTTTCCAGGCATTTCTTTCGTTTGCAAGTTGCAAGCATCTGGATTTATGTCTTTTTTTCTAGTTAACAAAAATGTTAAAGACTGTCTATAAGATTGTTTATTTACAAAAATAGTGTTTGTAGCTAGTTCTCGGAAAGGAATGTATAAATCTAGTTTCATTTGTTTGGGCTTCGTTAAAATTCTAAAATAGCTTTTAAAAACAATTAAAATTGCCGAGTGTTGATTGTTTCGGTCAATAATATAATATATCTAATCTAATTTAATCTAATATCTAATGTAATATTATAATATAATATCTAATCTAATCTAATATAATATCTAATATAATAATATAGCATCTAATAATATAACAGAATATATTATTTAATCCAATATAATAATATAATATAATATGAAAATTTCTCAGAGTTAACCTGTAGAAAAAACAATATTTTTAAATATAAATGACAATAGGAAAACTGTAGTTATTGCTGAAGCGTTTCGTCCAATGTGGACTTTCTCAAAGCAAAAAACGAAATGAATTTAATTAAAGAAAGTAACAAAAAATAAATAAATAAAAACAAAAAAAAAACGCGTCAGCAATAACTACAGTTTTCCTATTGTCATTTATATTTATAAATAATATAATATCTAATATAATATAATATCTAACATAATATAATATATCTAATATAATAATATAATATCTAATATCTAATCTAATAATATAATATAATATCTAATCTAATGTAATATAATTTAATATCTAATATAATCTAATATCTAATGAAATATGATATAATATTTATAATGTTATCAATCCCGAGTTGGCATTCACACTGCCGTAAGGTATATCCCTCTGTCTTTTCTATAAATATTTTCATGGCAATGGTTCGAATGTGTTTGCCTCATTGGTACCTCGTCTGCATTTATTTAAGCGTACTACTAAACTGACAATTAAGACTTATTGTTTTCTGGTGAACTCTCAAGATGTAACCGTGAGTTCTATTTTAGTCGTATCTTTTCTTGCACTTCTCGCTTGTGGAAGTTTTTTCCGGTTTCTTGCTTCTCTGTCAACTATAACCTTCAAAGATTTAAAAGCAGCCTTAACCCTTATTTTCTGTCTTCTTGAATACTGTTCTTCTATTGTCCTTTCTCCTCACTGAAGTCTTCTCATTCTGTTTAACATTCAGTAACTGCGCGTCTTAGCGGCATTCTCGCCTTGCTTGGGGAAAAATGATTAAGAAAAAAAAAAACACAAACTCTTTACCTTATCCCTCCCACCTATTTGACATTTGCCGTAGCTATCTCTACCAGTTTTAATCCTGTAGAGCCGGCTCCAAACTATGGTCCTTAGGCCCTATAGGAGAATTGTCATTTAATTGAGAGCTATTTTTTAGTATATGTGATGTTCCTAGTAAGGCGGTCTTCTGGGCAACTTGTATGTTGACAATGTTAGTAAAATTGTCTATTCCTCTTCTCAAGAGGCCCAGTGCTCCGATTACTATTGGTACAGTCTCAGTCCCCACATCCTGTTAATCTCGATCTCCAGGTCCTTGTATTTGGAGAATTTCTCGATAAGTTTTATGGACGTGTTCCTCTCAAATGGTACTGCTATGTCACTAAGTATACACTTCTTGAATTTCTTGTCTTTTATGATAATATCATGTCTGTTGACTGTTATTTCCCTGACTGTTTGAATTGGCATGTCCCAGAGGATAGTTACATCGTTAGTTTGGGTAACTGTATCTGTTTGGTGTTCATACCGTTTCTCAGTGGTTTCGATTTTGTGCATCTTGCATATCTTCCAGTGCACATATGTCGCTACCTTGTCATGTCTGTGGGTATATAAATTATTTGCTAGTTCCGGATATCCTGAGATAATATGTTTGACATTTCGGGTTAGATTATTATTATTGTTTTTGCTATTATTATTATTATTATTAATGCTCTATACCACGAACGTTTCATCAATACCTCATAAATAATGGACTATTCTAAGCAGATCGCGTGGAAAGAGGGGAAAGGCACAACTTGGTTTCAGTGAAAAAATGTAAGAAAGAAAGAAGGGAAGATAATAGTGGGGAGAGAGAATCAGATTATGCTGATAAGAACAGATACTACACTTTGATCTTCGCCAAAAGCCGAGAAGCGATTATATTTTCTTGCCGGCCCACGGTGGCAGGATGTGGCACAAAGTCAGTTTAATGTGGGGAACCAAAGTGCGTACACCCGGGTCAGGTCCAAAAATAGCTTACTCTCGCAACCGTCCGTCAGTTAGTATTACTACCGATACCTCTTCCACACCTTTAGTCCAACGAGGTACTTCCGCGAGCAGCTGTTCCCCAGAACCGGGAACCTCTCCAGATCCCTGCTCGCAGGCAGAAACACAAGTGAGAGATTAAATGTAGTTTATCCGTCCAAGGGCTATACTACACTTTGATCCCATCCAAAAGGTCTAGAACCATGGCAACCGCGAAAAAAGCGACATTTTTCAGACGCACATTATCGAAATACGGCAACCGAGTGAGACAATCGCCAAAAATCCAGTTACTATAAATAAAATAACATAATCTGGTGAATTATTTTTAGGTTATTATTAAGAGAAATCTTCATAAGACGGGGATTTGGCTAGAAAAAAGAAAGAAAGAAAGAAAAAAGTGTTAACGTCTCCTGCCAATACCTCATAAATAATGGTCTATTCTGTTTTGATTGCATAGAAAAACAAAAGACATGCGCTACTTGGTTTCAGTGAGAAAAAGAAAGGGAGAGAGAGGGAAGGGAAGATAGTGTTTAATTTCTGTTTCAGTGAAATGGAAAAGTTGTCAATTTCAAATCTTTTCATTTGTACCCCCTTACTTCTTAAAATAACTATCAGCATTCATCATTGTGATTGTTATTGCAATATTTTGTTGAAGTTGTTAAGCTCAAAATATTTAACGATGTGATAGGGGACATTCTTCGGATATTTTATTGTCACAGAAGCCACCATGAACTTCTTCAACCATTAACTGACAATTAAGAATCAGCAGAAATTTAAAATAGGAAAATGATGAAATTTTCAAGGGTCTTTCTATTAGGTTGGTGCAAAAATAATGACGTAATAATGTCGTTTTTTGACGTTAAAAAATACGTCAAAAAACGACATTATTACGTCATTATTTTTGCACCGATATAATAGTTATTATTGTTGTTATTATTATTATTTTTATTGTTGTCGTGGTTATTATTATTATTGTTGTTGTTTTTATTATTTTTGTTGTTATTGTTGTTGTTATTGTTGTTGTTGTTGGTGGTGTTATTATTATTATTGTTGATGATGTTGTTATTATTATTGGTGTTGTTGTTATTATTATTATTGTTGTTGTTTTTATTATCATTATTGTTGTTGTTGTTATTATTATTGTTATTGTTGTTATTATTGTTGTTGTTGTTGCACCACTTCCAGAAGAGCTCGAATTTCAGAAAAGAAAAAAAAATAAGAACAAGTTTTAACAAAATGTCTACAGTATTGTGAACTGACGAAATATAGTTAAATATTGTTAAAGATTGAGTCTTATCTTTTTTTTCTGGAAGGGTTGCAAAATATTGGAAGATTTACGTCAATAATTTTGATTATTATTATTATTATTTATATTTTCAGAAACATTACAAGTGATACGAATTTCTGGACAAAATTATAACAAGGAAAATTATCAAAATCCTTTTATTCACCAACGAAATATCTTAATTACACAAAAAGCAAAAATTCGAATCCCAAGTTCAGCATTTTAAATCACTTTATTTCCCGAGTCGACTCTTGGAGACGGATTTCAAGCTAGGATAATTCGAATCTTTGAATTCCTTTTCTATGCGCCTAAAAGAAAAGAGAACGACAGTCTGAAGTCTATTTTCTGAGGACGGAATAATGCCGCGTGCCCTGTTAGTTCGGCGACATAAGCACAAGTGTGTACAGAGAGAATGCCCCAAAGATGAAACGGTGGACGCTTTGAGGACGCCACCAAGTGACTTAACGGAAGAAAGAATCTGTGATTTATCGGAATTATCGACAAAGGAAGCGGAAAAAATTCCCAGTTTGACGGAGACAAGCGGTAAGTCGTATTTATTGGTTTCGGTTTTATTTACTTAAAAAAAATCGTGTGAATCGTGATTACCTGTTTTAGAAAGTATTAGGTTGGTGCAAAAATAATGACGTAATAATGTCGTTTTTTGACGTTACGTCAAAAAAACGACATTATTACGTCATTATTTTTGCACCAACCTAATAATTACCTTTGACAGGAAATGTATTAAAAATTTCCTTAAAAAAAATAAAATATTCGGAATGTAATATCACTTTATTAGAAAGGATATGAAAACAAATGTAAATTAAATTTATTTAAAAATTAACAAAAATATAATATTAAAAAGAAAAGAAAGAAAAACACAGTACATCAATATTTTTATTAATAAAAAAAATCCCTTCCAAATTTACGTCCTTTCTCTGTTACACTTTCAGAGTCGGATCTGATCGGATTAAGCCTTCGTTCAGATTATTAGTGACAGAGATTTTACCGTTAGATTACGTGGTTACAACTATGATCCACTTGATACTTACCTAATATATCTTTTAAATGCTATGGGTTAAAAAATATGAATCTTTTGTCCAAACTTTGACCGGATTAAAGAAGGTCGGATTACAGGACTTATGTCGATAGAAACCGTTGATAAGCGCATAAACAAGTAACAAATTGTATTGAAAACATTTTAATCAAATTATGACAGGTCTAAAAAGAAAGCTTAACTGCAGGACTTGGAGAAGAATACGACATTTTGAATTGTATTTATGGGTAAAATAAATTGGAACATTTTTTTTTCTTTTCATCTTCTGAAATTTTTTTTCCAAGTAGATGAAAGGCAGGTGAATCGGTGCACTCGAAAAAATATCCCGTAACACCTTTTCCAAATAAAAAAAAAAAAAAAAAAGAAATCACAATCAATTCTTCCCTTGATTTTTATTTCGGGCATCAAAGGCTTCATGAAAAATGACTAGGGTGATTAAGGATCATTTTATTTTGAGGGTCAAAATTCATATCTGCACCCAACGGTCTAACTATTCCTCACTTATATAACCGAAGAAAAGGTCTAGTAGAACTAATGCTTGTTAGAAGGATGAGTAATGGTGTCCGACTTAAAAAAAACAAAAACAATGAAAACTGTCTTTTGACCTTCTATTGAAAGCATTAACCGATTGCTTAACAACTGGATGCTGCTTCTCATTCCTGCAAATCCTAAAAATATCAATCTGTTTCGGTTTTTGTTTATTCTTTCAGACTTTTACTGTCTTAGTGGCTTTATTGCCTTGAATGAGGTGAAAGGATTAAAAAATCTAAATTTTAGAATATATCTAAAATGCATTTCAAAGAAGAATTTCTATTTTGGCACAAAGAATTATAAAGGCCGTGTGTTCAGACCACTTGGCAGGACGAATAACGTTGTCCTAGTCACAACACGATGAAATCTGTTTTTTGGCTTTCTATTTAAAGCATCAAACGATTGTTTAACAAGTGGCTGGTGCTGTTCATTACTGCAAACCATAAAAATCAACAGACATTTATATGGATCGAAAGGTGAAGAAACGAAGAAGACATTACTGTACATTTCTACAGCGATAACCTCAGATTTTCTGTTGTTTGCTATGACAGGATCAAGTCTTATCGTCCAAACTTTCATGTTTTCAAGATGAAGGTGGATTAGCCTCTTGGTTGAATATCATGGATTACGGGACCAGGTATTTTAATTACGCAGTAAGAAGACGTTTCTGACTTACATATTATACACCTACGATGTATTTTAAGCCCCGTGGATTGATAGAAACGTAAGCAAATAATAAATGGAAGTAAAAACTTTGATCAAATTAAAAGCAGGTTAGAGATACAGGACATTTTTTCCCATAAACATTTACTTATTAAGTCGCTCAGGTAAATGTGTCTTTCTTACTGACGCTAATGATCGCTTTTCGAGCCCGAGGTAAAAAGGCAAGATTTGAAATGCTGATTTTCAAGGCTAGCAAAACGCTCCCATTTTCTTACTCACGCATAAGCCATATTGAATATCATCGGATATCATGGATAACAAAAATAGATGACACATTAAAAAAATCAACACCACTTTCTGGCCCACATATTATACATCTACCATGGATTGGTAGAGACACCAACAAATTGTAAGTAGTAAGGACATGGTTGATTAGATCTTCAAAGCATCTTCCGCTTTGATATATTTTTACCGGATTAAAGGATTTTAATTGATTTACAAAAATTAAACAGTCACTTCTTCAGTGCTTGTAGCCAATGCTCGAACACGAAGTAAAAGGGCAGGATTTGAAATGCTGATTTTCAAGGCTGCAGAATTGTCCAGTTTATTTGACCTGCGTTTGGTCTAGTGCTTATTTACTTATTTACTTATTAAGTCGCTCAGGTAATTGTATCTTTCTTACTGGCGCTAATGATCCCTGTTAGAGCTCGAGGTAAAAAGACATGATTTGAAATGCTGATTTTCAAGGCTGGCAAAACGCTCCCATTTTCTTACACTTGACCATGTGCCATATTAAATATCACCGAAGACAGGACACAGTAAAGAAAATCAGAACATACTTTTGACCCACATATTATACATCTACCATGAATTGGTAGAGACACTAACAAATAGTAAATGCTAATGACACATTTGATTAAATCTTCACAGCATCTTCCATTTTGATATATTTTTACCGGATTAAAGGAGGTCGAACTAATTGATTTTAAAAAAAGTGAAGAGTCACTTCTTCAGTGTTTGTAGCCAATGCTCGAATACGAAGTAAAAAGGCAGGATTTGAAATGCTGATTTTCAAGGCTGCAGAATTGTCTAGTTTATTTGACCTGCGTTTGGTCTAGCGCAATCATCGAATATCATGAATCACGGGGTTCCTGGGACTAGATGATACCCCTTAGATGCAATCAAAACAATATTTTTGACCCACATATTATACACCTATGATATTTTTTAAATCTCATGGATTGGTTGACGTAGACAAATGGTATTGGCGCCCTGTCGGCTGAGGCTGTAGAATACGCCGACTGCACCCTCTGCAGAGGGGTAAGAACCCCCCCCCCGAATGGAGCGCCTTGAGTATGACGATAAACTACATCCGCCTCCAGGGTAAGACGATAAACTACTTCCAACAGCAAGGCCTCTGATAAGGAGGTTTTGAGGAGCGTAGAACCACCTCTTAATTGCTAGCGTTCGCAGGTCCGCCGTGACCCGGGGTGGTAGCACCTGTTAGGGTACCAGCTATGGGCAAATAGTTAGCCCCAAAACTGGTGTAAAAAGCATTATTAAAGTGTGGATATGGGTTTTAATACGGGAAATACTTTGTAAAAAATTATTACCAGAAATAAATTTTTGAGGAAAAAAAAAAAAACTATTACCAGTAATATATTTTGGAAAAAAAAATATTACCAGCAAAAAAAATATCAGCGGCAATACATGTGATTTTACTCAAAAATATGAGTAACTGAAAAATGGTTCAAATATATATGTATACATAGATACCTTTTTTTACCAAATTATCGCTATGAATTTATTACAAAAAATTTGTTGGTATTAAATGACCCACTGAGATTGATATACCATAAAACAAAACAACCAACCAACTAAATGGTATTGGTACTATTAGAAGGAAACATGTAGAATTCATTAACCGAGAAAACAGTGTTGCAATCGGTTTAAAGCAGCCATTCTCAACCTTTCCTCCATCATTGACCCCCCCCCCGCCTCGGCTTTATGTATTTCTCCATTTACCCCCCCCTACTCCCATACAAAAAATTCATAGCCATCGTAAAGCATTGATGTACAATTTCATGTCTAAATGAATGAATGATTTTTTTCATTCAAAATACTAAGGGTTTTTTTTAGTCAAAATACTGTGCCTAAAAAAAAAAAAAAATACTAAGCGACACTCAAAATACTAATTTCTTATTTAGTACTAATCTACTAATTTTTCAGTATAAGTTAGTACTCTGTATAAAATTCAGTATTTTTATTAACGTTTGTAGTCATTAATAAAAAAATTATTCATTTTATCCGCCATATTAGTAGATCTACAAATTAATACTAATCATAATCATTCATTCAAAAAAAAATTTTTTTAAGTAATTTTGCTTTTGCCAATTTAAAAAGTTTTTGGAAAATACTAAAAAAATTTTTTTTGAATGAATGATTAGTACTGACTAATTTGTGACTAAAAATTGTGCAAATTAATGATTAGTAAAAATACCAAAACAGAAATAAAAAATACTGACAAATACTAAAAATTAGTAAAAATTCAGTATTCTGATCAAAAAATTAGTAATCCATCATTCATTTGTACACCAATGTCATAAAGTGACAGAAAAACAAGAAGGTCAGAAAGAACCTTTTTATTGTTTAGGACTTTAGGTTTTGCATAAAAATAGTATTGTACATTCGTATAAAAAAAAATAGAAGAAAATCAAACGTTTTCTAAATAGAAAATTATGAAGTTAATTTGTATTACAAAAAATAATGAACAGAAACATCAGAAGCATTATCAATGGGAACATTGCTGATTCATCGAGTCAATAAGTTTGTTTATGCGAGGAGCTGTTTCTGATAATGCTACTCTCATATCATCATCAGCTTTCAGGCGGTTTTTTTTTAAATTATCAGGTACTTCAATTATTTACCCCTGACTATATAATTTTTTACCCCCTAGGGATAAATTTACCCCTGGTTGAGAACATCTGGTTTAAAGCTTTTAAATCTTTCTATAAAAACAAATTTTTAGGGAAATAGGTTTCTCCAGTTCCCTGTTATAGCTCTTTCTAGTACTGATTGGGGTTTCCTTCCTAACCTTTTGTTTGAAGTAGTAGGGAACGTCAACGTCTTCATTATGTCTCGTTTAGTTGCATGTGCTATTTACTTCAGTTGTTGAAAGCCTTCAAGTGGTATGTTTTCTGTGATTTGGTATAGTACTTTATGTGTGATTCTGTAGCGCCAGTTCACGAGGTTCGAAGAAATATGGTCCTCACTAAGACCTACAGGCTTCGTACGATCGAAGCTATTTTTAATCATTGATCTGAGAAAGCGGTTCTATACAGCTGACAGTTTAGATATTTCTATACATTCGATTGTTTGGCGCCATACTTAAGTCCTACAGGAAAGTCTCGATATGACGCGGGTATTTAAGAACATGACTCCAGTTCTTGGATTAATGTTTTCGTTTTTGGGGGGACTTGCGGGGTTGGATGAAACTACCCCTAACGCGGCCTATTCTATTCTTGTTGTGGGGCTCTCCCCTTTTTGCATAAGATGGACTTGTCCAAAGTATACTTATACTGACAGCAAAGCTTCGTCCGGGGAGATAGACAGGGCCTGAACCCGTCTAGGCAGGTTCAAAGGCTATATTTTTGGCCTAGCCTACAGGCTCGGAGATACCCACATTAAACCGGCCTTGTGCCCCATTCGGTCCTCGTGGGTGGATTGATAAATACTGAGCTACGTCTCGATACACTCTCGACGTCTGTTGAATTCTCTGCTTTGGCAGAGAAAGCTTCGTCCGGGGAGGTAGACAGGCCCTGAAACCGTCTAGGCGGGTCCAAAGGGTATATTTTTCGCCGAAACTATTCCTCGTGGGTGGGATATTAAATACCGAGATACGTAGAGATGCGATGAGACAGGTTGAGAGATACGGAGACAGACACAGTGTTTTCTCAGAGAATTATACAAGAGTCCAGAGAGAGAGATGATTACGGCTTTACTTACAGAGACTTGTGCATATACTTTCTACTAACCCGCATTGCTGGACTACTAATGTTCACTTCAAGTCTGTATTCTTACGTTTAATACACTTATTTTTCTATCTCAATTACTGGCGTTGTTTATTTATTTGTGCAGGATTCCATTCACGGAATCCACAACAATGTTCAATTTCCTTTTGCTCTATTTTTCATTTGTCAAACGGAAATGAAACATGCTAATTAAATCTTCGCGCTATATGGCCTTGTTTTATCTGGAAAGAGGCTGAAATGATTGAAATTTTGAGATGACGTCATACCATTATTAATTTTTATGAATATATCTGCTTATTTTCATTTTTTATTACAACTTTCTCGGCTGAATCTCCCCTCAGCGTTAAAGTCGCGTGAAGTAGAAATAAAGACGTAATTTCCTATGAGATTTGTGAGCACGAGATTTGTGTCTTGAATTGATCAAATCCTGATACCGCATCGATCTGTCTTAACTATGGATAGTTTACACATCATTCCGATTAGGCTGTGCAAGAACATATTCGAAAATTGCAACACGATAAAAATGAAACAGGCTAACCTTGTTGGTTGAATGCAACAAATTTTGTTCATATACATGCATGCTGTCCGTTAATCATCTGAGAGACATCCCCCTCTCTGCCTTTCATCCAGGAAAGTAAATTGTGGCGCCTTCTCGGACTAACGTTCTTGACCGATACGACGTGGAAAGACTATATTGAATCCATTGCTTGGTCAACTGCTAAGAGTCGTGCGTAACAATTTTCCTTTCCAGAATCTATCTTACATATCTATAAATGTACCATTCATCTATACTTATAATATGGCTGCCACATATGATCCGGTGCTCCTGCTACTTATCTAGAGCTTGATAAAATCCAAAGAATAATCAGCAATATTATTGGTCTTGACCTAGCGTCTCGGCTTCA
>OZ010614.1:27616088-27618588 GCA_963932145.1 Acanthosepion lycidas
TTAAGTAGACTGGTCCATGCGTATAATATAAGAAAAACAAAGTTGGTTTTTGTAGACTAGCAAATCAAATGCGTGTACTTTCAAAACAATCTTATCTAAAATTGCGTGAATTTTGCTCAAAAGCAGTTATTTCAATTTACGCTGTTTTCTTTTCTTTTCAATCTTACTTGTTTTGTCGAAATTTGTTTTTTTTATTCTTTCAGTTTTTCTGCAGTGAATTTTAGATAAATACTTATTTCATTTTTTTTTTTAGAATAGGTTGACCACAAATATAAACCTATACTTAATCAGAAAATAGATGAATCTTTTACTTTCCATCCATTTTGAAAAATAAATGGATAAAGATTTATCTTAAATTCACACAATTTTATTGTTTCGACCCAAACGATCTAGCTAAATTCATCTGTATTCTTTTCCTTTTTCTCTCTATTAGATTTTTCCCTGACTGTCTCACACTGTGACAATACAAAATCTACCAAGAATGGTGATATATTGTAAGATCCTGAACGCAAATCATTGGATTATATTTCAGAGCACTCGGAATTTGCAGCCCTCAATATTTACACGAAGAGGAGAAATATATTGAAAATACTTTCAAGATCCTTCAATACCCTATTTCATTTTCAATGCGAAACAAAATACTCATAAAATATTCCAAAATAGAAAAGCTGTCCTTCCTGACAAACCCAACGAATCAAAAAATATACTATTCTACCCACTAACTCTATCGCAGCTACAACCGAAAAGAATTGATCTAAACTCAACATAAATTTTGTCACAACTACATCTAAAACAATAAAAGACTTAATCAATAAAAAACCAGCCAAAACCTCAAGGAGGAATTTGATCTATCAAGTGCAAGAAATGCCAGAATGAATACATGAATACATTGGAAAATTACCAGAATGAATACATTGGAAAAACATCAAGAAGAGTAAACAAAAGATTATATGTACACAAAAGAGACATTTTAAATAACAACACACAAAACGCATTTGTTGTTCACCGTAACAAAACGGACCCCATTTTTGACATAGGGAATGCTACTTTGATTAAAAGAGAAAATAATCCACTGAGACGAAAATGTTTGGAAAGTGCTTTGATCGCTAGCTCAGCCACGGTAAATTTGCGTCCAGGCTCTTACAATATATCACCATTCTGGGTAGATTTTGTATTGTTACAGTGTGGGGTTGTCAGGGGAAAATGTTGTGGAGAGAAAAAGAAAAAGAATACAGATAAATTTAGCTAGATTGAAACAAAAAAATATTCTTTCAAAAATATTCTTTCAAAAAATTCTGAAACTTACTGCGTCTCTCGTTTCGTGCGCATGTGTAGACGTGGCAACATCAACAAAGCCCAGTCCAATGAAATCCTAACGGATGAAACGCGCCACAAGAAATTTTCCAGTTTGTCATACTTTTATATATATATATATATATATATATATATATATATATATATAAATATATATATATAAATATATATATATAAATATATATATATATATATATATATATATATATATATATATATATATATGTATGTATTAAGACATTTTTATATACATATGTGTGTGTGTGTGTGTGTGTGTGTAAAGGAAGATTTGGAGATCCATGATAAGTCATGTCCTAAAGGGACGCGGTGAGTAAAGGAAGTAGAAACACCAAATATCTAATTAAATTGTACAAAATGAAAAAATTCTACTTTGTGTACTTCAAGCAGATTTCCGACAGCCTTACAGTTTCTCTGTATATAATGTGTGAGATCAGTTTTGTTTTTCATTATCCTTTATTAAAACTGATCCCAGATATTTTTAATGAAAAAAATTAAATATTTTGCGATAATTTAAACATAATCCATGAAATATTCATTCTAGTTTTAATTGCAAGAAAATAAAGATATTTGTGAAAAAATAAAAAATAAATAAAAAATTACTTTTGCATATTTCATAAGATTGCATCAGTTTTCAAAACAACATGAAATTTCAATATAAGAGTTTAATCATTCAATATATAAATGTTATTTAGTGTAAAGAAAACAATTAGTGTTAGTGATAGTCAAAATGTACTATTACTTCAGTCCATAATAGTTTATTATATTTGTATACACATATTTACATTAAATATACCAGCAATTATTGGACATGCGTAATGCGTTAATTTGCTATGTCCCATAATAGTTGTGACATTTGTACACACATTCCATACACTGTATATAACAACTATTATGGGACATATGTAATACGCAATTTTACTACCTTTGTCCCATAATAGTTGTGACATTTTAACACACATTTCATACGCTGAATGTAACAATTATTATGGGACATATGTAATACGCAATTTTACTACCTTTGTCCCATAATAGTTGTGACATTTTAACACACATTCCATACACTGTATATAACAACTATTATGGGACATATGTAATACGCAATTTTACTGCCTTTGTCCCATAATAGTTGTGACATTTTAACACACATTTCATACGCTGAATGTAA
>OZ010614.1:27623147-27625647 GCA_963932145.1 Acanthosepion lycidas
CTCTCTCGTTACTAGTAGTATCTGTGAAAGTTAACGATTGCGAGTTCAACAACTATAAAATAAACGTTGAAATTCCACTATTGCATCGTTAAATATTTGAGCTTAACAACTTTAACAAAATATTGCAATGACAATCATAAGTATAAATATAGGTCACTATTTAAAGAAGTAAGAGGGTACAAATGAACCGATTTAAAATTGACAATTTTCTCATTTCAATGAAGCAGATATTAAACATATGAGAGCGTTATCTTCCTTTTCTTCTTTCTTTCTTACATTCTTTCGTTCTCTGAAACCAAACAGCATCTCTGATATGTCTTTTTCGTTTTTTCTGGCAATCAAAAGAGAATAGTGTATTATTTATGAAACATTGGTAGAGCGTAATGTAAGCCCGGCTCCTTGTACCACTCCGGAAATTACCTAACACCCTCGGCCATGCTTGTGTATTTACAAGTCAGAGCAGACCTAAAATGAAGTACTGCTGCCATATCTGGTTTTGGATGCTCGATCCTCACAGTCCAGCCTTGACAGAGTTTGCGCGGCCTTGTGATTGATTACTTATTTTTCGCCCTACACCCCCTTTCTTACAGACGCAGCGTTAAAAGCCTATCCCTATTCTATGGCTTCTTCCATGGTAAATGTTCAGATGAGTTCCTTTCTGTAGTGTGATCAGCTTAGACATACCTTCAAATCCAAGACCTACCCAGCTACGTCTATAGAACTCAGTCATCCTTATTCCCTACAGCGTCTTTTTCCACTCAAAAATATTATTCCAAAGAACCTTTATTTTTTGGATGCTTCCCAGAATGCTACAATCTTAACCTCTGTGTTCAATCGTTATCTAACCACCATATCCTCGTAAACTTCACTTCCTACTTACTTCTCTTACATTCATATCACATACGTCATTCAGTAACTTTTTAATTTGAGTGGCTCTTGAACCTTGAATTGGGTGAACTATAGAACCATTGCCTTTTCTTTGTGTAGTATGAGTTGCCCCCAAGTATCAACTAAAGACTTCAAGAAACAAAGAGTTTTTTTGTTTTTTTTTTATCTGATGATGCATGCAATCACAGATAAATAATAGATAAATAAAATAAAAATATGTAATTGTGGTCATTGTATGGAGAGAAATAGACGCAAGCGTATGATTTTTTACAATTCATATACCGTATTTGACGGTGTATAAGACGCACCCCAATTTCAGCAGGGGAAATCAAAAAAAAATAGTAATTAGTAAAATTAGTAGTAAGTGGTACAACCTAGGCTATATCTATGAGGTATTATGTTGGTTAAACAAGCCATGATTACAATTAAATGAAAAATAATAGAAAAAAAAGACCACGAGCCCATAAAAACTTTATTATATTGTTTTTATATAATCTGTACAACCTGCGTCTTGTAAACGTCTTATTGGAATAATCAGAATATAAAAATGCAACCGAAAGTTATCGCAAGTAAAATATTAATGAAACAAATATATTTTACAAATATATAATTTGAATTTATTGCATATAATTTTCGTAAAACAAAGTACTAATATTAAACATGATGAAATTAATATAATGAATATTATCAATGATAAAACTTTTAATCTGCCTTATAGCTTTTATGTAATGACAATAGGTACATGAAAGTTACTCTAAAGTCTAAGCTAATTGGAGTTGCCAGATAGCTAATTTCAGCCGACTATCGCGAAGTTTAAACCTACACATGGCATATAAGACGCAGGGGAATTTTAAAAGATATTTTTAGTAAAAGTGCGCCTTATATGCCGTCAAATACGGTATATTAGGACATTCAAAGATGTGTTTTTATCGGATTATTATTATTATTATTATTATTATTAGTCATACCGCGACTCTTAGCAACATTACTGACCCGCGCATTAGTGTCGCGATCATTAGTTTGTTGACTGATTAACTGATTCGATTTTTACGGCTTATCAACCCTTTGCAGGTTATTTAAAACCAGAAATTAGATTGTAAGAATTTTTTTTAGATAATAATGGTTAAGCGATACAAGTCTTATTAATTCAAAATTCCTTAAGGCTATTTGTGCAAAAGTAAATATAACGAAACCAACTCGGTTCCAGATTTTATACAAGACTTCATCACTATTAATCGAATCATCTGAATAAAATTGACTGATTAATTCGTTTCAACGGCTTATCACCCCATGGCATGTTATTTAAAGCCAGAAAATATTTATAGATCATGAGCATTTTTTTTTTAGATAATTATGTTTTAGGGATACTAGTCTTACTAATTAACCCATAGCTGGGGAGGTGAGGTGAATTCATACCTTTCCCAACTGCATTTGCGCGTAAGTAAATATAACGAACCAGCGGCTCTCTTAATTTCAATTCTGAGCTATTATCCATTACACCACCCAGACATCAAGGTAAGTCAAAAATTATCCGCTCTTTCGCCATAACATATTTCTAGGTCTGTTACACTGCCTTCTGCTCATGCATGCTTATAGTTGGTACTATTGTAGT
>OZ010614.1:27630647-27653147 GCA_963932145.1 Acanthosepion lycidas
TAGTATGTATGCTTGAACGGCATGGATGTGTATCTGCGCCTAATCTCGGATTGTTTATACGGGTGTGTTTGCGTGAACTAAAAATGCGTACACCTGTATGTATGTCCGTCTGTATGTCTGAGAGTGTTACCCCAAAACGAGCACAGAGAATTCCTCCCTCCCACCACCAAACATAATCAAACTCAAACAAGAATCAAAAATAGATTTAATATTTTAAAAAATAAACCAGTTTGTCTGATGATCGCAAAATCCAGGGTCACAAACTCATATACATACAACTGAATATTATATATATATTAGGTTGGTCCAAAAAATAATAACGTTTTCTCACATATGTTACTATGTGAGAATACGATATTATTTTTGCACCAACCTAATATATATATATTAAGACATTTTTTAAGTTTATACGTTCTTTTTATAGATACAAATATTTAAGTAAATGCTCTGTTTATAATAAACAGTATTAACGACATTTACCGGTCTGAATGTCCGAGAAATTTTCATAGAAGATGTGCGTCCTCCGACAGGAATCGAACCTGAATCTTATACGGAACTGTCATATAGCCTGACGTGCTTTACAGATTGAGCCACAGACGAGCGTTTCAGTTATCAAGTTCGATTTATAAAATGGATAAAGAAACAAGTATATAATGGCTTGGTTTGATCTGGTTGTTTAACGGTATATCAACCTCATATTTTCCTAGAGGCTAGCATCAGCCATGCTGATGGCAGAAAGAGGTATCTCAAATGCTTCATAGAGAGTAGTTTCGTTTTGGAGGTAATAAAATCAACAACCCATTCCTTATACCAGTTAATAACAGATTATAGGTAATTTTTTAGATCAGCTTCCAGTTTGACCTTATCGAACTCATTAGACTTACTATTAAGACAGAAGTAAACACTTGTATCATCAGCATAGATACCGAAATGAAAACTGAGGCCATTAGGGAAGTCATTGATGAAAATTAGAAACAGCCTATGGAGGGGAGGCACCTGTATTACTGCGGAATGATCTAGAAGAGTGGTCGTTTAGGACAACTTCCATTTCGCAATTTGATAAAAAAGATTGAATCAGTTCAAAAATTTATCCGAAAATACCATAACCTTTCAACTTGTGAAGAAAACCGGTATTCCAAACCCTGTCAAATGCCTTCAAGATATCCAAAACCGACCGTCACAATTCTTATCTAAAACTTGATAGACTCTTTCAGCAATATTCGTTAAAACATCAGCAATTGAACTAGAGAAGCCCCTTCGATGTGGGATGCTCGACCAATTCAGAGTTGATAAGGACCTCTAGTACTTTGTCAAAAACAGGGAGAAAACCAATGGATCAATAATTAGAAGGATTAGACAGTTCACCTGAGCTCTTAAGGACTGAAACTACAGAAGAGGGTTTCTAACAATCCGGAAAGCAAAAAACAGGGATTTATTGTAGAGTATAGAGAGAACAAGAACTAGTTCAGGAGTTCTTTTCTTAAGGACTATTGCAGGGGTGTCATAAGGTTCACGTGCTGTGTGGGGATCCAATGTAGAGATGATAGCAGAAACTACGTAGAGAGTTATATGCATATTACTCAACGTCATAAGAGTAAAGCCAGGCAAAGATACCCCAGATAAGCCAAGACTAGAATTAGAAGAGAATTTACGAGCAAAACATTCCGCTTTATCAGCAGATGTTAACACCTCAAACAGAATGAAGAGAGGAAGGACAGAGGACTTACTCTTATTTAGCACACTATTACAGAGCCGCCAGTAATCACTAGAACCAAAGTTGTTAGAGGCTATACGGTGCCTCATTCTATCAGCAAATAAAAAACTTAGTCCCTTTGAGGACACATTTACAATTATTATGGGCGGACACAAATAGGCGTCCGTTGTGATTGGAACTGTCACACTGGTATAGCCGAAAAAGGTGATTCCTGTGAGCTATAACAGCTGAACAGACCGAATTATTATTATATGTACCCTTAGAACCGAGTTCGAATTTCAGTCGAAGAGGTGGAGTAATGGATAACCTGATTGGGGAAGCGGAGAGCTGAGTTCGAATTCCAGTCGAATCCATTTCATTCACTTACGTGCTAATACCCTATGAATCCTCTCCTTCTTGGGTAAATAGCAGGACAGACCGGGTTCTATAGCCTTGGATGGCAACTGGCCTACTGCGGAAAAAATCTGCCTCGTCAGTCATGTATCGAGAGATACATGATCGCCTAACCTTGCCTCACATGGCACATAATTGACTGACCTTTAAACAGATTTGCTTTTCACTAACTTTGGACTATAGTTCTACCAAACATAAATGATTTTTCTTATCTATTTTAAAATTATCAATTAGAACACACTCCAGCAACAGGTTAAATAGCAGGGTAGACGCGTCTCTCTAGCCGTGTTTGAAAACCTGTCTAGAAAAAGAACTCTGAATTCAAATTTGTAGCCTTGGCGTAGTACATACTATGCAACCGTTCACAAGATCATGGAGTTTAAAATGACTATCATATCGACTGAAGTAAACCAACGACCTGCGTCGATGTATTATTATACTTATTTGATCGGTACAACTCGATAAGCCGTGGCCGGCTAAAACCTCTTTATAGTATCTTTACATTAGTATGTAACAGTAAATAGTTTACCATTTCATCATTTCTTTAAATAACTCCTCGAACTCCTGCCCAAACAATAACCTGTAGAAAATTAAACCTTCTATAGGATAATGGCATCAGACACACCAAACTAGAAGAGAAAAAGTGATAATGCCCAGTCTCTATATTAGACATACTACCAGAACCTATTCTTATATCCGAAAAAAAGGAAAGTCCTCCAGTATGTGTGGCATGCCAAGAGTCATTCACCATAAAACACTTACTGTCAAACTGCAGCAATATCCGCTTAAAATACTACCAAACAAAAACTTAAAAGAACTTTTTCAAAATACTGGTCCACTTTGCATATTCCAGTTTCTTTGAGAAATTAAACTGATCTCAAAAATATAATTTAAAAAAATATATAACTATAAAATTCAGTTTTACTATTTTTAAAAAAATTGCTGTTTAATTACGAGGCTTTATTTGGGAAAAAAAATTAAATTTCGGCATTAAATGACCCAATGGGTTGATATATTGTACAACATACACAGCTTCTCAAACAATCACGAATTAAGGACCCCTTTAATTTTATTTATCGATCTGATCGACACTTGTAGTTTTTTTACGTTAATTTATCAATTAGTTTAATTGCCTGTTAATATTGCGTGTGTCGGTAACGTAGTAAATCCTCTGTAACATCCAATCATTGTAACAGACAATCATTGTAACAACCAATCGTTGTAATTGAAGTTGCGCAAACGGTGGCCGTCGCAATTATATTGTTGAGCAGGTTACTGTATTTGCTCCAAGCATTAAAACATCGTCTCTCACTTTTACGTCGAATTTAAAACAATATGCGGACAAAAACTGGTCAGTAATGAGGATTGGGTTATGATTAAAATAATTCGCATAATCTCTGAGAATGTTTTAACTATATTGCCCTTAGAATGTTTCAAACATATTGCCTTGAGAATGTTTAAACTATATTGCTCTGAGAATACTTATATTATATTGCCATGAGAATGTTTGAAGTATATTACCTTGAGAATGTTTAAACTATTAGGTTGGTGCAAAAATAATTTCGTTTTCTAACAGATGTTACTATGTGAGAAAACGAAATTATTTTTGCACCAACCTAATATATTTCCCTGAGAAAGTTTAATCTATATTGTCTTGAAAATGTTTTAACTATATTGCCTTAAGAATGTTTTATCTATATTGCCTTGTCTACGTGGTTTAAAAAGCGATCCCCTTCCAAGTGGATTATTGCAAACACGGATATAAACCGGAACTATGTCTACGTTGTGGATTCTAACATAACCTATGTCTACCTTTTGACTCAAGTGTAAAGCAGACTTTATATCCACCTTTTCGACTTTAGAGTAAACAGAAATTATGTCTAAATTTTAGACTCTAGTGTAAACCGAACCTGAGTATACCTTTTTGATTCTAGTTAGACTAGATCTGTCCACCTTCTTGACTCTAGAGCAAACCGGACCTATGCTTACCTTTTTCAGTCTCATATAAAAAAAAAGAATTTTGGCTCCACTGTAAAATCCAGACCTTTTCATTCTACTGTGAATTTTTACAGGGCGGTGTTGGTTGCCATACGCAAAACAAGTTCTGAATTCAGAGTTGTCCTTCTCCTAGACTGGTTAGCAACCAAAGCTAAAGGGCCCTACCTGTGCTGCTAATATAATAGATAGATTCATGCATTTCCCAAGGTTATTTGTGTGAAAGTGGTCACAATAGACTCGGCAAGAATTCTAACTTTCGCTCCAAATTTTACGCGTAAATCCGTTATCAAATATGGATAATGTCAATACCAGACACCAAATGTTTCCTTGGAAATAACAAAAACATATAAAACACAGACCTTTAATAAACAAAAGACCAAATCCTTTATTTGAAAAAAATGTTCTAAGGTATCAATTTAAAAACAAAAAAAAGTATCTTACTTTACAAAGGGGTCTAAATATGCCCCAATTTCACGTCAACGGGAAAAAAGGAAACATCTATTGTGATCTTTTAGGACCCCAAATAATGATGCGTTTAGCACGTGTGTAGTTTATGGCGAGACTTTCCACTCGAGTGGACCAGTGGGATAGCGAAGAATAAAGGAAAAGGCGAAAGAAATAAAAGTAGATTTTTTTTTTTACGATGTAGATAATTATTACTTGGTCATTGCAAACAGTTTCCTTTTGTGTATTCCCTCATGAATACACTGAGTACATAGGATTTAACGCTCCGTAATATTTCTTTCTCCGTCTCTTTTTCTGTCTCTGTCTTTCTATCTCTTCCCCACCTCTCTCTCTCTCTCTCTCACTAAATTAAAATGAACAAAAACAACACCAACCACTTCAAGACACATACAAATCGATTTATAACGCTGAAGTCGGATTCCATCGCAGTCCACAAAATTGTGGGTTAGTATCATCCTGGCTGCATGTGCGGGTGGTGCAATGATTAGCGACATGAAAAGAAAAATCGGTGGATCAATTTCAAATTTCCGCCGAGTTCACTGTATTCACTTTCTCACAAATACCTTTGGGAAAAGTATGACTCCATCTCCGACACCCACCTATGGAATAAATAGCAGGGCAGACTGGATACCCTAGCTTTGGTTGGCAGTTTGTCTAGGAGAAGAGAAAACTCTGAATTAGAAATTGGTTAGACGTGATGCTGGAACTCAACCCCATTGAAACCTATTTGCTATGGAAACCACAGTAGCAACATCTAGGTTTGAATCAGGGGAATTTATGGAAGCCAAAGAGAGAAAGAGTGAGTGAGAGAGGAGGAGGAGGAGGAAACAGAGTTGGAAAGACAAACAGATTCTCCCCGTTTTATATATTCACAAATTTAAACGTATGCATCCTGTCATAATTAGCAAATAAATATAGTGATTTAGTAAGCGCAGTTTAGGTGTGGCGTAAGCCCAAAAGTATCGAACATTGAGTGAGGCTCGAACTCACTATTCAGTAGTAACTGATATGGCGAGACAAGCTTGCTAACTATTAGACCACACCAAACTGCTCTTTATTTCCTAAACGGGCCTTTTTGTGACACAAGGCCAAAAAAAAAAACAAAAAAAAACTGAGCACTCAGTGAAGATCGAACTCGCTACTCAGTTGTAATAGATCTAGCGAGATAAGCTTCCTAAACATTGGAGGGCACCTTATCAAATAAATGTAATGTCAATTTAACAAATAAATTTATTGAAATTAAACTAATAACAGAACACTTACTCCATTAAATTGTATCTGATTGATTCATTTTCATGTTATCAACCCTTTTGCAGGTTACTTAAAACCAGAAAATATTTTTAGGTTGTAAGAATTTTCTTTTTTTTTTTAGAGAAACAATAATAGTTTAGTGATACAAGACTTACTAATTAACCCATAACTGGGGGAGAAAAGAGTTGGATTCATACCTTTCTCAATGGTATTTGCGCGTAAGTGAATATAACGAACCTAACGGGAACTGGAACTCGGCACTCCGATTAACAATTCCGAGCCATTATCCGTTAAACAACCCATACATCCAAGCTTACAACACCTGGTATTCCCAAGCTGCCACTCATCAAGTTACTGATCAGTCTCGACGTTGCATTAAATGGTATAGAAAAACGCTTTATTAATAATTATTGTTATTCATATTAAATATTTTATACAGATTTTAAAATACTCTCTTCTGTGGTGAAAAATACTTTATTTAATGTCATTTATTTCTTAGGCATAATAATAATTTGATAGAATTTAAAAGCATCGACTCGGCCATCCGGTTAATTATTTTTCATCTGAGAGCTCACTCTCTGACGTCTGGCAGCATGGCTGATGCTAACCTCCAGGAAATGACTTGTTGCGCCTTCTTGGGCTAACGTTCTCAGTTGACATGAAGTAGAAAGTCTATATTTCTGAGATGAGGTATTGTACACTATTTACACTATTTACATTGTTTGGACTGTTGTCCTCATCTTGTGTGTGTACGCCATCCCATGCATCTGTGGCAAGAAATATAAAGGAGAAACAGGCCGACCCCTTAAGGTAAGACTGCAAGAACATCGTAAAGGGAAATAGAAAAATCAGGCGTAGCTGACCACATGTGGATGGAAAAGGGAGATCATCACTCTCTGTGGGATGAGGTTGAAATATTACACAGAGAACATCACTGGAAAATACGAAAATTTAAGGAATCAGCAAATATGCTAGGCCACAAAAATCTCCTAACTGACCAAGCATAGAAATGAATACAATATGGGAACCAGTAATATTGAGGGCTAGAGAAAAGCAATAATGACAACAAAAATTGCCAAAGAAAAAAAAAACTGAAACATTAAGTTTATAAGTCCAAAAATTGATATGCAAGGTGGATAAAAGCGTTGGTTGAATACAGTGACTTAACCCATAGAGTCTTGGGTTCAGTACCTGGCTAGCTGGCGAATAAAAATAATAAAGGGAAATAACTGAGACATCCGGGTGAGGCATGACACGTGGAACTAGAACAATCTACCCCGGTGGTCGAAATAAAAAGTTCAATTCAAAATTCCAATCACCTGAAGAAGGCTGGAGCGTACAACCGACAAAACGTCGGGAATATGGCAACAAAGATGAAGACAGCAGTTTGAATAATGTAAATACTGGAAAGACTATATTGACTCTATTGCCAATTCAGCTGCTTAGAAAGTTGGTATGCTGTCGAGTCATATATGGTCTGAATCAGCAAAATATTATTTGTCCTTAATCTGGTAGTTCTCCACCGCTTTAGAGATTCCCCTTTGTGTCCTTTCTATAAATATTTTCATAGTAATTGTTCGGATGAGCTCTTCTCTATGTGTTATGGTCCGGTTCCTTGTACCAGGGTGATACTCCAAGGTAGAACCAATAAAGAACTCGTACACGTATATGGAACAACACAGGTATATTACAAAACAGGAATATATATAGAGAAGTAGAAAGTGTTAGTACGAATAATCAGGTTTAGTAGTAATTGTCTGAACACGACTCTGTTTCGGACTGCCTCTGACTCGACTGACCGATTCGCTCGCTCTGACTGACTGACAGACTCCTGGCGGACTTCACTCCAAACTTCAGACTGAACTCTGTATTCCTGCTTCCTCGTGAGGCGCGGTATTTATTACGTATGGAATAGTCCATTATGTTATTATGGGTAAGGTCTCATAACACTATGGTACCTAGATTTTTTAATTTAAGCGCAGATGTAACCTTAAATTCTATGCTAACATTTTCTTATCTCACACTTCCCGCTTGTGGAACTCCCTTTCGGCTCCATGCCTTCCAGCCAACTTTAATCTGCAAAAATTTAAATACAGTGTCAATCGCTATCTACTGTCCTCCTAATTACTCTTTCCTCTTCTCGCTCATTATTAATGTTTCTTTTCCTAATTCTTCCACACTCCTTGTATCTTAGTGGCTTTACTGTCTTTCATAGGGTGATACTGATTAAAAAAAAAGAACTGTCGTTCCAAGGTTCATTCTCTTCGTATCCCATTTAGTAAGAAGGTTTCACTTAAACAGCTTCTTCCCAAGAATTGCCACTTTACGGAATCGGCTTCCAAGAGGATGCTTTCCCCGACTACTACCTGTTCAAGTCTAGGGTCAACCGTTATCTTTTCCGTACATCATCCGAAACTCGCCATTCTTTCTTCTTACGCTTACCGCCCATATAACCTTCTTCGGTAACCCTTTAACTTGAGTGGCTCTTCAGCGTGATATAGAGTGAACGTTAGTATAAAAATAAAAGAGCTTCAAGTATTTTGCAACTTTTGTGTATTATGCGCAAGTAATAACCCCACTATGGGAGCGTAAAAGTACACAAACCAAGTTCGCCTCTCTATTCCATAATTACACAAATCCTAACCTTCGTACACCAGTTATCTACAATTTTAAACCAAGTATTCCTGCCATATTTACATAATGAATATAGTTTTAATTCTATTTATGATTTTCTTCAAATACTCGACTCAAATCATTCGAATAGCTTTGAATTCAAAACCGCAAAGATGGCAACAGGAAACCACTACACTATTTTTCCCAGGGAAGTCATGACCAAGCATATGGTATAAAGAAAAGAATCGGTGGAGAGCCATGATCGTTTATGTGTTAAAGGGTACTGCTCTGTTATGCAATATCGGTCTAGCTCTATGGCAGTGAATGCTGGACAAACTCCTCACAGATGAAGTGCATTGAGAAAACAGAGATGTGTTTCTACAGAAATATGCTGGACTGAACGTGTGAGCAACGACGATGTTTTAAGGAAAATGGAATCACAAAGACAGCTAAAATTTCTAAGACCCCTAGTGAGGAAAGAGGGCTTAGAAATTCTGAAGCTACACAGGAAATGTTGAAGACAAGAGAGATAGAGAAGAGCAGCGTATAAACATCCTAACGAGTAAATGGGTTGCAATACAGGGACAGGGAGAGATAATCAAAAAGCCACAATTACTAAGAGCTAAAAAATACAGGAAGTTGTGGAGAGCCATGATCGCCAACATCCTGTGTAGACAAGGCACATAGATGAAGAATAGGGTAATTCAACTTGTCTCGCTTAATCTCTCAAGGCCCCACTCTTACGTTGCGGTGACATTTGTATTGCACCCCCGAAAACCCAAGTGTTAATCACTGTTAGATTAGAATGAAATATATGTTAATCAAAAGGAGCCTGAGATAAAATCGAAACTGGCCATTAGAGGGTTAAAATCGAAGGTCAAAAATATCGAATTAGCTTTTACTTTCAAATGTTAATTTTCTAAGGCCGAAAGTATGGGCTACCCAGTGAAATCGAATGCAATTGATTTAGCGAGCCCAGCTTGTAAGCCATTACACCCCGTCGAAGTGTCCTGATTTTCTAAGCGCAGCTTAGATGTGGCACAAAGCCGAACGAGTGGAGCACCTAGTGAGGACTGAACTCACTACTCAGTCGTAATTGTTCTAGGAAGATAACCTTGCTAACCATTACACCCCGTCAAAGTGCCCTTATTTTTCTTTCAAATGATCACTTAACGTGACAACTGTTTGCTGGACGGGAAAAAAATTGTTGCGTGTTGACGATCTGAAAGATATGATTCGATGTTTGTCGGTGGTCATATTGAGTATTCGTTCACGTATCCCGTTTCTTAAACTGATAGGAATCATGTGGCGTAGACTAAAGAAAGAAAAAAAAATCGTTCCTTTAATAATATTTTAAAAAGAAAGAAAGAAAGAAAGAAAGAAAGACAACAACAACAACCTATATAGTCTAGGCAGGGATTCTCAAACCAAGGTACGTGTAACCCTGGTGATACTCAAAAGAAATTTAGTGGTTACACGATCAAGTCACACTCGGGCTTTCGGCCACATCACATTGAAATCCCGGTTCCCGTACGATCACCGAATTAAGCAACCTCGAGCCTGGTCAGTAATTAGATGAGTGACCATTTGAGAATACCAGGTGCTGTAAGTGTGCGGGTGGTGCAATGAATAATGGCTCGGAAATGTTATTCGGAGGGCCGAGTTCTAATTCAATTTATATTCACTTACGCAGAAATACTGTTGGGAAAGTTGTGAATCCCTTTCTTCTCCCCACATCTATTAATTAGTAAGATTTATTAGTATCTCAAGAAAAAGATTATTACAATCTAAAAATATTTTCTGGTTTTAAATAAGCCGCAACTCTTTTTCAATTTGTTCCCAATATGAAACTGTCAATTTCGTTTCAATACGAACTTATGTCTATTTACCCTCAATGTGAAACTTTCGTGGTGTCAATGAACACTTGTTGTCGCTTTTGTAATTCCAACGAATACTCATTGTCCTTTTCGTAATGCTCATTTTAGTAGAGACTTTGTAATCGCCGATACAACTATAGTAACGCCGTTTAACAATACTGCTGTCAGACGCCTTCTAATAACACTCACACTATTAGTACTTGCTCGATAATACTCGCTCGCACAATAATTCGTATAGTGATCCGAATAGAGAAATAGTATAGTGAATAGAGTAGAGAATAGCGGTCCGTATAGTATAGAGGATAGAGTAGAATGGAGATAGACTAAAAACAGAGATTGTTAGTCGTCAGCTACTTTCTAAATATATGCGTTTCCTCTATGGTCACGTGATCCACTTAATCCAATAATGGGATCGCCTGGGTTTGCTCACTGGCGATCTATATTCAAACTCAAGTGTCAGCAGTGACACATTATTCCTTTATAATATAACTCTTGTCAAATTACTTTCAATATGAACTTTTGTCAATTTTCCCTCTATTTGAACAGTTGTCAATTTACTCTCAGTACAAATCCCTGTTAAATTACTTTCAATATGAACCTTTGTCAATTTACACTCAATATGAACTATTGTCGATTTACTCTCAATATGAACCTTTGTCAATTTGCTCTCAATTTGAACCGTTGCCAGTTTACTCTCTATACGAAACTGTGTCGACTTACTCTCAATCTGAACCTTTTTCAATATAAACCGTTGTCAATTTACTTTCAATACGTACATATGTCGATTTACTCTCAATATGAACCTTTGTCAGTTTGCTCTCAATTTGAACCGTTGCCAGTTTACTCTCTATACGAAACTGTGTCGACTTACTCTCAATCTGAACCTTTTTCAATATAAACCGTTGTCAATTTACTTTCAATACGTACATATGTCGATTTACTCTCAATCTGAACCTTTGTCAATATAAACCGTTGTCAATTTACTTTCAATACGAACATATGTTGATTTACTCTCAATCTGAACACTTGTCAATATAAACTGTTGTCAATTTACTCTCAATACGGACATATGTCGGTTTACTCTCAATCTGAATCTTTGTCAATATGAACCGTTGTCAATATGAACCGTTGTCAATTTACTTTCAATACGAACATATGTCGATTAACTCTCATTCAGAATCTGTGTCAATATGAACCTTTGTCAATTTACTCTCAATACGGACATATGTCGATTTACTGTCAACATGAACCTTTGTCAATATGAACCGTTGTCAATATGAAACGTTGTCAATTTACTCTCAATACGAACATTTGCCGATTTACGGTCAATCTGAAGCTTTGTCAGTATGAGTTGTTGTCAATATGAACTGTTATCAATTTACTGTCAATACGAACACATGTCGATTTACTGTTAGTATGAATCCTTGTTACTCTCAAATATTAACTTTTCAATTTACTCTCCTTATGAACTGTTGATTTAGTCACAATGTGAACTTTTTCAACGTGCTCTCAATATGAACACATGTCGATTTACTCACAATATGAAACTTTGTTAATAATTTTCTATATAACCCTTTGTTGATTTGCTTTCCATTTCAAAATAAGTCACGTTTCTAATGAGGTTCCATTGATATCAGAGAAAATTTAAATAAATGCAGAAATCAATTTTTTTCTCGTTGCAGACCCCCCTGTTAAGTGTGTGACGGACATTTTCAATGAGAACAAACCAAGTGTTAGCAACGAGAATATCTCAGAACTTTTCACCTCAATGCCAAAAATGGTGCCACCCGTTCCGCGACAGCATGATCAGAATTTTTCCACGGGAAGACGCACTGAGCCAAGCGGGCTGGGATCTCTCGACACTCCAAACACAGAGGACATGTATTTTCTTCAAGCATTCAAGGTATATATTTATATATAAATAATAATAATAATAATAATAATAATAGCTGAGGAAGGCCGGAGCGTACAACGGCCAAAACGTGGTGAATATGTCAATAAAGATGAGGACAACAGTCTGAACGATGTAAATAGTGTAAATAGTTCCAATACCTCTTCTTAGAAATATAGACAGGTCTTGAAGAAGGCCGGAGCGTATAACGACCGAAACGTCGTAAATATGGCAATAAAGATAACGACAACAGTCCGAACGATGTAAATAGTGTAAATAGTTATAATACCTCATCTCAGAAATATAGACAGAATGCATATATTGTCCAAAGAACCGAGTTGGGTTCGTTATATTCACTTCTGCACAAATAGCGTTGAAGAAGGCGTGAATCCATCTCTTTAGAATTAATAAGACTTGTATCACTAAACCATTATCATCTAAAAAAAAAAAAAAAAAAAAAATTCTTACAATCTAAAAAAATATTTTTCTGGTTTTAAATAATCTGCAAATTATCGATAAGCTGTTGTGAAAACGAATTAATCAACGAATTAAGACGCAATAATACCACTAAGACGCAAGGATCTAGGGGTGAAAAGACTTTAAAAGGAATCAGAAACCCAATCCTAAACAAGAGGCAAGGGTAACCCTCAACTCCTTTTTCAATAGACGAAGAAGAAGCGTGAACAGGACGATACAGGTAAACCTATGTAGACCTATTGAAGAATAAAAAAAGTAAATAAATATTAAATCAGTAGTAAATTCTGAGATCAAGAAAGTCTTCTCGTAATCTGATTAAATTAAAATATTAAGGCGTTGTACTTTTTGAATTCAGCCCAATCTGTGCATTGATTTGTCATGTGTAAAAGACCACATGGCTCCTATTAACAAAATGACGGCATGTCTTTCTGGACATTTTCACTCTTTGTCCGCTTGTCGGGCGATTCATGATTGACTGCACCAGTGGTTTCCAATTTTTTTTTTATCTGGGACGGATTTTCGGAATTAAAATTTGCTCGCGCCTCACCAAATTTTATGTGATAACATTTAAAAATTTAAAAACAAAACAACTACTAAATAGTACATTGAATATAATATATAACACAGATAACTTATAATATGATTAAAGTACACAAATTTAACGAAAGGTATTAACTTGTTTTTGACGAGTAATCTCCTTTATATTAGGCCCAATTTGAGATAAACAAACTCTCATCTTCTCTTCAACACAAAGAGGTTTTTTTTTATATTTGTCTGAACTGAAAAAGTGCAAGCAACCCTACGGCAAAGAAGGTTCAGGGTGAGAGTTAAATGAAGGAAACAAAATCCGAACATTATCATTGATAACTCTCTTCTCCAATTTACAGGCCCTCGTTACTATATTCTTAATACTTGGTATAATGCAAAAATATCACAATGATAAAATCAGTCAATAATTATTTATAACTATTTATACTGGAACTCATGCATGCAATTACAAGTAATCCATAATAATATTTTTAATTTTGAAATCATATTTATTTTTAGCATATGAATTTTTAAAAACTGTTTCTAAATCTTTGATTGACATTCAGTCATTCCGCCTCACCTGTTACCATCTTTCGTTGCACTTTTGAAGGGCGCCGCACCGTTTGGAACCCATGGACTAGACAGAACATTTTCTCGTAGAAGGTTGCTATCTCTTTCTTCTATAGACTGGTTGCCAACTAAGGCTATAGTACTCAGTCTCCCCTGCTATTCAACGCATAGCTGTGGAAGGGTAGTAGAGATGGATTCAAGAATGTAATGAACCCGACTGGAATTCGAACTCGGCTCACCGATTTCTAGATTCTGAGCCGTTATTCATTACATCACACCGCACATTTTGAGCAATAACGATCTGTAATTGTATAGTTTTATTCTAAAAACGGTAATAAACGAAACCATATTCCACTGACTACTCACCAAGTACTTATGGTTGGGGGAGATGATGACATTACATTCTGAACATTCGAAGAAAATGATTTCATGCACCTTTTTTTTTTTAATTTATTTCAGGAAACACGTTTCTTTGAAGTTGAGCTTGTGAACGGTGGCAATGGATTCAGAAACCCGCTTTTATCCTCAACACGCTTGGACCTCAATTCGACTCCAAGTAAATTTAGTAGGTATCTTGACAACAATGTATTTTCTTTCTTTACAAGTTTTAAACCAGTTTTGTTTATTTAACACCTATTACGATTATCTATTACTAGCAGTAGAGCCCGGCGTTGCCAGGGGATGTAACAGTAAGAGATAGATCAAGTATCGACCATCATAAAGACTGAAAAATAAAATTGACAAAGATTATTGTTTAAGGTTGACGGACACTTTTTTTTTCTTTCTTTTACGAATTGGTCAAACCCAAACTCAAACAAAAACATTGTTTTCAATCGTTATGAGTCTATCGATTGAATAGAATTTTATTATAAACAATTGTCTTGTAAATGGAATTTTTAAAGCATTCTGAATGTAAAAATAAAGAAAAAAGTGTGCAAGACAATAAGAAACACTACCTGCCAAAAAAAGTGAAGTTTTACTGAAATCGGTTGAAAAATATAGGAAATCCGATCCCATGTATAAACGAACACACACACACAAACAACCTGGGTTTTGTAATAAGTATAACTCGATATGAGTTGTCCCCCTTTCATTCTCGTGATGCCTTTTAATCGTGTTTTCAAATTGATTTCGTGCAAAAACAATTGTGTTTTTCCAATTTTTGGCACTGTCAGAACCACCGCAAGGTAATTTTACGTAGTCCTGTGAAGTTTTGTTGAAATCGGTTGAAAAATGTAGGAAATCCGATCCAATATATAAACGTACAGACACACACACACACAATCTGGGTTTTATAATAAGTAAGATGATTATTATGATTATTTATTATGATTATCTGTTATGATTATCTATGATGATTATTATGATTATCTATTTTGATTATCTATTATGATTATCTATTATGATTATTATAATTATCTATTATGATTATCTATGGTGATTATTATGATTATCTATGATTATTATGATTATCTATTATGATTATCTATGATGATTATTATGATTATCTATGATTATTATGATTATCTATTATGACTATGATGATTATCTATGATGATTATTATGATTATCTATTATGATTATTATGATTATTTATTATGATTATCTATTATGACTATGATGATTATCTATGATGATTATTATGATTATCTATTACGATTATCTATTTTGATTATTTATTATGATTATCTATTATGATTATCTATTATCATATACAGTATTTCTCTAATCCGGTGCTCTTTAAAGTTTTACGGTCATTGAAGTATTCCATGTATTGTAGCCAAAGCAATAGTGGATGTAGCTATGACATAAGTTTATTTAAGCTCAATAACTGTGTAAAACAAGTGTCTGGCAATCAGAAAAGGTCGAAATCGCAAAAAAACAATTTGCAAAACAAGCTTTTTTAGTCACTGCCAATACGCCAACTAAGTGTGAGTTCGTAATTTTTAAACTAGAATTCCCCTAATACAAGGCTTGAGAGCCACTCAAGGTCGAGGGTTACGGAATGACGTGTGTGATATGAATTAAAGAAGAAGTGGTAGGAAATGAAGATTATATCCTTGAATTGAACAGGTTAAGATTATAGTGTCCAGGGAAAAAATTACAAGGGAGTCAGTTCCACAAATAAAGCAGTTCTTTGGCGGGCGGGGTAACTCTCTGAGTAGAACTTTCTTCTTAGCTTTAAAACACGAAGGAGATGAAGACGATTTAAGTCCATAAAAATAGCATGGCATGTCCTCGCTGTAAAGGTTCAAACTAGTGGAATTAAAGAATGGAGCTCATCTGAACATTTGCCATGGAAATAGCGATAGAATAACATTAGGTTTGCAATGTATGTGAAGTCTTTTCTTAGAAAACGATTTTGAACCCTATCAAGATTGGAAATTGAGAATTGAGAGGCTCCAAAACTAATTATAGAAGTAATACTCAGTTTTGGGTGTAAAAACTTGGTCTCTTGTAACGATAAAGCATGGCAAAATGGGTTTCTAAAATGTCCTCGGCCTGACACAAAGACTGACCAAACCTCATAATTTGCGAAGAACACCTTTTTTGTCGGCCAATGTTTAGGTGCGGCTCCGAAGCTCCTCGCCCAAAACGTGGACATTACATTTTCATCAACGATGTTTCAGAGACTACCCAACATCGCTGGCATTTATGTATGTATGTATGTATGTATGTATGTATGTATGTATGTAGGGGGCGAGTTATTACTAACGTTATTTTGTTTAGTTTCTTGTGAATAGCTTTGTACTTTTTGAGTTGAATTTTTAAATTTGTTGTTTTATTGTAAAAAATATTTTGAATTTACGATGTTAACGCATAGCGCATCCATAGATATGCAACCCCTGAAGATGGTTACAGATGAGAGTAAAAGTACTTGAAAAAAAAAAATTATTTGAAAGAATTTTTGGAATTTTTCTTAATCAATTTTCTATAGGCACCAAGAAATTAATTCATAGGCATGAAAGGATTAAAACTAAAAAAAATAGACATAATGCGTCTAAATTATTTAACGAAACATGATTGAATGAAAATATGCTACCTGAATATATATATATATATATATATATATATATATATATATATATATATATATATATATATATATATGAAATGAGTTCAAGGCTCACTAACAAATACAGAAAACGAACAATGTGACATTAAAAGAACATAAGGAAAATTTATTTCTTTTAAAAGTTATTCCTTTTATTTTCCTAAAGAAGGTCACGAGACCTGAAACCCGTGCAGCAAAAATATGAAAAATAAAATATAATTTATACACTAAAACAAATCCCCATTAGAACCAAAAACGTTTGCGGTTTCTCACTTATAACCTTTTCCCTATATATATATATATATATATATATATATATATATATATATATATATATATATATATATATAAAAGTGAACATAGAAGTCAACGCAGAGGCGACAGTCTGTTTCATGCTATATGCAATCGTCAGGCCACATATGCTGTTATTTTTCTCGGCTATTTATATATATACGGGTTAGTGGTGCATTGTGGGTATTCTGTTATGGCGGTTGTTTCACCGGAAGTCGTTTGTTTATCTATTTGGGTCAAATTATATTGCTTGTTTTTAATTTTTAATTTTTTTGTTTCTTTTTTTATTTATTTATTTATTAACGTAGTAAAAATTTGTTTATATCACTTATTTAACAGTTTTGTTTTGGTATGGGAATTTAATTAAAGCTATTTGTTCAGTTTTGGGGTTGATTGTTGTAATTCATTCTAAGTATTATTTTGGCGGGAACAGTTTTTAATTGATTATCTTTATTTGGGATTGGTTTGTTTATTTATTTACTTGGATGAATTTAAGTCAATTTATTTTACTTGTATATTTTCTCTTTTCGGTTTTAGATTTTTAGTAACATAGTATTTATTTATATTTTATTTCTATTTTTTTTTTGTTATTTTGTTTATTAGTATATTTATTTGTTTTTATTTTATTTTTTCCGTTTTTTAATTTTTTAGGTTACGTAGTAAAAATTTATTTTCATGTCAGCATTTTGAGATGAGCTCGGATCTTTTGTTTAATAATTTATTTTGGTCGGGGAAAGTAATGATAGCTATTTTGAATATTCAACAAAAACAGTAAAAATCAGCTACAGCTGCACCGAGAACATGGCACAAATAATAAAAAAGCACAATAGGAAAATTATCAACAAACCACACGAACAAATTAAACCCACGTGCAACTGCAGAATAAAGAACGAATGTCCCTTAAACGGAAATTGTTTACAAAACAACGTAATATACCAAGCCACGATAAAATCACCAGATAATGAAGAAAAAGTATACATAGGAGTAACTGAAGGATCCTGGAAACAAAGAAATTATACACACAAAACATCTTTCACAAATAGTAAATATGCAAACAGTACAATGCTTTCTAAGTATATCTGGGAAATTAAAAACAAAACGAACATCACACCAAAAATATCTTGGAAGATAAGGAAAAAATCATTAGCCTACAATAACCAATCAAAAACATGCAAACTTTGCTTGGAGGAAAAAATAGCTATCATTACTTTCCCCGACCAAAATAAATTATTAAACAAAAGATCCGAGCTCATCTCAAAATGCAGACATGAAAATAAATTTTTACTACGTAACCTAAAAAATTAAAAACGGAAAAAATAAAATAAAAACAAATAAATATACTAATAAACAAAATAACAAAATAACAAAAAAATAAAAATAAATAAAACATAAATAAATACTATGTTACTAAAAATCTAAAACCGAAAAGAGAAAATATACAAGTAAAATAAATTGACTTAAATTCATCCAAGTAAATAAATAAACAAACCAATCCCAAATAAAGATAATCAATTAAAAACTGTTCCCGCCAAAATAATACTTAGAATGAACTACAACAATCAACCCCAAAACTGAACAAATAGCTTTAATTAAATTCCCAAACCAAAACAAAACTGTTAAATAAGTGATATAAACAAATTTTTACTACGTTAATAAATAAATAAATAAAATAAGAAACAAAAAAATAAAAAAATAAAAACAAGCAATATAATTTGACCCAAATAGATAAACAAACGACTTCCGGTGAAATAACCGCCATAACAGAATACCCACAATGCACCACTAACCCGTATATATATATATAAAAATAGCCGAGAAAAATAACAGCATATGTGGCCTGACGATTGCATATAGCATGAAACAGACTGTCGCCTCTAAGTGTTGACTTCTATGTTCACTTTTATATTTACACACGCTCTATCTCTGATATTCAGCACTTTATTCCATAAATATAGCAAACCTTAAGACTATATTTCTTTATATATATATATATATATATATATATATATATATATATATATATATATATATAAAGGGAAGACGTTATAGTGTTTCAACGAGAGAAAAGTGTGTATAATAAAAAGAAGATAGAAACCGCAAACGTTTTTGCTTGTAATGTGGATTTTTTTTTTTAAATATGCTTTATTTTCCATAATTTTGCTACACGTATTTCCGGTCTCGCGACCTTCATCAGGCAAAGAGTGGATATTTCGACATATTATTAAAAGAAATTAATTTTTCTTATGTTTTTCGATGTTAAATATTCTCGATATTAGACATTCTCTTTTTTGTGTGTTAGTGACCCAAATGTCTTTCTTGAACAGGCAGTGAAAGAATTGTGCGTGTAGGGTAATAAAACAATTGAGGCTGGTCATGTCATGTTCCATTGATTATGTTTTGGAATTACTATCATAAGTTAATAGTTCCTTCACCTGGATTCGAACCTCGCACAATATTTTATTCCATACATGTCTCCAACACTATCAATTATATCTGCTTTCTCTTGTGCAGGCGAAAAGACGACAGACGAGAGATTTCGTTGTAGTATGTGCGCAAAGACTTTTCACACCCAACGACTGCTAAACAGACACATCAAATCCCACAGCAATATCAAACAATATTTGTGTTCATATTGCGGTAAAGGTTTCAATGATACATTTGACTTGAAGCGCCACACGAGAATACATACGGGTAAGTTTTAGGGAATGACCAGGGAAAACTTTTTTCACTCTAATGTAAACAGGACCTACAAATTGGACCTGTGTAAAATTGACTCTAGTATAAACCGAACCTACGACTACCTTGTTGATTTAGGGAAAACAGGCCAATGTCTAACGTTTTGACTCCCATGTAAACTAGTCTTATTACTTCATCGTGATTTATATTCGATATTAAATAATCAAACAATGCTTGATATATTGTTAGAGTAACCAATCTGACCTAAGTAAATCTATCTATTTCTCTCTATATTTATCTATCTATATAATTTTTTTCATACCTAATTCTGTTTGTATCTATCTATCTCGTTCTGTTCACATCTATCTGTCTTATACTGTTCATGTCTCACTCATTCTGTTTTATCTATCTATCTATCTCATTCTGTTCATATCTATCTAATTCTGTTCATATCTATCTCATTCTCTTCACATCTATCTATATATCTATCTATATGCATATATATATATATCATTCTGTTCATATCTATCTAATTCTGTTCATATCTATCTATTATTGAATATCTATCTATCTTATATTGTTCATATCTAACTCATTCTGTTTCTATCACATTCTGGTCACATCTATCTATCTATCTATCTATCTATCTATCTATCTATCTCATTCTGTTCATATCTATCTTAGTTTGTACATTCTTCATATCTATCTCATTCTCTTCACATTTATCTATCTTTTTATCTATCTATATGCATATATATATATATAAAATTCTGTTCATATCTGTCTGTCTGTTCTATATAGGTTCTCTGTATCGGATGCTCGTTTTGCCGTGTTTTAACGGATTCACCTTACATGCATTTAGTCCAACTAATCTTTAATTTAGATGTAACAAAACCGTTGCCATCGCCGGTTCGCTGAACTCGAGTCATGGGAGAAATTGCCTATCTGGTTTCGATTTCCGCTCCTTTTTACCTACAGATCAGTAATGACCAGCGTGGGAACATGTCCATGATTTGCACACACACACACACACAAATAACTAGTTAAATCAATGTAAGAAAGGTCGATACAGGTTAGTAGGTTGTTTCGGATTACCTGACTTTAGACCTACAACGATGAGATCGCATAGCACAAGATAACATATCAGGGTTAGCTCAAGTGGAAAAGCAAGAAAATGAAACCTGAGAGGTTTCAAATTCGAAATCGAACGCCTGGTGGAGGTCAGGGTTATTGTTCTATCGAGCGAATTTCAGAAGTATAGAAATAACTTCAGTTAGTTTTCGTCTTCTTTTTATCATTTGAACATATTAGACGACTGTAGAAGTATCGTCTTCCTGACGTTCCATTAGTTGGTGATAACAAAATGGATTTAAATAGATATGTATTGTATCATTAGCTTCCTCCCCACACCGATGTTTGGATTAATTTTTTGTACTACAACAAATATCGTGTAATGAAATCGTTGTGCCGATTAGATGACAACACGAGGCCTGAATTTCGCATATTCAAGATTACATTTGATTCAGCTGTCCTCGTCCTTTACTCTCGGCCAATGCTTAGAAGCGACTCCGAAACTCTTCACCCAAAACATGGACATTACATTTTCATCTACGATCTCACAGAGACTACCCAACATCGTTGGCATGACTTTCAATATACATATATATACGCACACACACACACACACATATATATATATAGAGAGAGAGGGAGAGACAGAGAAAGAGAGAAGGAGTGACAGAAAGAGAGAGAGAGAGGGGGATTGATCTCCTTGATAAAATCTAAAGAGGAATAGGCAATATTATTGGTCCCGATCTGACTCGATTCACAAAGACTGACCGAACCTCATAATTTGGGAAGAACAGCTTCTTGGTCGACCAATGTTTAGGAGCGGCTCCGAAGCTCTTCGCCCAAAACGTGGACATTACATTTTCATCTACGGTGTCTCAGAGACTACCCAACATCGCTGGCATGACTTTCAATATATATGAGAGAGAGAGAGAGAGAGGGAGAGAGAGATACAGAGAGATCCTTAATAAAATCTAAAGAAGAATAGGCAATATTATTGGGTCCCGATCTGACGCTTCGCTTTCAGTCATTTTCCCGCCGCCGTAATGTTGCAGACATCCCTCTTTGCCTTTTCTATAAATACTTTCATGGTAATTGTTCAGACACATCCCTCTTTGCCTTTTCTATAAATACTTTCATGGTAATTGTTCAGATAAGTTCCTCGAATTTAAGCCCCTTTAATTGGCCTTTTTTTTTTTTTCTGCCCTCATTTTTCTTTGGTTTAATTTCTCCCCCCACACTCCTCCCTCGTTAGGTGGTCAGTGATGTCAGTTCTCTGGTGAATGCGATGCGCCTTTCGTTTCCTGTGTGATTTTCGTATTTATTGTTGTGTTTGAATGAGTGTGTGTTTGGGTAAATGCGTGGGATGAATGAATGTTTTATATTATTAAAGTCATGCATTGATTTCGTCCAGTTAACTAATGTTTCTGCCACGTGTAGCGATTGCGAAGGAGTTTATTATTATTTATTTATTATTATTTATTATTATTTATTTATTATTTATTATTATTTATTATTAACATTATTTTGTTTAATTTCTTGTAAATAGTTTTGTACTTTCTGTAAATATTCATTCGAATTAGATTTTTAAATTTGTTGTTTTATTCCAACCGCTCCCACACGCAATGACTTG